>JAVSCE010021775.1:0-434031 GCA_032199065.1 Smutsia gigantea | reverse complement strand
AGATAAACCCCTAGCCAGACTCATTAAGAGAAAAAGAGAATCTACACATAAACACAATCAGAAATGAGAAAGGAAAAATCACGACGGACCCCACAGAAATACAAAGAATCATAAGAGAATATTATGAGAATCTATATGCTAACAAGCTGGAAAACATAGAAGAAATGGACAACTTCTTAGAAAAATACAACCTTCCAAGACTGACCAAGCAAGACACAGAAAAACTAAACAGACCAATCACCAGCGACGAAATTGAATGGGTAATCAAAAAACTACCCAGGAACAAAACCCCCGGGCCTGATGGATTCACCTCTTAATTCTACCAGACATATAGAGAAGAAATAACACCGATTCTCCTTAAAGTTTTCCAAAAAATAGAAGAGGAGGGAATACTTCCAAACTCATTCTATGAAGCCAGCATCACTCTAATACAAAACCGGGCAAAGACCTCACCAAAAAAGAAAATTACAGACCAATATCCCTGATGAACGTAGATGCAAAAAATACTCAACAAAATATTAGCAAACCGAATTCAAAAATACATCAAGAGGATCATACACCATGATCAAGTGGGATTCATCCCAGGGATGCAAGGATGTACAACATTCGAAAATCCATCAACATCATCCACCACATCAACAAAAAGAAGAACAAAAACCACATGATCATCTCCATAGATGCTGAAAAAGCATTTGACAAAATTCAACATCCATTCCTGATTAAAACTCTCAACAAAATGGGTATAGACGGCAAGTACCTCAACATCATAAAGGCTATGTATGACAAACCCACAGGTACATCATACTTAATGGCGAGAAGCTGATAGCTTTTCATCTAAGATCAGGAACAAGACAGGGATGCCCACACTCTCCACTGTTATTCAACATAGTACTGGAGGTCCTAGCCACAGCAATCAGACAAAACAAAGACATACAAGGCATCCAGATTGGTAAAGAAGAAGTCAAATTGTCACTATTTGCAGATGACATGATATTGTACACAAAAAACCCTAAAGACTCCACTCCAAAACTACTAGAACTAATATCTGAATTCAGCAAAGTTGCAGGATACAAAATTAACACACAGAAATCTGTTGCTTTCCTCTACACTAATGATGAACTAACAGAAAGAGAAATCAGAAAAACAATTCCATTCACAGTTGCATCAAAAAGAATAAAACACCTAGGAATAAACCTAAGGAAGGAAGTGAAAGACCTGTACTCTGAAAACTACAAGACACTCCTAAGAGAAATTAAAGAGGACACTAACAAATGGAAATGCATCCCATGCTCTTGGCTAGGAAGAATAAATATTGTCAAAATGGCTATACTACCTAAAGCAATCTACAGATTCAGCACAATCTCTATCAAACTACCAATAGCTTTCTTCAATAAACTCGAACAAATAATTCTAAAATTCATATGGAACCACAAAAGACCCCAAATAGCCAAATCGATCCTGAGAAGGAGGAATAAAACAGGGGGAATTACACTCCCTGACTTCAAGCTCTACTACAAAGCCACAGTAATCAAGACAATTTGGTATTGGCACAAAAACAGACCCACAGACCAGCGGAACAGAATAGAAAATCCAAACATTAACCCAAGCATATACAGTCAATTCATATTTGATAAAAGTGCCTTGGATATACAATGGGGAGATGACAGCCTCTTCAGCAGCTGGTGTTGGAAAAACTGGACAGCTGCATGTAAGAGAATGAAACTGGACTACTGTCTAGCCCGATACACAAAGGTAAACTCAAGGTGGATCAAAGACTTGAATGTAAGTCATGAAACCATAAAACTCTTAGAAAAAAACATAGGCAAAAATCTCTTGGACATAAACATGAGCAGCTTCTTCATGAACATATCTCCCTGGGCAAGGGAAACAAAAGCAAAAATGAACAAGTGGGACTATATCAAGCTGAAAAGCTTCTGTACAGCAAAGGACACCATCAGTAGAACAAAAAGACATCCTACATTATGGGAGAATATATTCATAAAAAACATATCTGATAAAGGGTTGACATCAAAATATATAAAGAATTCATGCACCATAACAAACAGAAAGCAAATAATCCAATTAAGAAATGGGCAGAGGACATGAATAGACACTTCTCCAAAGAAGAAATTCAGATGGCCAACAGGCACATGAAAAGATGCTCCACATAGCTAATCATCAGAGAAATGCAGATTAAAACCACAATGAGATATCACCTCACAACAGTGAGGATGGCCAACATCCAAAACACAAACAACAACAAATGTTGGCAAGGATGTGGAGAAAAGGGAACCCTCCTACACTGCTGGGGGGAATGCAAATTAGTTCAACCATTGTGGAAAGCAGTATGGAGGTTCCTCAAAAAACTCAAAATAGAAATACCATTTGACCCAGGAATTCCACTCCTAGGAATTTACCCTAAGAATGCAGCAGCCCAGTTTGAAAAAGACAGATGCACCCCTATGTTTATTGCAGCACTATTTACAATAGCCAAGAAATGGAAGCAACCTAAGTGTCCATCAGTAGATGAATGGATAAAGAAGACGTGGTACATATACACAATGGAATGTTATTCAGCCATAAGAAGAAAACAAATCCTACCATTTGCAACAACATGGATGGAGCTAGAGGGTATTATGCTCAGTGAAATAAGCCAAGCCGAAAAAGACAAGTATCAAATGATTTCACTCATCTGTGGAGTATAAGAACAAAGAAAAAATACTGAAGGATCAAAACAGCAGCAGACTCACAGAACCCAAGAATGGACTAATAGTTCCCAAAGGGAAAGGGACTGGGGAAAATGGGCAGGAAGGGAGGGATAAGAGGGAAAAAGGGGCATTATGATTAGCAGATGTAATGTTGGGGGGCACGGGGAGGCTAGTACAACTCAGAGAAGACAAGTAGTGATTCTATAGCATCTCAGTATGCTGATGGACAGTGAATGTAATGGGGTTGGTGGGGGGGACCTGATGAAGGGGTAGTTTAATAACCGTAATATTGCACATGTAATTGTAGATTAATGATAATAAAATAAATTTTATTAAAAAAAAGTGGTAAATACAGAAAAAAAAACCTTAGCACCTAGCCTCTGTCTTCATCATCAAAGCACTTGGTAAACATTAAATCATTAATCCCCACAACACAATTGGGAGTAGGCACACATTATTATCATCATGACAAAACTGGAGGCTCTCTGAAATTAAATGAGTCCCTGAGGCTACAATCAAGTTACTATCAGAGCTGGAATTGCTGCTGCTTCGCATCCTCATTCCAAGACCTCACCAGGTCCCCCTCTGCTCCGATAAGAACCTGTGAATAAAGTGAAGGTTCCTGTGGCCAGGATTCTCACCTGGCCCTGGTTGGCTAGCTCACTACACACGTGTGGGCAATACGTTGTTATTGACTCTATAGAAAGAGCTCTGCCCAATGCTCTGGGTAACACGGTGGCATGGCTCCAAGGCTGCAGGACAGCAGAGATGAGGTTGGAATGGAGGCAGCACCAAGGACAGAGACTGAGATGGCTGCGTGGACAGAGAGGCCCTGAGGCAGAGACGGGCTTGCTGCATGCAGACTCACTTTGAGTGGATAGGATTCCAGTGATTGACCTGCCAGCGTGGAAATAAAGCTGGGTATAACCATTTCACCCCAAGAATGTTCTAGTATCATTTCTTTGGTCACACGGAATCCATGATAAATTTGCCCGGGGATTCAGCCCATCAGAAGGACAGAACCGTAGTCCACCTTCTGTACAATTTTCATTGGATAAAGTGTTTTGCAAATATAATTTGGATTTGGACATGAAAAATTCAAATATAATAACCAATAATACTATGAAATAAATTATATTTCAGCTTGTTCTATTAGTAACCAAAGAATTTCAGCTTTAACAAAAGATCAGATTACGTCTGTTCGGGAAGGAAATGATGATATCTTGAGCAAGTTAGTTAATAGGTCTGTATTTCAAAAATCCTGTTGTTAAAATGGTATATATCATATTTTTACCATAATAGACTAGGATGGACTTTGGAAGGAGCAGTGGATATGCACTTAGGAAATAGTAAATTTTAAAAATGAAAGAAGAATCTTCATTAACATTTGTTGAACACCGGGTCCTTGCTAAGAATTGTATGTGGCAAAGAATTAATCAGTCTAAACCTCATGGGCTCAGGCAATAGTCTTATTAATATTTGCTTGTAAGTAGCTGTAGTTGTACATGCTAATAAAATCACCAAATGAAGTGCATGTCATTACTCCCTCAATCTTTACACTCAGTATCCCAAAATGTATATGTTCTGTATTTCCCAAGTTAAGTTGCTCTACATGACAGAGCCATGCCCTAACACTTATCACAGAATTAGCAGAATTTTGCCCTCATCATGTCCAGCTGATAAACAGCCTTTGGTGAGCTGAACTCATGTTGATGGTCTGCTAATTGGCCAGTTAGATTCATCTGGTGTTGCCAAACCTCTAAACAAAATAAGGTTAATTGGAATCAGGAATGGATCAGCGACCGTGGTACTGTTTAGCAGTTCTCTTCAACTCATTACTTTGTTCTTTTAGTTCCTTGCACAACAAAAGTGCCACTCATGCTCTCTGTATGCCTCTATAGTGACTATGTCTTCTTTCAAAATGTTTAAAAAATAATTATTGGGGGACAAATGGCAAATCACATCACAACAGGATCAACACCTCTAAGATACACCTTGTGAATGTCATTTTCCTGTAGCATTTCCAGATATGTCTCTGTCTAATTCCTCAAGACTTCTCATTTTGTTCTTTGGAGTCCTCTTTGGAGACAAAGCCACAAGTCTGGCCTGTGTGCCTGCAAGACTTTCTGTTGAAGAGTGAACCAACCTCACCTGGACCCTCAGGAAATCAACTGGGCAATACAATTTGACTGAGGGGAAGGTCCAGGTATCTGCCTTGAGGAACCAGGAGGGGTATGGACGCTACATGTTGAAATATCAATTCATTGGTCCCCAGTGAATATACAGTGTGTTTTGGCTCTTGTAGACACAGGAGCCAAACACTCACTGATTTATGGCAACCCTGAGCAGTTTTTCAGGACCCCCACTGTTACAGATGGATATGGGGATAGGCTATCAAAGTGAAACAAGTCTGAATACCATTGGGAATAGGGTGTCTACCCACAAAGGAGTATACTGTGTATATCTTTCCCATCTCCAAATATATTTTGAGGCTAGATATCCTGCAGGGCCTATGGTTACAGACCCCTGCAGGTGAGTTCAGATAAAGGATATATGTGGTGAAGGTAAATCTGAGGGGACACGCTCAGCACCCACTGATAGCTTTGCCTGTGCCTCGGTGGGTGACTGATACCAAATACACAAATTGCCTGGAAGGCATAAAGAAATTGGAGAGACCCTCCAGGAATTGGAGAAGGTAGGTATCATAAAGCCCATTCATAGCCCTTTCAACTCCCCAGTGTGGCCAGTAAAAAAAGCCAGATGGCTCTTGGCATATGACCATGGACTACAGAGAGCTGAATAAAGTCATACCCCTTTGCATGCTGCCGTCCCCTCTATTGCAGCCTTTATGGACACCTTCAGTCATGAACTAGGGACATATCATTATGTTGTAGACCTTGCTAATGCTGTCTTCTCTATTGACATAGCACAGGAAAGTCAGGAACAGTTTACCTTCACGTGGGAAGGCCAGCAATGGACTTTAACTGTCCTTCCACAGGGATACCTCCACAGCCCCACCATCTGTCATGGACTTGTAGCCCAGGACCTGGCCAGTGTGGGAGAAAACTGCCAACTGCACATCTGTACCATTACACTGATGATTGCATGCTTACTTCTGTTTCTCTTGCAGACCCAGAAGGTGCAGCACCTAGACTGCTGCAACATTTACAGGAGAAAGGATGGCCTGTGAACAACACCAAGGTTCAGGACCTGGTTTGTCAATCAAATTCTTGGGCGTTGTCTGGTAAGGTAAGACCAAAGTTATCGCAGAAGCAGTCATAGATAAAGTCCAGGTCTTTCCTACACCTACAACTGTAACACTATTTTAAGAGTTTTGGGGTCTTTTAGGCTACTAGAGATTGTTTATCCCATACTTGGCATGAATTCTGAAGGCCTTTTACTGTTTGGTATGAAAGAGTGTCAGGTGGGACTGGGCTGAGACATGTGTTTCTGCCTTTGCTGCTACAAAATGGGTGGTGAAGGCCGGGCAGGCCTTGAGTGTGATAGACCCATCAAAGCCCTGCAAGCTGGAAGTTCATGTGACCAAAGATGGTTACATAAGGCTGGGGCCTCTGGCAGAGGCTCAGACAACTTTGCCAACTTAATGGATTCTGGTCACAACTCTGGAAAGGAGCAGAGATATGATACACCTTAATAAAGAAACAATTGCCTGCCATGTAACATGCCTTGTGGGCTACAGAGCCCATCACTGAAACAGTCCCAGTAAAGGTAATAACCACATATCCCATTGTGGGGGGCTATAAGATTGTAACCCAAAACCACTGAGTGGCATGGCACAGATGCTTATACTGGCCAAATGGGGTGATACCTGCAGCAGTGCAGAGCCTTCTCTACTAGCCACTTGAATGGAGAACTCCAGTGCTTACTGGGGCCAGTCACATATACCAGCGAAAGGCAGGCAGAACTTGTTTTAGAGCCACCAGTAGCTGAAAGCCCTTGTCAGGAGAGAAAATCCCTTATGCCCAAAGACCCATGTTACACAAATGACTCCAGTTATTGGCAGCCCCTGAAGTGGAGGGCTATAGCATTCCATCCTAAGACTGAGACAATATGGATGGAAGATGGTGAGATGAAGAGCAGTCAATGGGCAGAGTTGGAGGCTTGTGATCAGCCAAGAGCCCTCCCTATAGTTGTCTGCACTGACAGCTGGGCCATCTATCAGGGGCTGACCCTGTGGCTACTGACATGGTACCATGCCAACTGGCTGGTTGGTCACAGACCCCTTTGGGGGCAAGAATTGATTGTGCAAGACTTATGGGCCTGTGGTCAGACTAAAACAGTTAGTGTATCACGTGACAGGCCATTTGCCCCTCCAGAAAATGATGAAGCAGATGAATTGGCCCAAGTGTGTTGGCTAGAAGGAAAGCCTGCATCTGATGTGGCCCAATGGTTACATCAATATTCTTTACATGCAGGGCAGACACAATGTGAGCTGTAGCCTGTTGGTGGGGCCTGCCTTTGACCTTTGAAGAAGTCAGCAGAGCCCAGCAGGAATGCATTGTGTGCTCTAAAAGGGACTTACACAAAGTCTCACAGCAATCTGGGATGATAGCTAAGGGCTGATTCCCCTTGTCAGGTATATTGGGCCTGTGCCCATATCAGAAGGGATCGATATGTCATGACTTGTGTGGACACAGCTACTGGACTTCTGGTTGCTTTTTCCGCATGTTGTGTGGACCAGCAAATGACCAAAAGTGGTCTAGAGTGTCTCTTTGCAGCCTCTAGCCTACCGCAGGTAATTGAAAGTGGTCAAGGTACCCACTTTACTGGACACGCACTACAAGAATGGGTGAAAAATTAGGAATAAAGTGGAAGTTTCATGTACCATTTAATCCTATTTGGGCAGGCATGATAGAGAGGTATAATGGTTTGTTAAAATCTGGCCTGAAATCAAATACTAATCATCTACAGATATGGTCAGTCTGCTTATGACCAGTGCTATGGCATTTTAATGAGAAGCTCTGGAAGGGGGCATTGAGCTCCATTGACATGCTAGCACACGTTGCTGCCTCCCCTATACAACTGCAAATACAAATGAAGGAGGTATTGTTGAAGCTGAGGTTTAGCCACCAGAATAATATTTTGCTTCTAGCACCAATCACAATAAAACCTGGAGACCCTGTGAATGGACTTGGCCTTGGACATTTTGACACATGGGCCAGCAATGACTGGCCCTCCTGGCACCTTGGGGACAAGTCCTGGAGGCTGGCCCCCTGTGTATTCTCGGAGCAATGGTAGAGTGGCCCCCATGGACCATGGTAGTGTACCCTAAACGGCCAGAGGTAAGAGCATCTTGCCAGAGAGTTCTGTTTTATCTTTATGGCCAATGCATGCACCTCCAGTAGCACTACACATAGACCCCCTCAGCAAACCCCCACAGGGAGAGGGGTAATGGCATGATATACTGGACCCAGATGGGACCCCCTTCCTGCCATGGTCCTATCACAGGACCACTCCCTTGCACGCATCCTACCTGATGGACAAGATTTGCCTATGTTGGTGTCATTAAAATATGTCTTGTCATCCTTAAGGCTAATCCCTCTAATGTCTTTGTAGATTGGGCACACACCCTAGCAAAAACTGCCAACATGTCTGTTTGCTAGGTGTGCATGGTGCTCCCTACCAGTTCTGCTACTGGCCTCCATGGAAAGTGCAAGTCATGAACTCATCCGTAACTGGTTTGAACACAGCTGGAATGACCACTTGGTGGCAATTGATCTCCACATGCTTAAGGACAACTATCATCATTATTTCTGTTATTTGTATCCTAGTATATTGTTGTAGCCTCTATTGCTGTTGTGGAATCTGGTTTACAATGTTCCAGCTTTCTCCCACAGGGATCACTGCGGACGACTGAGGGTACACAGACTGTGAGGCAAGAATCCTGAAGTGGTGAGGTGTAGGGAAAATGGAAGTTACCATTGCTAGGATGCTCTCCTGACCCACTGCACTCATGCAATGCTATCTCATGCTCATGTAATACTTGGCATCCTGCACAGGTGCGTGCTTACACGTGTGTTGGCAGTGAGCCATTACTGTCTGTGTTGCTGTGTAAAGACCTCTGTCCAGTTCTCTACATGGATTGCGGACTGTGGATCATAGGCTTGCTGCATGCAGAAGAAGTGGATGTAATCTAAGCACTCAACCAGCCACCACAAGAATAAAGCTGGGCATGAGCTCTTTTCCTAAATGCTCTGTTGTCAATTTTTGGTCTCATCCAAACCAGAGTAAACTTGCCCGGAACTGAAACACATTGTTACATCTTCACTAACATCTCTCCCCAAACTTCTCTTTTCAAACACCTCAGCCCCCTCTTCTTCTCAAGGGCATTAAATTAGTAAGAAAGAATAACGACATGTCAGCTTATATATCTTCTCTGCCCCTAATCATTCCCTTTTCCTCTATAGCCTGCTGTATTAATGACAGGATTTCCAGAAGTAATGGACTGATATTTGCTGCACAGACACCCAGTATTGTGGGTTTCTTACACAGTTATTTCTTAAGTTTTTCCAGAATGTAAAAATGTATAAAATACCAAGTATGTTTGTTTGCTTCCTTATTCTTGAATATATCCTATCATCTTTCTGGCCAAACCAAGTATTATGCATCTTTTGAAAAGTTTTTATGGTAAAATTAAGAAATTATTAGGGTAATTAAAAGATCCTCAATGTGCACAAAATTTAAAATTTGTAAAGCTTCTGTCGTAAGGCACAATTCTCAAACTTCATGTGCATAAGAATCAACTAGAACTGTGATTAAAATTGTAGAAATTTCTGAGCCCCAGAATCTAAGAGTTTTAATAAATCTGGTGCATGCCTACAAGTGTCAGGTTTTGGAGTGAACCTGAGAGGTTTTACTTATTGAGAAGACTTATAAATACTTTGATTTTTTAAATTAATAATCAATTTATTAAAGTAATTAATTCACGATTTCCCTTAAATTTTTTAAAAATAGCTTTATGGAAGTATAATTGACATATAAGAAGCTGCATTTATTTAAATTGTGTATTTGACAAGTTTTAGCATATGTATACACCCATGAAACTATTACCATACTCAAGATAATGACCAAATTCTACATCCCCCAGATTTCTTCATTCCCATTTATAATCCTCCTTTTCTCCCCACTCTGAACATCTCTCCCACTCTTAGGCAACCACTGGTTTGCTTTCAGTCACTAGATATTACTGATATTTGTAGAATTTTATATGAATGGAGTCACATAGACTTTTTTTTTTTTTTAAAGGGAGAGATGTCTGACTTTTTTCATTTGGAATAATTTTGAAATTCATTCATATTTTGTATGTATTGATCATTCATTCCTTTCTTTGCTAAGTAATGTCACATTATGTGAATACATCAAAATTTGTGCATTTGTCATGAGATTGTCATCCCTTTGTCATTTTGGGATTATTTTCAGATTTTGGTTGTTACAAATAAAGCTGAGATAAACACATGTGTACAAGCCTTCGCATGTACATAAGCTTTCATTCCTTTTGTGCAAATACCTAAAAGTATAACAGCAGAGTCATGTGGTAAGTATATGCTTTTTATGACACTGTGAAATTGTTTTCCAAAGTGGTTACATGATTTCACATTAGTAGTGTATGAGAGGTCCTGCTTCACATCCTTGCCAACACTTGGTGTGGCCAATCTCTTAAATTATAGATAAATTCTAATTCTAATAAGCATACAGGAGCTTCTCACTGTGGTTTCAATTTGCATCTGCCTAAGAAGAATGATGTTATGGATTCTTTCATGAACTTATATGCCATCTGCATCTCATCTTTAGTGAAGTATCAGTTCAAATTTTTTGTACATATTTTAATTAGGTTATTAACTATAGATTTCTTCAACATATCATTTATCACGACAAGAAAATTCCTTTCAATTTCTAATTTTCTGATGGCTTTTATTAGGAATCAATTTTAATTTTCATGAATTGTTTTCTTGCTCCTTATCTAATAACTTAGGGTCCAGAACTTAATGTCATTCTGGAGCAGTTTTTGATTGCGTTTTCTTCATATTATGGCATTATGGTTAGTATTTCCCAGTTTATTAGCATATATAGTGATTTTTGCTTCATAAAATTATGAATTTTATCCTTATGATGTTGAATATGTTTTTAATCACAATAAAATTCTTGAGCTGTGTTATGGGAAGCAACTAGGTTACTTGGTAATAATCCAGTCCTTTTAGGTCTGCTTTAAGATTTCTTTGGCAGAACTGGGGTTAATTTTTCCCACTAATGATATAAGAACCTTCTCGGAAATCTACCCTATGCCCTATGAATTGCCAGGTTTTCCACACTGGCTCTTGGGCCACCATTGTTCTGGACCCTGAGTGAGCTCCAAGTAGTATTACCTCTAATCCTTTCAGATGGCTCCTTCTCAGTCTTGAATAGTTTCCTCTTGAGACAGGGACCATGGGTGTAGTCAGAGTAGGGGGAGGGCCTCCAGAAAAAGCAAGGCAGGATATTTGCAGTCAGCGCAATGGAACTACATGCAAGGAAACCCCCTACCAAAACTCTGTGTTAAACATTAAGCTCTAGGATCATTCTTCAGTGAGATCAGTTAATATTCCCCAGACAAAGAAGAGTAGCACATGTTCTTATTATGCTAATCATTTGTAATCATGTGTAAGATTCACTTTAGCATGCTAAAAGGCCCAGGCCTATGTGCTGTCTTTCCTCTTTCAGATTTGATCAGGTGATTTTGCAAACTGGACAACTAATTTAGCATGCAGACCCAGCTGTAAACAACATAAGTAAAAGGCAGGAAGGAGTTCACCTTAAAGATAAGATTGCATTTTAACACCCAGGAAGTTTAAGAAGCAAGATTCTTAACTTACTCTTTAGCAAACAGACAATACCTCAGCCCAGCCTTTTGATATGCTCCTAGACCAAGACTCCAGTATCCCAGAGAGAAATCAAGGCAGGAAATTCCTTATGTTGTTACTTGTAAATATTCTAGGAACGCTTAATAAGTCCACACCCCTAAGCTTTTTTCATGTTCTTAAAAAATCCTCATCTGCCTATAAAACCCCCTAGACAACGCACCACCCTGGACACTCTTGTCCCCTCCTGGCATGAGCCAGGAGCTCTGTACTTTCACTTTATCTCTAAATAAAAGCCTGTCCCTTGCTCTCCTACCTTGAGTGTTTGTGAAGCTCATTCTTCGGCTCTGTGAACAAGAACCCCGGCATCACTGTCACGTGTGTGCTGATTAGAACCCAACTGAAAACTCCAGAGCATCTCTCTGCAAGACTCTGGTTGTTTTGGGGGCAACAAACTTCTCTCCGGTATTGTGCCCTGCAAACTGTAGCTGCTTGGCTTTCCTATACACTCATTTGTGTCTCTTTAACCCTGAGAGACAGCAAGGATTTGCTTCCTCTGTCACAGCCTGGAAACTTCTCCTGGAAGTACCTGGAGCAAAGGGCTCAACTCACTTGTTTTCCATTTCTCAGGCATCACTGTCCTTCATTGCCTGATGCCCAGTTTCTTGAAAACTGTTGTATCACATTGTTTGCTTGGTTTTTCAGTGGTTTCAGGCAGAAATGTATTTTTGGTCCTTAAAAATCCATGTAAGTTACCATTAAAGTTTTTAAGTCGATTCACAGTCCTATTCTGTAGTTATGAATCCAGTGAATATTTAATAGCCACTTTAAAAGTAGCTTTTAATTAATATTTTTGACCAATTTATATTTAGCCTTCTAGAACATTTAATCTGCATTTATCATTTTAAACAGATTGTTATATGTAATATAACTATCTGGGAACATTCTAAATGTAGATGCAAAAGCATACTGGTGTGCAAATTGGTGCACATATTGGTGTGAATATTGGTACACATACTGGTGCACACATTGGTGTGTATATTGATGCACATATTGGTATTCATATTGGTGTACATATCATTACACATATTGGTGTGCATATTGCTGTGCTGTGCAGGGATTACAAAGCTTATTATCTCTTCAAACCTCAGGATGCCTGAGTGGGTTCTTGGATGCCTGGAGCTCCTGCATCCATATGTGCATGCAAAAGAGTGGCAAAAACTCTTGTAACAAATTAAAATCTCACAAATTCTTGAGTAATTATTTTATATCTAATAGTATGCTTCTAAATATAGTAAATATTAAAAATTTAAATCATTCTCATATTGTTTTCAAACAGAATAATCATTTTCAAATTAAAATCACAATCTAGAACTAAAGTTGTCTTTAAATATTTTAAATTGAAATTACAGCCTAGAAACTATAATATACTACAAATAAATAAATAAACAGTACAGTTTACCAAGATACATAGAATTTTTTGCTTAACATAAAAGTACTAATACTGTACATTTGCTTTTCTTTATCTGTTAACCTTTGATAAAAAAACATTTGCCCAATAAAGAAATCATTATACTTTCCCAGGCAAACTGGGATTACTGTGTCTGAAATGTGAGGCTGATTATGGACTAAAGAAAGGTTTGGCAGGGACCTGGGAAATGTATTTCCGTTCCCTTTACTTTCTTTTATTTTCTTTTTTTCCCCAAGACAAAACTGGGAAATTCTGAAGCCTGTATGATCACTAAACATTTACAAAGACATTTAGTCTGAAAGTCATAATCCCCCATATTCACGTTATTAGCCTAATTAATTAGTTCATCTGACTTGAACTTCCCACCTGTTCATTCAGCTTTAACTAATTCTCTTCTGTATTTGCATTTCTTTGGCTGTCTTTAAAACATTTTATTGCCTTCTAATCTATCACTATAATGACGTTCCCTTGAATAGCTAAAGCAATGCTTCTGAATTTTTAATTTTGCCATCTGAACTATGTAGATGGAATTACATATTGTTTTCTTCTTTTTCTCTGGGCTGGTAGCACAACAGATTTCATGTATATTTTAAATTACTTTCTAATGTATTTTGAGTGACATCCTGGCTTTGTTCGACTCTAGGGCACTACAGGTAAACCATACGAACAATATTGCCTAAGAAACTACACATTTAAAAAAAGAGTTAACCAATGATTCTCTATGTGTTTTTCCTGATGTTTTCTGATTGAACTTTAAGGTAACTATGCATTAAACTCTAAAAAAGAACTGTTGATTCCATATTGTAATAATATAAGTGGCTACTTTTATATATTTAATATATATACTTTAATTGAATTATCTTTGTGACCTTTTATATAAAGGTACAAGCATATTAAACAATCATTATAAAACACGGATATCCCTTTTGGATTTGTGAAAGAAGATCAATAATAATGACAGTGAATATTCCATTCCATTTGTGGGTAAAATTGTGATATTTCCAGAATATCATGCCTGGCTTTAGTGCATCTGCATATCAATAGGTGTTTCCAAGGGGTGGAAAGAATTAGTCCATCTACATATCAATAGGTAATTACAAGGGCGGGCATGGGAGAGTTTATCTGGACCAGAGAGGTTGGTCTCTTCAGCTGGGTCAAGAGAGACGGGGAAGACTGCTTGTAAGAAATAAAAGGGTTTCTTAACTTTATTTCTCCCTTTGACTGATTTTGGTTTTAGAGGTATTTTGCCCCAGGATTTGTCCTCCAAAGTTACAGCTTTCCATGACCAATTGGGTTTTATCACCGAATTATCCTAAATGTAAGAAGCTAGAATTTATGGGGCATTATAATCTGGGTTATAGAAAAGTTATTAGTATTGAAAGGGGGGTTCTTCAGCTACCCGATTCATTCACGAAGAGAGGACACGAGATCTCCAGCAGCGAAGTTAACTGCCTGAAAGACAGAATGGCTGTCTCTAAAGGACAGAGCAGCAATGGCAGCAAGGGGGAAGCTGCTTATAAAGGAAATTGAGCGGGAAGTTGGTCTCGTGACTTCTACGCATTACGAGGTTCAGGAAGAGGGGTGCTGATTGGATGGTTTAAAACAAGTATGTCTTGTACATTTTCTATAGGTTGGGCTCAATTGGCGCCAAGTTGCCAGCTGATGTAATTTAGAAGGTATGTAGGTTAAGGGAAGTAGGTACCTTTTATGGTAAGGGCAGATTACCTTTGCCCTTTATGGTCAGGTGGCTGGCCGTTGCTAGGGAAACTATCTAGGATTAGGGTCATTTGAACAATGGGTGGGTTTCCCAGTAACTAGAACACAATTTTCTTAGAACTAGGGTGGGGTGATGTCTTGGGGGGATTCAAGGCTGGAGTGCAGCTGCTGTAGGTGATACAAAGGGGGGGCTTGCTATGCCTGGAGGCAGTTCTGGGTTCTAACAAGTATATTTGCTAATGTGCTCTAATGTTTATTTATATTCGTTTTGTTAGGCAGAAAGAGAGATATGAGGAGGAAAAGAGCAAATAAACCCCGAAAAGCCCACTAAAGGAACTCAAATAGTTAACCAGATAAAACCAGAGAGCTAGAAAGGACTCATAGAGTTAATTAGTTAATTAGTTGAAGTTTCAAAGGCCAGGAGTGACTTGGAATGTCCAGATATTCCCCAAATGAAAAATAATTCCCAGATAAAGAAAAATCAATCAAGGGCTTTTCTGCCCTACCTCATGAGGTAGAGCAGGGAAATGGGACAAAGATCATGTCATTGTAAAATCTACATAACCTGTAAAAAAGAACCAGGTTAGAGCTTCCAGGAAGATGGCAGCGTGAGCAGGGCGGCAGAAATCTCCTCCCAACATTATATTTATCTATGAAAATACAGAAATACAACTATTCCTAAAAGAGAGACCAGAATACAGAGGAAAGCACACGTGTGCAGCTAAACCTGAGAGGACTTGGCACCCCAAGAGGCGGGTAAGATACGGAGCCGTGACCTGGGGGCACCCGAGCACTCAACCAACCCAGTGAGCTGGCGGGAGGAGAGGATTCAGAGCGGGAGGGGGTGGAAGAGCAGGTCCACGAAATAACCAGCCCCGGTGGTCTGCGCTGGGAGGGCTGACACACATCGCGTGGTGTATCGGACATTGGAGATGGAGAAGGTGCAGGTTTTGAGCCGGGAACGTGCCAGGTCTATGCAGCCAGCGCCCCGAGACAAGAGAAAAGCGCGGGTGGTTTGTAGCGGCCTTGGAGAGGTGGGGGCCCAGCGAGGGAACACCACTGTGCCGGCAGGGTCAGCCCAGCAGGCTGGGAGTCCTGAAGAACTTCGGACCACTTGGCTGGTGACTGAGAAAAGGTAACTAAAACTTTACACAGAGAACAATAGCCTCCCATTCGTTCCCGCCCCGGCCAGAGCTACAAAGAGCGGCATAGCCATGGCTGTGGAATAGTGGAGCAACAGCGACACCTACAACACCCTTAGAAAATCCACTCCAGTCTTAAAGAGCCCAGCTGACATACGTGGCACCTCCCAGAGACCACTCCTATCAACATGACAAGACAGAGGACTATAGTAGAGACAAAAATCACCCAGACAACTCCTGAGACAGAACCTGAAGGGATGGAAATGCAGACTCTTCCTGAAAAAGAATTCAGAATAAAAGTCATAACCATGCTGATGGATCTACAGAGAAATATGCAAGAAATAAGGGAGGAAGTGAGGGAAGTCAGGAAAGACAATGCAGAAATGAGACAAGGCATCGACGGGCTCAGCAGCAGACTGGAAGAGATGTAAGAGACTGTTAATGCAATAGAAATCAGAGAACAGGAACACACAGCAGCTGAAGCAGAGAGAGATAAAAGGATTTCTAGGATGAAAGAATATTAAGAGAACTGTGTGACCAATCCAAATGAAACAATATTCGCATTATAGGAGTACCAGAGGAAGAAGAGAGAGAAAAAGGGATAGAAAGTGTCTTTGAAGAAATAATTGCTGAAAAATTCCCCATGCTGGGGAAGGAAATAGTCTTGCAGTCCATGGAAGCCCACAGATCTCCTAACACAAGGGACCCCAGGAAGACAACACCTAGACACATAATAATTAAGATGGCAAAGATCAAAGATAAGGACAGAGTATTAAAGGCAGCTAGAGAAAGAAAAAGATCACCTTCAAAGGAAAACCCATCAGACTAACATCAGACTTCTCAACAGAAAACTTACAAGCTAGAAGAGAATGGCATGATATATTTAACGCAATGAAACAGAAGGGCCTCGAACCAAGAATATTGTATGCAGCACAATTATCATTTAAATATGACAGAGTGATTAAACAATTTCCAAACAAGCAAAAACTGAGAGAATTTGCCTCCCATAAACCACCTCTACAGGACATCCTAAAGGCACTGCTCTAGAGGGAAGCACTCCTAAGGCTAAAAAGCTGTCACCAGAGAAAACAAAATCATAGCAAAGAAAGCAGACCATCCAAATACTAACTAAAGGCAAAGAATAAAACACCTAGTATATAAAGAATGGAGGAGGTAGAATAAGAAGGGAGAGAAATAAAGAAACATCAGACTGTGTTTACAACAACTTAACAAGAAAGTTAAGTTAGATTGTTAGATAGTTAAGAAGCAACCTCTGAACCTTTGGTAACCATGAATCTAAAGCCAGCAATGGCAACAAGTACATATCTATCAATAATCTCCCTAAATGTAAATGGACTGAATGCACCAATCAAAAGACACAGAGTAAAAAAATGGATAAAAAAGCAAGACCCATCTATATGCTGCCTACAAGAAACTCACCTCAAACGCAAAGATATCCCCAGACTAAAGTGAAGGGATGGAAAAAGATATTTCATGCAAACAAGGAGAAAAAAGCACGTGTTGCAGTACTTGTATCAGACAAGATAGACTTCAAAACGAAGAAAGTAGCAAGAGATAAATAAGGACATTACATAATGATAAAGGGGTCAGTCCAACAAGAGGATATAACCATTATAAATATATAGGCACCCAAACACAGGAGCGCCAGCATATGTGAAACAAATACTAACAGAATTAAAGGAGGAAATAGACAGCAATGCATTCATCTTAGAAGACTTCAACACACCACTCACTCCAGAGGACAGATCAACCAGACAGAAAATAAGTAAAGACACAGAGGTACTGAACAACACACTAGAACAGATGGACCTAACAGACATCTACAGAACTTGACAGTCAAAAGCAACAGGATACACATTCTTCTCAAGTGCACATGGAGCATTTCCCAGAATAGACCACATACTAGGCCACAAAAAGAACCTCGGTAAAGTCGAAAATATTGAAATTCTACCAAGCAATTTCTCAGATCATAAAGGTATCAAACTAAAATTAAACTCTAGAAAGAAAACAAAAAGTCGTACAAATACATGGAGACTTAACAATATTCTCCTAATTAACCAAGGGGTCAATAACCAAATCAAAACAGAAATCAAAGAATACATGGAGACAAATGACAACAAAAACACAAAGCCACAGCTTCTGTGGGATGCAGCAAAGGCACTTCTAAGAGGAAAGCATATTGCAATCCAGGCCTATCTAAAGAAAGAAGAACATTCCCAAATGAATAGTCTAAAGACACAGTTACTGAAATTGGAAAAAGAAGAACAAATGAGGCCCAAAGTCACCAGAAGGAGGGACATAATAAAGATCAGAGAAGAAATAAATAAAATTGAGAAGAACAAAACAATAGAAAAAAATCAATGAAACCAAGAGCTGGTTCTTTGAAAAAATAAACAAAACAGATAAACCCCTAGCCAGACTCATTAAGAGAAAAAGAGAACCTACACACATAAATATAATCACAAATGAGAAAGGAAAAATCACGACGGATCCCACAGAAATACAAAGAATTATAAGAGAATACTATGAGAATCTATATGCGAGCAAGCTGGAAAACCTAGAAGAAATGAACAACTTCTTAGAAAAATACAACCTTCCAAAACTGACCAAACAAGAAACAGAAAAACTAAATAGACCAATCACCAGCAACAAAGTTGAAGTGGTAATCAAAAACATACCCAGGAACAAAACCGCCAGACCAGATGGGTTCACCTCTGAATTCTCCCAGACATATAGAGAAGAAATAACACCCATTCTCCTTAAAGTTTTCCAAAAAATAGAAGAGGAAGGAACACTTCCAAACTCATTCTGTGAAGCCAGCATCACTCTAATACCAAAACCTGGCAAAGACCTCACCAAAAAAGAAAATTACAGACGAATATCCCTGATGAACGTGGATGCAAAAATACTCAACAAAATATTAGCAAACTGAATTCAAAAATACATCAAGAGGATCATACACCATGATCAAGTGCGATTCATCCCAGGGATGCAAGGATGGTACAACATTCGAAAATCCATCAACATCATCCACCACATCAATAAAAAGAAGAACAAAAACCACATGATCATCTCCATAGATGCTGAAAAAGAATTTGACAAAATTCGGCATCCATTCATGATTAAAATTCTCTCAACAAAATGGGTATAGACGGCAAGTACCTCAACATCATAAAGGCCATATATGACAAACCCACAGGTAACATCATACTTAACAGCAAGAAGCTAAAAGCTTTTCATCTAAGATCAGGAACAAGACAGGGATGCCCACTCTCTCCACTGTTATTCAACATAGTACTGGAGGTCCTAGCCATGGCAATCAGACAAAACAAAGACATACAAGGCATCCAGATTGGTAAAGAAGGATTGTCACTATTGGCAGATGACATGATATTGTACATAAAAAACCCTAAAGACTCCACTCGAAAATTACTAGAACTAATATCTGAATTCAGCAAAGTTGCAGGATACAAAATTAACACACAGAAATCTGTTGCTTTCCTCTACACTAATGATGAACAAAACAGAAAGAGAAATCAGAAAAACAATTCCATTCACAACTGCATCAAAAAGAATAAAATACCTAGGAATAAACCTAACGAAGGAAGTGAAAGACCTGTACTCTGAAAACTACAAGACACTCCTAAGAGAAATTAGAGGACACTAACAAATGGAAACTCATTCCATGCTCTTGGCTAGGAAGAATAAATATTGTCAAAATGGCTATACTACCTAAAGCAATATACAGATTCAATGCTATCCCGATGAAAATACCAACAGCATTCTTCAATGAACTGGAACAAATAATTCTAAAATTCATATGGCACCACAAAAGGCCCTGAATATCCAAAGCAATCCTGAGAAGGAGGAATAAAACAGGGGGAATGACGCTCCCTGACTTCAAGCTCTACTACAAAGCCACAGTAGTCAAGACAATTTGGTATTGGCGCAAAAACAGACCCACAGACCAGTGGAACAGAATAGAAAATCCAAACATTAACCCAAACATATACAGTCAATTAATATTTGATAAGGGAGCCTTGGATATACATTGGGGAGATGACAGCCTCTTCAGCAGCTGGTGTTGGAAAAACTGGACAGCTACATGTAAGAGAATGAAACTGGACTACTGTCTAACCCCATACACAAAGGTAAACTCAAGGTGAATCAAAGACCTGAATGTAAGTCATGAAACCATAAAACTCTTAGAAAAAAATATAGGCAAAAATCTCTTGGACATAAACATGAGTGACTTCTTCATGAACATATCTCCCCGGGGAAGGGAAACAAAAGCAAAAATGAACAAGTGGGATTATATCAACCTGAAAAGCTTCTGTACAGCAAAGGACACCATCAGTAGAACAAAAAGGCATCCTAGAGTATGGGAGAATATATTCATAAATGATGTATCCGATAAGGGGTTGACACCCAAAATATATAAAGAATTCACGCACCTCAACAAACAAAAAGCAAATAGTCCAATTAAGAAATGGGCAGAGAACATGAGTAGACACTTCTCCAAAGAAGAAATTCAGATGGCCAACAGGCACATGAAAAGATGCTCCACATCACTAATCATCAGAGAAATGCAGATTAAAACCACAATGAGATATCACCTCACACCAGTGAGGATGGCCAACATCCAAAACACAAACAACAACAAATGTTGGCGAGGATGTGGAGAAAAGGGAACCCTCCTACACTGCTGGTGGGAATGCAAATTAGTTCAACCATTGTGGAAAGCAGTATGGAGGTTCCTCAAAAAACTCAAAATAGAAATACCATTTGACCCAGGAATTCCACTCCTAGGAATTTACCCTAAGAATGCAGCAGCCCAGTTTGAAAAAGACAGATGCACCCCTATGTTTATGCAGCACTATTTACAATAGCCAAGAAATGGAAGCAACCTAAGTGTCCATCAGTAGATGAATGGATAAAGAGGTGGTACATATACACAATGGAATATTATACAGCCATAAGAAGAAAACAAATCCTACCATTTGCAACAACATGGATGGAGCTAGAGGTTATTATGCTCAGTGAAATAAGCCAAGCCAAAAAAGACAAGTACCAAATGATTTCACTCATATGTGGAGTATAAGAACAAAGAAAAAAACTGAAGGAACAAAACAGCAGCAAACTCACAGAACCCAAGAATGGACTAATAGTTACCAAAGGGAAAGGGACTCAGGAGGATGGTTGGAAGGGAGGGACAAGGGGGAAAAAGGGGCATTATGATTAGCATATGTAATGTTGGGGGGAGCACGGGGAGGGCTGTACAACTCAGAGAAGACAAGTAGTGACTCTATAGCATCTCACTATGCTGATGGACAGTGACTGTAATGGGGTTGCTGGGGCGGACCTGATGAAGTGCGTAGTTTAATCACCATAATATTGCACCTGTAATTGTAGATTAATGATATCAAAATAAACTTAAAAAAAAAAAGAACCTGGTTATCTATATGCTGTTCTTCTTCTTCCAGCCCCTTCATAAGTTCAACTTTGTAACCAGGGCAGGAGATAGACTTCCAAAGTGTAAATAAATTTATGTGGATAAAGAATGCTGAGATCCGGACCGACACAGTGACCTAAATAACCCTATTCTTTACACAAAACTTGAAAGGAATTATAAATCACCTGTATACTTCATGGCTTACGCTGACGCTTACCCAAAAGGCCCTATAAAGCCCCAAACCCTAAACCCTTAAACATGCCTCCTGAAGTTGCCTGAATTCCCCTTTCTTTGAGTATGTACCTTTTGCTTTAAATAAAGACTTCTTACTGCTCAATTTACTACATTTTGCCTTTGAGATCTTCCAGTGGTAAGTATCTTTGTTACTTTGCTATTTCATTCTATCATTCTATTCTCCAGACTTAAGCACAAGTTTTCACTCTATGTCCTACTCCATACAAGCAGGGAGGGGCTAGTGAGAGCTCTGATTTGGGCTTGCAAGTTCCTGTAACCTGGGTGCCCTGGACAGGACTGCAGCTGTATGATCATGCTCTTTAGTAGTCTACCTGAAAATCTCCTTTCTTTGCTTTGGAATATCAAGGCCTTTAGTGGTTGCTTGGGAGATTTGAGAGATAAAGTCAGTCCATTATCTGATTGTAAGGAAGTAGGTATTCCAAAGCATGGGATAATTTCAGACAGTAGGACGTTGGAAACAGTCTGGGCTTGTTTGTTAGTTGTGGGGAAGGCCTCAACCCAACACAAAATGTGTCCACCAGTACTAAAAGATACCAGTGGTGTTTTACTGGAGGCATGTGAGTAAAGTCGAGCTGCCAATCAGTCCTGGGAATGAGCCCTCGTGTTTTATGGGTAGGAAAGGTGGGTGGTCGGGAAGGTGAGTTGGGATTGACTTTTTGACAGATCTCACATGAAGTGGTGAGCGTTTGGAGGAAGGCGGTCTCTGAATGAGAGAGGCAGGTAAGTTTTAGGAAAGCATTGTAAAGATTGGAGGTTAAGGTGGAGTAAGTGATGTATGTAGGAGAGTATGGCCTCAGTGGAAGGTGGGCTGGTAGTTGTGGAAATTGATTTTTTAGGACCTGGAATGAGGGCACCTATTACAAGGGCTAATGCTGCTTTTCGGGCTGCCTCATCTGCCCTGTTGTTACCAAGGGAGATGGATGACTTGTCTGACTGATGGGAGAGGCAATGTACTAGGCTTATGGCTGTTGGGAGATGTGAGGCTTCTATCAGTGGTATGATGTGTTTGGCATTGGCAATAGAGCTGCCCTTGGTGTTAAGGAGTCCCAGTTCTTTCCATATTGTTGCATGGGACAGTAGGATATGGAAAGGATATTTAGAATCAGTATAGATAGCAAGAGAGGACCCCTGTGCTAAAGTGAAGGCACGGGTAAGGGCGATCAGTTCTGCTTGTTGGTTTGTGGTGTTAGGAGGTAAGGGCTTTGCCTCAATAGTTTTGTCCAGAGTGACAATGGCATATCCTGCCCATCGAAAACCCTCACGGATAAAGGAACTGCCACCAGTAAACCAGGTGTATGTGGCCTGAGGAATGTGGGAGGGACAGGGTAGGAGTTCATCATGTCCCAAAATTCCCAGGGTGAAGCCCTGTCTTTCTGAGACATACAGAGAAAAGGGGCGTGTGAGATAAGGCAAGTGCAGAGCAGGGGCTTGTAGAAGGGCTAGCTGGAGTTTATAGAAGGGCTTAGCTACTGGCGTCAAGAGGGGCCCAGTGAGAGGTCCTTGGGATGCTTCATATAGGGGGGCAGCCAGGAGTGAAAAGTTGGAGATCCATGAACGAAGGAACCTAGCAAGACCCAGGAAGGAGAGAATTTCATCTTTGTTGTTTGGAACGGGCATGGTTTGGAGAAGTTTTCTCTTGTCTATGGTAATGGCCTTGTAGCCCAGAGAGAGCTGAACTCTCAGGTAAGTGACCTGAGCAACAGACAGCTGAACTTTGGAGGGTGAAACCCAATAGCTGTGTTCTGAGAGAAAGTTTAAAAGGAGAATAGTACCCTGTTGAGAAGTTTGTAGGGAGGGACTGCACAGGAGAAGATCATCTACATATTGAAGGAGGGTGGAGCTCGAGAGAGTAAGGGATTTGAGGTCTTGTGCTAGAACCTGTCCAAAAAGGTGGGGACTATCTCTAAAGCCTTGGGAAAGGACTGTCCAGGTCAATTGAGAGGAAGTCTGGGTGGCAGGATTGGTCCAGGTGAAAGCAAATAGATCTTGAGAGTTGGGATGGAGGGGGATTGTGAAGAATGCATCTTTGAGGTCAAGGACAGAAAAGTGAGTGGTGGAAGCAGGAATGGTGGACAATAATGTATAGGGGTTAGGGACTAGAGGATGGATGGGAACAATGGCTGCATTAATTACTTTTAGGTCCTGGACAAGCCTGTAAGAACCATTAGGCTTTTTAACTGCCAGCACAGGAGTATTGAAAGGGGAATTGGCTGATCATAGTAGCCGTTTGTGTAAAAGTTCCTGAATAATTGGCTGCAGGCCCAGTAAACTCTTTAGGGGCAGAGGGTACTGAGGTTGAGAGGGAAAGAGGTGGGGTCTTTCAGTCTGATAATTACTGGGGGGCAGGTGGCAATAGAGGGGGTGAGGGTATCCCAGACTACAGGGTTGACCAGATGGGGTGGCAGAGGAAAAGGAGGGGGAGGTGGGTTTGCAGCAGGTTGGAGGGCGAGTAAAAGTGGGATTGAAGGGAGTCGGGGTTGATATTTTGCTCCTCAGGCAAAGTGTGTTGTATAGGATCATGTGAATATCATGAAAGGTAAGATCATATGACTGAGTTAGGTACTGGAACTCTTTTATTTAAGTAGCTGGGTTGGAGGTGAAAGAGCCTAATCTTTTCTCATTTTGAGATAGGTTGGAGAGAGAGAGAAAGGGACACGGACCCGGATGACTCCCTCTGTACCAGCTATTTCCCGTAGTGGGGCTAGGATCTGGGTTTGAGAGCGAGTGACTGGAGGACTTGGTAGGGGATCTCGGGATGGGAGGGAAACTGGTTGCGGTTGAGGAGGCGGGGTTGTTGCCCCGCCCCTAAAGGGAGCCTGTGGTGGGAGAGTTGGCGGGGGTTGAGGGGGAGGAGGCTGGGCAGTTTCTGCAGCAGCACCAGGTGGACTGGGTGGTTGAGGAGAAGGAGGAGGTGCCGTGGGGATTTGGGGTCGGTAGGGTGGGGGTTCGTCAGCGGGGTCAAAGTCAGAGGAGGTGGTGGGATCTGGTTTGTTGGAGGGTGAGGACTTTAAGGCGAGTAGTAGGTGTTTAGGATGGCAGGGGAGACAGAGAGAGGGCTTGGTTCAGAGGTAGGAGAAAGCCTGGATAAATGGGATCTCTTTCCATTTGCCTGTGCACTCACAGAAATTGTATAAGTTGTGGAGAATTTTAGGATTTAAAGAGCCATTGGGAGGCCATTTAGACTGGTTATCCAAGGAATATTGTGGCCAGATCTCATTACAGTAGCGAATAAGCTTAAAAGGTTTAAGAAGGTCTGGGGTGAGGTGGAGGGGTTTTAGATTATTGAGTAAGCATCCTAGCGGTGAATCTGCGGGAATGGAGGGGCCAGATCCCATGGTGAGAATGAGACCGTCCACAAGTCACTGAGGCGTCCCAGAGTGATTGAGAAGGTTGCGGAGAAGACCAGACACAGTTAGGGAGTCGTCACCACCTCTAACCGAGTGGTCAAGGCGAAAACACCAAGGAGGTTCAGTACCTGGTACCAGGAGTTTACAAGTAGGTTAAGGGAGACCGAACCTCAGTGAATGAGGATTCTCACCATGAGGAGGCAGAGAAGGGTCGACTATGGGGATCAACAGTAGCCATGAAGGCCATGGCTGGGGGTTCCCCTGCCCCAGAGGAGACCACGGGGGTGCCGGACGTTCAACAGTCACTTCCCAGGTTCCAAAGGGACATTTAAGTCAACTATGAAGGGGAGACTTACCAAATTGAAGGCCGGTGTTGAGCGAGAAGACGAGCGACTGGGGAAATGGACAGACAGTGAGCCCGTGGAGGAGGATCGGGCAGTGAGGGTTCCCAAAGCAGCTCAGATTCCCGGAGGAAGAGCAAAGTCAATGGGAGAACCTCAACCGAGTCACGGCACCAATGAAAGGGTATCTCGCCGCGACCCTCCTTACCCCAGCATGACTCGGGAGACACGGGCCCACACAAGAGATTTTAATGGCTGAAAGAGAGAGTGGCTGCCTCTGAGCAGAGAGCAGCATCTCGTGGGTGAGGAAGTGTGTTTTTAAGGAGTAGGGCGTGTTCTACTATGGGGACTTGGTGATTGGATCTTAACGGCTGGGGTGAAATGTTTAGAGATATGGTGAGGCAAGTCCAGACATGATTTTCACCGGCCCATGTGCTTGGGGCCATGGGGTAAATGGAGGATAAAGTACTATATTCTTATACCTCTGTCTCCAAACTGAATTTCTAACCCAATTTTGCTTAAACAGAGCCCAGAATTTTCATTGTATCTCTAAAATATAGCTAGATAGGAGTTCAGTCTGTGTTCATTTTTCTTAGAGTACAACCCACGTCCTAATGATGACTCTATTCCGTTCTTAATCATGCCTTTACCTGTTAGAAGCTAAGGGGATTAATAATGGATATAGCCACTAAAAATAAACACTGAACAAGATCATCTTCTAGTGATGAACTCCCAGTATCTGTTTCTTAAATATTCAAAAGATCACCTAAAAGAAAGAGATAATGCACATCTTGATAACTGCTCATTGAAATGGCTTGCAGATATTTTCAAGAATTAAAAATATAGCTTGACTTTTCAGGCAATGTGTACATTAAGTGCCTCATCTTTCCTGAATTTGAGAAAGATATTACTGAAAAGCATAGTTTTTTTTTTTGGAAGAGTGAACTGGGGTTGTTTTGTTTTACTCATATTCTCCTCCTTCCTTCATGTAACTGCTCCTTTCTAAGGTAGAACAAAAGTATAGACAAACCAAAGCAAGTATACACACAAAGCAGGACACTAGCAACTTGACATCAAATGAGCACCCAAATGTATTCTGTAGTTGTAGTTTTTAATAGAATTACTGACTTTAGAAGCTATTCACTTTAATAATTTATATTTATTAGCTTACCAACCTTTGTAAGTAATTTCTTGGGTGACTACCGGAAAGTTTAGTTATGGTAGAGTATACCAAAGGTATGGATTCATTCCTGGAGTGTCTGTGTCCTGCATGTGGTTGTGGGGGGGGAGGTGTTTCATGTTTGAAAATACTGGATATTTTAACTTTGTTTATTGCTCTAACAATTTTTAACTGGGTATCTTCTATACAAAGTATTATGTAGGATTCTGAGGTGTGAAAGGATTAAAAAGCCAGTCACTTGCCTCAGGGCCATGTTATCTAGAGAAGACAATGGGAACAAATCTGGAAAACTAAAGAATAAAAGCACTGTGTAATTAAGTTCCAAATAAGCAGAAGAGTCATAATTCAATTTTGTTTTTGCTCCTGTAATTTGAGCAAAATGGGTGGCCATAAAGTAATTTAAATGATTAACCAAACACACAAACAAATATAATTGGATAATATTCCTCAAAATAATCTTTTAATAGGTACCACACTTCAGCAACTTTTAGAATTCCTGTTTTTGAAGGGAAAGGGGATTCTCCAGGGATACCTTAGGAAATTAGTTTCATTATTCTATGCTCATATTTTAAGGTCAAATTAGTATTACTCGAGCTATTCAAATGATTTTGCTTTAAGAATCAGGCAGGCCCTGTGGCCATGGACAAATTATTTTAACTCCTCTAACCCTATTTTGTCAACTAAGAAGTGTTAGGCAGGAAAATAGATATGAGCAGGATGGAAAAAGAATCAAGTCAGTAAAGCCCAATAAAAAAGACTGCAGAGTTAGAGTTAATCAGTTAAATCTCAAAAGGTCAGGAGCAACTTGACCTCGAATGTTAGCTTAAGAGGAAAGTTTAAAACAGAAGTATATTTAGTCTTCATAAATACTACAAATGCATATGAAGACTAAATATGATAATGCTCATTAAACACTTAGTACAGTGTTTACTAGAGGTAGTAGGTAGTAGGTAGTAGGTGCTTGTAACTCGGGGGGGAAACTGTGTTCCCAGCCAGGG
This sequence comes from Smutsia gigantea, assembly GCA_032199065.1. Taxonomy (NCBI): domain Eukaryota; kingdom Metazoa; phylum Chordata; class Mammalia; order Pholidota; family Manidae; genus Smutsia; species Smutsia gigantea. The sequence continues at coordinate 406,545 of JAVSCE010021775.1, read as the reverse complement.
ACAAATAAAACAGGGAAACCTGTGAAGCTGAAAGTAGTCAAGGGAAAAACAGAGCGGGAGAAACCCATCTATCCCTTACAAGAATCCTGGCTCCTCTCATCTACTCCCGCAGACCAGGGTCTCTCTCCAACCTGGCTGCACTATGGGGAGAACAGCTTGTTCCCATCCCTTGTAATCACCTATTGATATGGAGATGGTCTAAGGAGAGAACAGCTTCTCTCCACCCCTTATAAACACCTATTGATACGGAGATGAACTAAGGCCAGGCAAGATATTCTGGAAAAATTGCAATTTTAGCCAGTGTTCAATCAACAATAGTTATTATTGTTACTATTTTTATTTCTTATTTTTCAAAAATTGTATGCTTTTAAGTGCATTCCTGAAAAGGTGATTTCCTAGAAAAGATCTATAAAATTTTTGGGTAATTCCTAAAGAGGAAATCTAAAAGTCTGAGTATTGGCAGCTTTGTCAAAATAAGTTTGCTGCATTTCTGAGGCACCTGCTTCCAAGAAGGAGAATGGTTTTTGTTTATATTCAATACTTTTTAGAATTTCTGAGATAATACTAAGCATAAGTGATTATTTAAATTGTCTTGGCACTATGCCTGAGTGCACTGGAAAGTTAACTTGATGCTTCTGTGAGGTGACTGGAGAGTCAGTAAAATAGCTATCTAGCCCAAATCTAAGTCATTAAATGTCATGTAAATGATTCCCAAACTCTAGTTCTAACCTGGAACTCCAGACCCCTATGTACATGTGACTATTATACATTACCACATGGATAGCCTGTAGGTATCTCCAACACTACCACGCCAATTCTGGACTAATATTCCCCATTCTTCTTGCAGATCTGTCCTTTCATATCTGTATGCTAGACGCAGGCTTTCTTCTAGTGCTCTACTGCAGAAGCCCTATAGTCACCCCAGGTTTTTCTTACTGTCATGTCCTATTAATCATCAAGTCATTTTACTGTCCTATGCATCATCAATCATCATTCTACTTACTTATTCATTTAAGGAATGGTATTTAAACCCAGCATTCTTCCAGATTCTTCTTCATTCCTACTACAGGACTTTGATCCAAGCTCACCATACTTATCACTGCTGTCTCCTCAAAAGTGTCCCTTGTTCCCTTCTCCCTCACCCAATATATGCCCAACTTTGCCTCCTTTATAACACAAAAGCCATGTCATTCACAGATATCATGCACGTCCATGCTTCAAAATTCAGCTTATGTCATTTCTCATGGACTATGTGGATATGTTATCAATGGAACTGCCATTTTGAAACGATTTCTTTTTGGTGGAATGGGTTTCATTTAAATATCCATGCTTTCTTGTTTACAGATCCATTAAGACCAGTGTATCTGTTAGAAACTTGACTCTGACTGCAAGGTGAGTTTTGAATTAAAAACAAAAAAAATATGAGTTTATATATGGTTTTGTTTAGATACTATGTGAAGTAAATTGTATCACAGAGCAATATAACATTGAGATAATATAAATTCATTAAAACTAATTTTTTAAAGCAATACTTCTAACAAAACTAGGAAATAATTATAACCAAAATGCATTCAATCTAGATCAGAGTTTCTCAACCTCAGCACTATTGACATTTTGGGCCAGAGAAGCTTTTGTTGTGGGGGGAAAGTGGGCTGGGCTTTCCCATGCACTGTAGGACATTTAACAGAATCTCTGGCCTATCCTCACTAAATGCCAGTAGCACCCTCTTCTCCAACTGGTGATAACCAAAAACATCTCTAGATATTGCCAAATATACCCTCAAGACAAAATCACTCCCAGTTGAGATCTACTGGCCTAGATAGTCCCAAATTCTCCTGGTTTCCAACATTACCTTTTTGTTGAATATCCAAATAAATATCCTCAGCTCTCATCCAGTGAAAGGTAGGATCTATTTGGTAGTGGGGCTTCCAACAATTTTTTTTTTCACAAAAAAAATTTCATGTTGCCACGTGGAGCAAGTATGCTTTGTTGCCTTTTCACATTTCCCCATTTCAGCTTTCTTCAACTCAAATAGGTCCATCTGGACAGATCAGGGTATTTTTCTAAATATTAGACCTAATTGAACAGGAGATAAATTATGGCCCAGCCCTAAACATTTAAATAGAATCTCCCACTATAGAACTCTCTATCTCAACTTTAACCTTACTCCTTTCTTCTCATCTTCCAGGTCTCATTTTAGCTATTATCTCGAGAAGCTTTCTCTTACTCCCTGATTATACACCAGAGCAATTACCTGAACTATTCTTTCCTCTGTCAGCCAGTTCTTTTCCTTCATTGCTCTTATCAGAATCTGTAACTGCATATGTGTATGTGTGTCTGATTCTTTATTCATGTGTTTTTGCTAATCTATAAATTCCATAGGGGCAGGTGCACATTTAGTCTTTTCATCTGTGCCCAGTGTCTAGTGCTTAAGAAATGTTATTTTATTTAATTTTAAAAACTGAATGAATGCTATAGAAGATTGCTGAATATCCAAATAAATATCCTCAGAATCTTCCCACAGAAGATTGCAGTGGGAAAGAAGGGCACTGTAAAATATACTCAAAGATTAAACAGAGGCTTCAATGAAGAACTAGTGCATTCAGAATATGAGTTAAATGGAAATATTTCTAAAATGGCCTAGAGCAGGGAAGAGAAAACAACCATTCAAAGGAATTTCAACAGCAGTATGGGTGGGTCCCATCCCTTAAGCTGCAAAGAACATGGCTGAACACAGTGGTGCATGTTCTTTTCTTTGCATTAAAGTGCTAGGTTGGAAGATCCCTTTTAGCTTCAGTGAGATGTACAGGGAGATTTCTCTACCTACCTACTTAAAGTAGCAATGATAATTCTTCAAGAAACATGAATGGTTGAAAATATAAACAAAAGCTCTGCATTGCATAGACTCTCTCTGAAATCAGTATTTAAAGTCTCTCTCAAGATGTGAATGAGAAAATGTGAGAGAATAGAGAGACAAAAGAAAAGGGGCAGCCTCTAGACCTCTGGACCTAGGCAGAAGCCTCAGGCTCCCTCAGGCCTGAAGAGATGACAGATAAATATGCAAAAAGGCTTCTGTTCAAACACCAGTCAACAGTCCCTCTCTGCACCCAGTGTACTGCCCAGTAGCTCTGCCAATGTAAACAGATCAATACTAAATTCTTTCCAACAGAATAATTTAATTTCAACACCAAAAATAATGTCTTCTCTAAAAATAAATTTTTGCTTTAGGAGTCCCCACATATATACTGTTAGAAAAGAAGAAATTTCCTCTACCAATCAAGGTTCTTCCAGCTGGTCTAAGAACCAAATTGACACAAGACAGATTAACAGAGAAAAAATGAAGCTTAATTATGTACTTATGGGGAAGCCATAGACATGGGTTTCAAAGACAGTGAGGCACAATGAGTTATTTATGTCACCCTGAACTGAGGAGAGGGGGGTAGGAGTCTGAGACTTCAAAGGAAAAGGGAAGTAATTCACAGGAATATGAAAAGAATGAACATTTGATAATCAAATATTCACTGGGTCACATAGTAGCAGTGAAGGGGCACAGAGGAATTTTAACAGGTTTAGCCACATCCCTCCTGGTCTACTGTACGTAGTTACATTATAATATAAGCCTAAGGTGATAGTGCTCTTCTTGGAGCATGCCCTCTACCTAAATTCTTTTTATGCAGTTGGAGGGTGGGAAATCAAACTTCCTTTCAGTGTTTTGGGTCTTGTTCTCAGTTCTGAAATAATCTGTATGTCACAATGGCGCATTTTGGAGCAGCCAGCCCTTGGTCTCTACAATACACAACACAACAGACACACACTCATACCCTACACACTTTAATTCAGCAGAGCTAAATAATGCCATCTCAGTTTAAGTTTAGAAACATAGACTTCTGAATTGACAAGGGATTTTAAGGATTTTGTGGAATTTTAATTGTTTATACAGCTCCCTCTTTATTTTAAAATGAGAAATTGGGGCTCGAAAACTTGGAATCTCATGTCCAAAGTCACCCACCATGACATGCTCACCAAAGAATATGCTAAAGTAGAATTAGAATCTCAAGTTTCTGAGTCCCTGTGCATTGTCTTCCTACAACCCCAATCCATTTCCTGCAAAGCTACAGAGGAGCATATGGTTGGCATTGAATTAACTGACAGCTTTTCTGTTAATTTTCTACTGCCCCATGATAATTAGTGCTGTATTATAGATGAGGATACTAGAACTAAAAGATGGATCGGTTTACTTGCTGGTGGGCTCACAGTTACTATGGAGGCAGAGCTAGATTGTGAGCACAGGTCTCTGAATAAAACCACACATTGTTCCCAATATTAAATTACAAGAGAAAAAAATAAATAAAATGTTGGCTATGTTCAGAAAAGTCCTATTTCATGTTCAAGATATTATCCTGCTTTACTCTCAACACTCCCCTGAAGTAACAAGAAAAGCATAAAATTAAATCCATAGCAATAAGAGAAGTCAAAAGGTGTGGTACCATCCCACAAGGACCTGCTGGATGGACCCAGCTGTAAGTGGAGGCCCAAAAGAGCTAAGGCATCTGCACACCCATGCATTGGATAGAGGCTGCAAGCTGAGGTCTGAGCTCCTAGTTAGTGCTAAGAAAAGAACTAGGGGCGATCCTGGGACCAAACACTAGGCAATTAACTAAAGGGTAGCAAAGTTCTAAAGAAAAATGCTCATTAGAACTTAGAAAAGTACTTCTGGGCAAACTACCTTCCAATGTGATGGCACTGACTATAGAGGCAATTTTGGACATTCAAGAAATTAAAAGTTTATTATCCATGAACTTGTCTTAAAAGAATTCCACATGTACATATTCAAACAAATTTAAAAAGAAATTAACAAAGAATGGTTGTAAGAAAGGGAGTACTGGAAAAAAAATATACTACAGAAGTAGAAATACCATAAGGAGAAATGGCAACATTAATAATAGATGAAAATCACAAGGCGCATGAAATCTGAACTTCAGCCCAACAGACCTCTGTGGTAACCTACAAAAATCCCACACAGAGGCAAAGAAGACAGTCGCAAATTATATACATATATACATATATATATGCCTATGTGTATAAAATAATATGTACGAACTCAAGGCAAAAAAAAAGCAAATGGAAAATATAGATACTGAATTTTTACCATGTGCTAGGCACTGCTTCAGGGACTTTCCATTCCCTAACATAATAAATGCTCAGATTAACCATGGTATGGGTATAATTACCCATTTTACTGATGAGAAAACTGAGGCAAATATAGCTAAATAACTTGTCCATGATCACACAGTTAATATGCTATGGAACTGGAATTTTTTTTTTTAGTTTATTTTGGTATCATTCATCTACAATTACATGTGCAATATTATGGTTATTAAACTACCCACTTCATCAGGTCCCCCCCCACCAACCCCATTACAGTCACTGTCCATAAGCATAGTGAGATGCTATAGAATTACTACTTGTCTTCTCTGAGTTGTACAGCCCTCCCCGTGCCACCCCCAACATTACGTCTGCTAATCGTAATGCCCCTTTTCACCCCTTGTCCCTACCTTCCTGCCCATCCTTCCCAGTCCCTTTCCCTTTGGTAACTATTAGTCCATTCTTGGGTTCTGTGAGTCTACTGATGTATTTTTGTTTCAGTTTTTTTCTTTGTTCTTATGCTCCACATATGAGTGAAATCATTTGATACTTGTCTTTTTCCACTTGGCTTCTTTCACTGAGCATAATACCCCCTAGCTCCATCCATGTTGTTGCAAATGGTAGGATTTGTTTTCTTTTGATGGCTGAATAATATTCCATTGTGTATATGTACCACACCTTCATCCATTCAACTACTGATGGACACTTAGGTTGCTTCCATTTCTTGGCTATTGTAAGTAGTATTGCGATAAACTTAGGGGTGCATATGTCTTTTTCAAACTGGGCTGCTGCATTCTTCGGGTAAATCCTAGGAGTGGAATTCCTGGATCAAATGGTATTTCTTTTTTGAGTTTTTTGAGGAACCTCCATACTGCTTTCCACAATGGTTGAACTAATTTGCATTCCCACCAGCAGTGTAAGAGGGTTCCCTTTTCTCGACATCCTTGCCAACATTTGTCGTTGTTTGTGTTTTGGATGTTGGTCATCCTCACTGGTGTGAGGTGATATCTCATTGTGGTTTTAATTTGCATTTCCCAGATGATTAGCAATGTGGAACATCTTTTCATGTGCCTGTTGGCCATCTGAATTTCTTCTTTGGAAAAGTTTCTATTCATGTCCTCTGCCCATTTCTTAATTGGATTATTTGCTTTTTGCTTGTTGAGGTGCATGAGTTCTTTATATATTTTGGATGTCAACCCCTTATTGGATATGTCATTTATGAATATATTCTCCCATACTGTAGGATGTCTTTTTGTTCTACTGATGGTGTCCTTTGCTGTACAGAAGCTTTTCAGGTTGATATAATCCCACTTGTTCATTTTTGCTTTTGTTTCCCTTCCCCAGGGAGATATGTTCATGAAGAATTTGCTCATGTTTATGTCCAAGAGATTTTTGCCTATGTTTTTTTCTGAGAGTTTTATGATTTCATGACTTACATTCAGGTCTTTGATACATTCTGAGTTTACTTTTGTGTATGGGGTTAGACAGTAGTCCAGTTCTATTCTCTTACATGTAGCTGTCCAGTTTTGCCAACACCAGCTGCAGAGGAGGCTGTCATCTCCCAGCTGTATATCCAAGGCTCTTTTATCAAATATTAATTGACTGTATATGTTTGGGTTAATGTTTGGATATTCTATTCTGTTCCACTGGTCTGTGGGTCTGTTTTTGTGCCAATACCAAATTGTCTTGATTACTGTGGCTTTGTAGTAGAGCTTGAAGTCAGGGAGCGTAATTCCCCCTGTTTTATTCCTCCTTCTCAGGATTGCTTTGGCTATTCGGGGTCTTTTGTGGTTCCATATGAATTTTAGAATTGTTTGTTCCAGTTCGTTGAAGAAAGCTGTTGGTATTTTGATAGGGATTGCGTAGAATCTGTAGATGGCTTTAGGTAGTACAGCCATTTTGACAATACTTATTCTTCCTAGCCAAAAGCATGGGATGAATTTCCATTTGTCAGTGTCCTCTTTAATTTCTCTTAGGAGTGTCCTGTAGTTCTCAGGGTATAGGTCTTTCACTTCCTTCATTAGGTTTATTCCTAGGTATTTTATTCTTTTTGATGCAGTTGTGAATGGAATTGTTTTCCTGATTTCTCTTTCTGTTAGCTCATCATTAGTGTATAGGAAAGCAACAGATTTCTGTGTCTTAATTTTGTATCCTGCAACTTTTCTGAATTCAGATATTAGTTCTAGTAGTTTTGGAATGGAGTCTTTAGGGTTTTTTATGTACAATATCATGTCATCTGCAAATAGTGACAATTTGACTTCTTCTTTAGCAGTCTGGATGCCTTGTAGGTCTTTGTTTTGTCTGATTTCTGTGGCTAGGACCTCCAGTACTATGCTGAATAACAGTGGAGAGAGTGGGCTTCCCTGTTGTTCCCGATCTTAGATGAAAAGCTTTCAGCTTCTCACTCTTAAGTATGATGTTAGCCGTGGGTTTGTCATATATGGCCTTTATGATGTTGAGGTACTTTCCCTCTATACCCATTTTGTTCAGAGTTTTTATCATGAATGGCTGTTGAATTTTGTCAAATGCTTTTTCAGCATGTATGGAGATGATCATGTGGTTTTTGTTCTTCTTTTTGTTGATGTGGTGGATGATGTTGATGGATTTTCAAGTGCTGTACCATCCTTGCATACCTGGGACAAATCCCACTTGATCATGGTGTATGATCCTCTTGATGTATATTTGAATTCGGTTTGCTAATATTTTGTTGAGTATTTTTGCATCTATGTTCATCAGGGATATTGGTCTGTAGTTTTCTTTTTTGGTGAGGTCTTTGCCACGTTTTGGTATTAGAGTGATGCTGGCTTCATAGAATGAGTTTGGAAGTATTCCCTCCTCTTCTATTTTTGGAAAACTTTAAGGAGAATGGGTGTTATTTCTTCTCTATATGTCTGGTAGAATTCAGAGGTGAATCCTTCTGGTCTGGGGGTTTTGTTCTTGGGTAGTTTTTTGATTACCGCTTCAATTTCATTGCTGGTTATTGGTCTGTTTAGTTTTTCTGTTTCTTGTTTGGTCAGTTTTGGAAGGTTGTATTTTTCTAAGAAGTTGTCCATTTCTTCTAGGCTTTCCAGCTTGCTAGTATATAGATTGTCATAGTATTCTCTTATAATTCTTTGTATTTCTGTGGGATCCGTCGTGATTTTTCCTTTCTCATTTCTGATTATGTTTATGTGTGTAGGTTCTCTTTTTCTCTTAATGAGTCTGGCTAGGGGTTCATCTATTTTGTTTATTTTTTCAAAGAACCAACTCTTGGTTTCATTGATTTTTTTCTATTGTTTTATTCTCAATTTTATTTATTTCTTCTCTGATCTTTATTATGTTCCCTCCTTCTGGTGACTTTGGGTCTCATTTGTTCTTCTTTTTCCAATTTCAGTAATTGTGTCTTTACACTATTCATTTGGGATTGTTCTTCCTTCTTTAAATAGGCTTGGATTGCAATATACTTTCCTCTTAGAACTGCCTTTGCTGCGTCCCACAGAAGTTGTGGCTTTGTGTTATTGTCATTAGTCTCCATATAGTCTTTGATCTCTGTTTTAATTTGGTTGTGGACCCATTGATTAATTAGGAGAATGTTGTTAAGTCTCCATGTATTTGTGAGCCTTTTTGATTTCTTTCTACAATTTATTTCTAGTTTTATACCCTTGTGATCTGAGAAGTTGGTTGGTAGAATTTCAATATTTTTGAATTTACTGAGGTTCTTTTTGTCGCCTAGTATGTGGTCTATTCTGGAAAATGTTCCATGTGCACTTGAGAAGAATGTGTATCCTGTTGCTTTTGGGTGTAGAGTTCTGTAGATGTCTGTTAGGTCCATCTGTTCTAGTGTGTTGTTCAGTGCCTCTGTGTCTTTACTTATTTTAGGTCTGGTTGATCTGTCCTTTGGAGTGAGTGGTGTGTTGAAGTCACCTAAAATGAATGCATTGCTGTCTGTTTCCTCCTTTAATTCTGTTAGTATTTGTTTCACATATGTCAGCACTCCTGTGTTGGGTGCATATATTTTTTAAATGGTTATATCCTCTTGTTGACTGACCCCTTTATCACTATGTAATGTCCTTCTTTATGTCTTGCTACTTTCTTCGTTTTGAAGTCTATTTTGTCTGATACAAGTACTGCAACACCTGCTTTTCTCTCCTTGTTGTTTGCATGAAATATCTTTTCCCATCCCTTCACCTTTAGTCTGTGTATATCTTTGTGTTTGAGGTGAGTCTCTTGTAAGTAGCATATAGATGGGTCTTGCTTTATCCATTCTATTACTCTGCATCTTTTAACTGGTGCATTCAGTCCATTCACATTTAGGGTGATTATCAATAGATATGTACTTATTACCATTGCTGGCTTTGGATTCGTGGTTACCAAAGGTTCTAGGGTAGCTTCTTTGCTATCTAACAATCTAACTTAACTTTCTTGTTAAGTTATTGTAAACACTGTCTTATGATTCTTTATTTTTCTCCCTTCTTATTCTTCCTCCTCCATTCTTTATATACTAGGTGTTTTATTCTTTGCCTTTAGTTAGTATTTTATGGTCTGCTTTCTTTGCTATTATTTTATTTTCTCTGGTAACATCTTTTTAGCCTTAGGAGTTCTTTCATCTAGAGCAGTGCCTTTAAGATATCCTGTAGAGGTGGTTTATGGGAGGCAAATTACCCCAGCTTTCGCTTGTCTGGGAAATGTTTAATCCCTTCCTCAAATTTACATTATAATTGTGCTGGATACAATATTCTTGGTTTGAGGCCTTTCTGTTTCATTATTTTAAATATATCATGGCATTCTCTTCGGGCCTGTAAGGTTTCTGTTGAGAAGTCTGATGATAGTCTGATGGGTTTTCCTTTGTAGGTGATCTTTTTTCTCTCTCGCTGCCTTTAATACTCTGTCTTTATCTTTGATCTTTGCCATCTTAAATATTATGTGTCTTGGTGTTGTCTTCCTTGGGTCCCTTGTGTTGGGAGATCTGTGGGCTTCCATGGTCTGAGAGACTATTTCCTTCCCCAGCATGGGGAAATTTTCAGCAATTATTTCATCAAAGACACTTTTTATCCCTGTTTCTCTTCTTCCTCTGTTAGTCCTATAATGCAAATATTGTTCCGTTTGGACTGGTCACACAGTTCTCTTAATATTCTTTCATTCCTAGAGATCCTTTTATCTCTCTCTGCCTCAGCTTCTCTGTATTCGTGTTCTCTGATTTGTATTCCATTAACAGTCTCTTGCATCTCGTCCTGTCTGCTGCTATGCCCGTCGATCACTTGTCTTATTTCTGCATTGTCTTTCCTGACTTCCCTCACTTTCTCCCTTAGCTCTTGCATATTTCTCTGTAGATCCATCAGTATGGTATGACTTTTATTCTGAATTCTTTTTCAGGAAGATTGTGTATGTCCATCCCATCAGGGTCCCTCTCTGGGGTTGTCTGGCTAAGCTTTGTTTGTACCACATTCCTCTGTCTTTTCATGGTGATAGAAGTGGTCGTTGCTAGGCGCCACATGTGTCAGGTGTACTCTTTAAGACTTTAAAAAAGAAAAAAAAAGGAAAAAAAAAGGAAAAAAAACCCCGCCGGGAGTAGATTCTATGAGGATGCTGTATGTGGCGCTGTTGCTCCACTGTTCCATTCTGCCAGACCCTTTGTGGTGCTGGTGGAGGCGGGAACAAATGGGAGGCTACTGATATCCGTGGGACGCCTCGGCACGGCTCCTTTGTCTGGTCACTGGCCAAGGCGTCCGAAATTCTGCAGGATTCCCAGCCTGTTGGGCTGAGTGTGGTGGAACAATTTTGTTCCGCTGTTGGGCCCTTGTCTCTTTAAGGCTTTTAAAGAAGCATGCGCTTTTCTTTTGTCCCAGGGAGCAGGCTGAGAGGACCCAGCTGCACCGTCCCTCTCAGATCCTGCCCCTCTGTCTTTCTAATCTCTGATACACTGCGCAATATGTGTCAGTGCTCCCGGCACATATCAACAGGGCTGGTTATTTGGCGGGCCCATGCCTCCACTCCCTCCCTGCTCTGAATCCTTTCCTCCTGCCAGGGCAGTGGGGTGGGGGAGCGCTCGGGTCCTGCCGGGTCGCAGCCCCGTATCCTACCCACTTCATGAGGTTCTGAGTCCCCTCAGGTGCAGCCCTATCCTGGCTGCTGTACTGTATCTTCTGGTCTCTCTTTTAGAAATAGTTGTATTTGTTGTATTTTCATAAATATATATGATTTGGGGAGGAGACTTCCACCGCCCTGCTCACACCGCCATCTTCCCAGAATTCTGGAACTGGAATTTATACTTAAGCCATAGGACTCCAGATCCCACTCTTTCTAGCACATTAAAGTATAGTTGAATAGATAGGATATAGCTCTTGCCTGGAATATATTTGTAATTTGGTAGAATTAAATATGGTCCTAACTGAACACTGCCCAATCTGCAAGATGTTCTAGACAATATAGAGAGGATATTAGAGTAAGAAGACAATCAATATTCTAGATTTATGAAAAGTAAATGGTTTTTAAAGTATATGTTTTACATTCTGCAAATAATTTATTTAAACATCTTAAAACACTGCATTTTATAGTGTGTAAATTATAATTTTGTTTATATAAAAGCCAATAAAATGCCTAGGAAAAAGCTGAAAAGAATTTTAAAAGAATATATAGAAACATTAATTTTTTTGAGGTAGAAAAGTTATTCTTTTTTTTATTAAAGTAGAATTGACATACAATATTATATCAGTTTCAGGTTACAACATAGCAATTCAACAACTATATACATTACAAAACGCTCACCATGGTAAGTGTAATTACCATCTGTCACCATACAAAGTTAATACAATATTACTGACTATATTCCCTATGCTGTACTTTTCATCCCTGTGACTTACCTATTTTATTATTGGAAGTTTGTACCTCTCTATCTCCTTTATGTAAAACCGTTATACTTAACAACCAAAAATGGAAAAACTCAAATATCTACACACAACTGCAGAAAGTATATATTTCATTTTCATTGTAGAATATGCATTTAATTGAATCATATGATTGTTTATATATATATATAAATATATATAACTGTTATATACATATATATCATAACATATATAACATGTATCAGTTATACGCATACATCACTGTTACATTCAATAATGTATATTATGGTTTGTGAAGGAGAATAAAAACAAAAGAATATATACAGCATTATTCCCTTTATATAAATTTCCAAAATAGGCATAATTAATTTATGGTAACAGAAGTCTTGATAGTTTAATAGTGATTATCTTCGTTGGGGTTAATGACTGTAAAAGATTTTTATGGTTACTTCTGGGCTGATGTTAATACTTTTATATTTGAGCTCAGTGGTCATTACATGTATCGGTCACTTTGTAAAATTCACTAAATGCTATATGTAAGACTTCCACACTTAAATATATGTAAAAGCTTCCAGAAAAAAGACGTTGTACTTTGTATGATAAATATATATAATATGTACATGTAGCTACTATATATAAATATATATTTTAAAACATTTTTATGCATTTATCATTTATTGTGACTATCTGTCCACATCAATACATATACTAGTGATATCAAAACTTGTCTTATCTTTCATTTCTTCATCTGATTAAAACTTGAGTCACTATTAACTCTGAAATATATTGTATTCATTTTTCAGATGTAAAAAAATAAATGGAAATACATAAATCATAGCAAATTACCAAATTAGCCATATTTTGTATGATTCCCTCTTAGAGATATTTGGTCTCAAGTTCCTGAGAAATAAAGTAATTTCAGTGAAATAATTGCATGATGATTTAACTTCACATTTTTTTGTTTGTTTCTAGGTGACTCATTTATCTTTAAGATGGGAAGAGCATCATGACTCAAATTATTAGCTGAAAGCGGGAAGTCAGCTGTTATGAAATGAAGACAATTAACACTTTTGTACAAAGACTGCAAAACACTCCTAGACCAGAGTTATCAGGTGGAAACACAAATTGGATTAAAGTAATAGATTTTTAAGTAAATTGATTAAGACACATTCTTTTGTTCCTATATCTAGAAAAGTTCTATTTATGCTTCAAGGCACTGCTTAAAAGTTATTCTTTGAGCATCAGTCCTACAAATTGATACACATTCTTGCTTTTCATCCTACTGGACAGAATCAGTCATTGCCACTGATGCATTGCTAATGATTAAGTTCTTCCCTCTATTACACAGAATTGTTGTTAATTGCATGTATCCATTTCTCCTTACTAAAAATGTATTTAGGGGAGAATATTGGCCTACATAGGCAAATGTTTTGGATTCAGGAAGGTCTATCTTACCTTTTCAGTGTCTTAATATCCTCTCTCATTTCTTCAGATTACCATGTGCTTGATAATCCACAGCGACAACATAATTAACACAAATAGCTTGAGAATTAAACTTAAATTACATCAAAATCTTTCCTAACAACAGCTGTGGCAAGAGAAGATGGGGAAAAACAGGCCAGGAATGGATGTATCACCTGGGGTAGATGGGAAGAAACTTGAGCTGAGAAAGCCCCTTACAAAAGGAGACTGAGGCTAGTAAAGCGTTTCAGTAAGAAGGAAATGAGTGTTTACTGAATACCTACCACATGTCAAGGATTTATCTTCATAAATCTCTATTTTACAGATGATGAAACTGAGGTTCAGAAGGACCAGAAATTTACTAAGCTTCACCAGATACCTGGATATTAACAGATACCTCTAAACTTATTGCTAAAGTCCATATTTTTTTCACATGCTTGCCTTGCTTTTTTGGCAAATGTTATTGAGGATAGGAAAATAATTCTCAGAACACACAAACACATAAACATTATAAAATATATGACTGGGAAGATTGTTATTTGAATCATTTGTTGTGGTTTTTTTTGTTTTCAAAAAGCGCCTTAAGACATTCTGTAGTGCTTTTAAGCAATAGCATTTAAAAAAAAATTATTGATATAGTTACAAATCCAGGATGAAGCTGGGGACAGATTTGGCACATAAAGAATATGTTTATTATTTTCAGAGATCAAGTGGAGATAAGACATCTGCACACTACTTAAAAGTATTTATCAGAAAAAAACCAAACTGGGTCCCTTTTGCAGTGTTACACACTCCCAGATACGTTTGTGCCAACCACATATACCCTACTCCAGAAGAACCAGCTGTTTTAAGGAATCATTCTCATTGGTAGCTTTGTAACTGAGACCTAGTGTTTTGTGGCACCAAGAAGTTGGAAAACCACTGCCACAAAATACATTTTAGAACTCCTACCTCAATTTAATTTTATTTCAAAGTAATTATCTTTAAATGTGCACAGCCTGATACACATTTGCTCAGATAGCTTTAATGGTAGTAAATCTTCCAGGAAAAATGAATTTAAGTTCAAGAAAGGGAGAATATGCATTCAAGACCATTTTTCATTTGTTTCAAGAGGCTTGTCCATGGTGATTCTTTTTTGTGGCTGGAAAACTAAAAGAAGGCAATTCTAAGAAGTAAGTCCAGCCATGGGCTACGTAAGGACCACCTCTTGAAACTTCTGCCTCCTTATTTTTGAAACAAGAAAAACAATGTCAACTACAACAATGAGCTTGTGAAGATTAAACAAAGTAAATAAAATAAAATAATTAATATGAAATAATGGGCAGCACCACAGGTAAGGTACAAAGGAATTACACAATCTAGGGAAGGTCAAAGTGGAAGTCTGACACAATGTAAGGGTATGTTCTACATAGGAAGGCATTGGGGGAGATCTGAGGAAAAGCCAGATTATTTCTTTTAAGGCAATTCTAAAGAGACTTAATCAGCATAACATATGGAAGGTATATGCCAGTCTTTGTGGATGTGATTATGCTAAGAATTTTGAGATGAAGGGTTAATACATTATCCAAGTAGGCTGTAAATGCCATGACAAGTGACCTTATCTAAGAACGGGAGAAGGAGATTTGACACAGACACACAGAGAAGAAAGCAATACAAAGACAGAGGCAGAGACTGGAGTGTTGTGGTCAAAAGCCAAGGGAACTTGTAAACATCAAAAACAAGAAAATGCAAAAATGGGATTTTTCCCTTGGGACTCTGTAGGGAGTATGGCCCTGCTGAACCTTTGATTTTGGATTCTGGCCTGTTGTTCTCTGTTGATCTCTGTTGTTTAAACCATGAAGTTTATGTGGCAGCCCTGGGAAAGTAAAGCACATGAATTAAGGTTTGCATAAGATCACAGGTAGAGAAGAAGGAAGCTAGAATGTCCTTATCTCTTGTTAAAATAAAAGTCAAGTTACTACCTGAGTTTTTAGGTCTTTTATCCTCCAGAAGTGATATGGAGACATTTTCAAGGAACAGAGGAAAAAATTACTAGATATAAGAGATAGGATTTCTGAGGAGAACCCTGAAGTTGTAAAGAATGAATGTGTAATACATTTATTGTCATCTCTTGGGATTTGACAATCGGCAGCAGAGATGTTAATAAGCAGTGACTTACCTGAATTCAGTGGTTGGACTAAAGACCCTGACATGAATAAGGCAAGACTTTAATTCTGAGGTGGGGATATGTGAATTAAGAGGGCACTACAGTTAGAACGCATGAAAATGGGCTCCTAAGAGCTGAGAATTTAGGGAATGTTGGCGTTTTTGCCATGTGTATTGTCTTCTTTGGTGAGGTGACTGACTATTCAGGTCTTTTTGCTAATTTTTTAATTGGATTATTCATTTTCTTGAGTTTTAAGAGTTCCTTGCATATTTTAGATAATAGTCCTTTATCAGATGTGTTTTTTGCAAATATTTTTTCCCAGTCTGTGACTTGGCTTCTCATTCTTTTGACATTGTCTTTACAGAGCAGAAGTTTTAATTTTAATGAAGTCTAGCTTATCCATTCTTTCTTTCATAGATTGTACCTTTAGTGATGTAGCATCAAAAGTCATCACCAGATCTAAGTTCATACAGATTTTTTTTCCTATGTCATGTTCTAAGAGTTTTAAACTTTTGCATTTTATCTTTAGGTCTGTGATCCATTTTGAGTTAATTTTTGTGTTAGGGTATAAGATCTATGTCTGGATTTTTTTCTTCATGTGGATATCCAGTTGTTCCAGCATCATTTATTGAAAAGACTCTTTATTTCCTTTTCTCCTTTGTGAAAGATCATTTGATTATACTTATGTGGGTCTATTTTTGGGCTCTCTGCTCCATTCCATCAATCTATTTGTCCATTCTTCTGCCAAAACCACACTTTCTCAATTACTGTAGTTTTTTAGTGAGTTTTGAAGTCAAGTAGTACCTGTTAACTGACTTCATTCTTCTCCTTCAATATTGTGTTGGCTATTTGGTGTCTTTTGCTTCTCCACATAAACTTTAAAACAAGCAAACTTGATATTACTGATATCCATAAAATAACCTGATGGGATTTTGAGTGGGATTACATCGAATCTATAGATCAATTTGGGAAGAACTGTTATCTTGACTGACCATATTAAGTCTTCCTATCCATGAACATGGAACTCTATTTCACTTCTTTCAGTCCTCCTTGATATCTTTCATCAGTTTCATAGTTCTCATATAAATAAAGAGGGAGTATTTCCAAATAGCTCCTTTTCCCTTCCTCCTGCTGGAACTGTAAGGGAATTTTTCTCTATTAGTCCCTGTGAGGATCTATCACTACAAGTAAAATTTATGAAAATATGGGGTCCCCTTGGAGTTCTCATCTTTCAGTCTTGTCCACATTGAGTCTCCAGCAATTCACTAATTGTGGTTCAAGTTTCCTTATTCCAGGAATGGTTCCCTTGGAGGTTTCAGCTCGTGGGTTTCTGCCCTGATTGTGATTCTCTATATCTGCCTGTCTGTCTCTCTAATTTTAGGGGTAGTAATTTGTTCTGTGACATCACTCTCTGAGGGATCTAAAAATCATGGTTGATTTTTCAGTTTATTCAGCTTTTGTATTCGAACTGTTTGTTCAAATGGAGTGTCAATTTCTAAGCTCCTTATATGCCAGACTAAACCAATTAGGCTCATTTTTTAATCACCACCTTCAAATCTCTCAAACTCTTTCCCTCTCTAACCTGTCTTTCTAATTATCACCAATTAATGAAATCTTCCATTGAACAAAAGTAACTAAATACCCGCTGAATTAGAAAGGCTTCTGTAAGTTGAAGGCAATCAAACAATAACTTGTAACCAAGATACTTAGTATGCCTGCTCTCATGATTTTACAGCCCAGTGAAGAAACCATCAATGAATTTCTTCCATTTCTACTACTTGGCTATAAGATCTAATTATAAAACATGTGGTCACCAGATTGGGTTATTTCTTTTGCAGTTGAAAGACAGTATCATGTAAGGTAAATTTTAAGTTTTTAATGAAAATTATTTTTAGCACTATATGAAGCAAACACTAATTAATATTGTTGTAGTTCTTGGAAGTAATTTGAATCATGAATTTCAACAAGTTTTTCAACAGTTACAAATGAGAAATAGATGAGCAATAGAAGGGAAATGCACTTGGGAGAGATGATTTAAGAAAGTTAGATTTCTGTACTAGTGAAGTATATTCTCTTTTAAATAAACAGTCACTACTTCAAGTTAAATCTAAGATTCAGGCAAAACATTCTATCATATTTATTATTTTTGTATTGACAGGTAGAACACATAATTTTTTTGTGTGTTAGATTTTGCTTTGGTAACAAATGTGAAATACTAGTCCAATTAGTGTTTAAATAAAAATTCCACATTGCTTGTTATGAAATTAGTAATTAATTCTCCTACTTAATAGAAATCAATAAAATAAAACTGATTGTGGGTAGAACACATTTGTAAATTGAGTTAATAAATAATATATTATGGAAAAAAACTATGACAAAATTCAAGCAAGCATATGGTTCATCCATGACCTCTAACTTCCTCAAATGTGTACCTGGCCCTATGTAAATAAGAAACCTCTCGTTTAAACTTTCCAAATGTAAAGAAAATGTCACTTATTCACTTAACCATCATTTAATAGGTACTTGACATGTATTCAATACTTCTTAGGTACTGGGGATTCAAGGGTAAATTTGACAAATCAGATACCAGCTCTTTCCCATATTGGGCACTTGAATCTACAGTCCCATCTAACAGGAAGGCAAGTCCTCTGGTCTTCATTTGCCTGCCTCCTCACCATTTAGTTCTCAGTTATAGATTTCCTTAGGCCCTCTGTGATCATGCTATTGAATGGTCACTATTCCATCCCCATCATTTTCTATCACAAAACTGTGTTTGGTCTGCTTAGTTACTACTTGAAGTTATTTCATTTACATTGTTGTTTACTTTTTCTTGCTTGTCCACTCAAGTAGAATGCAAGTCCCATAGAGTAGATTCTTGCAGTCCCTCCAGTAAAGTGAACGTTATCTTATACCTAGTATTCTCAATATATGTTTCTTGAATTAATTAATTAATCAATAAGAAAATATATGAATAAAATTCCTGCCATTGTGAAGTTAACTTCTGTTGCAGGCTTCCTTTTTAGTGGAATGACTGTTGTACAGAGACTATCTTCAGATGCAGTGTCTTGGAAAAACCCTAAGAAAAGAGAACCAACTGAACCCTATTTGTTGAAGAGAGTTTAGCTTCACAAATAGAGTTCCAGCCACTTGCTTCTCTGACCACAATTTCCACAAGTGGCCCTACAAGGAAAAATAGGTATGTACAATCAGTTATTCTCCAGCCCTCATTCTTCTGAGGTTGTTTCTGCCATTAAATAAGGTTCTTCATTCATTCTGTCAAAGAATGTGATTATTCTTTTCTCATGTAGGTTGGAAGATTGTCTAACAGGAGGCAGTTATGGTATAACTGCAGATATCAGGCTTAAGTTTTGACCCATTTTATCTCCCTGCAAATTGTGGTCCATTTTTCTCTTTCATCTCTGGCATTGAGGATGGACTCAACTTTTCCCAAAGATATTAAATATGTGGTAAAGCAATGGACACCAAATTAAAAAATGGAAAATGGTTGTTTAATAGGCAACTTACAATGTTTAGTATATCCTTGGAAGAATTAACAGCTTTAAATTAATTCACACTATTATTTCTATAAGCTCAGAAATATTTTTGTGAAAATTAAGGGAATGAGTCTTTACATTCTCTTCTCTTATTTGTAAGTTTATGTAATTAGTGAAGTTCATCCTAAAAAGAATAAAAATAGGTTAATTGCAACTTTACATTGCCACTTTCAGTCCTTGAAGTTTTATAGTTCTCTAATGTTTTCTGTAGCTGCTTAATTTCTTCTCACTTCCACGGCCGTGGTGAATGCATGTCACATAGCTGTTGGGAATGGAGTGACCTGAAAACTGCCCAAGTCATTGAATTAAGAGTAACTTTGTAAAGACAATTAAATATCAGAGAATATTTCTCAGGCAGGGTCAAGTTAAAGTCTTCTACAATGTCCTTGTATATTTAACTGTTACGGCATTCCAGCAATACCTAGGTTTAAATATGGTAAGGTATAGAAGCTCTTTTCCTGTGTATGTTTTATTTAGAATTTTTTCTTTCAAAACTTTCTTTATAAATACAATATTCTCAGTTTTGGGGTGTTAGCCTTGGTTCTGTTGGTAAATTATTCACATGACAGTTTTCTTATCTATAAAATGAGTAAGTTGTACGAGATTATCATGCCATTACAACATTCTGCCAGAGCACCAGATGATAAAATATTAACTATCACCATGTTATTCCTCTGCTCAGGAAGTTATGCTGGCTCCCAAGTACCTGCTGCTAAAAGGTCAGATTCTTCTGTTTGTATTTCAAGACTCTCCAGCATCTAGAGTTGCTCTCTGCCATAGTAACTCTTACTCCTCTAATACACACACACAGTTCACATCAGAGGGATGGTCCAGGATCTGTTTACCTCGCCAGGAACCATAACTGAGTGTGACACCATGTTACTCAAAATGTGGTCTGGTACGGGTCCATGAATCATTTCTTACAGGCTGTGCAGAAGTGCAGGAAAAGGAGATTTAGAAACTTTTATAGTAATTTGACCTTCTCATGACACCCAAGCACATAATCAATGCACTTGTCTCTTTGAAGAGTTTTGGTGTCTCTGAACCAGCACAGTGTGTAATATACAGCAGGGCAGCATACTGGTCACAGTAGGCAAGACCATGTTACGGAATCCAATTATGTGGCTTGACAACTGTAAACTAAAGTTCTATAAAGATATGAGAATAACTAAACATTTTTTATATTTGTAACTTATTTTTAGAATCATTTTCACTTTTAATCAAGCCTGGTTTGTAATTTACAATTTAACATTATTAGTTAAATTAAGGAAGTAAAATTTCTGTAATTTTTTAGCACTAATTTAATTATGGTCATGGAAGTAAGCTTCATTGCATGTTTTTGTCAAGATACAAGAAAAATTCCACCTTTTTAAAATACAGTGGAAGTCATAAACTAAATTGTGGTGAGGAAAGTAATTCTGAGGAACTGAAGACCAGAGAGTTTCTTTTATATTAAATTCTGTTTAGTGGCAATAATTGGTGATAAAATGTTAGAACTACAGTGTGTTCTAGCTAATGTACTGGTTAATGAAACAAAGGAACCAGTGAAACTTAAATAGCTTTGAAATTCAAAATGTAAGAAAATATTTAAAACCAAAAGAAGGTGTTGTAAAGAAATATTTAAAACCGATAAAAGAAAAGGTGTTGAATTAAAAAGCTCATGAAAACAAATGCTTAAAATTTTATCACCATTAGCAGTTTTTTGAGCTTATTGTAAGTAACACTGTGACCCACTAATACTAAAAGTATATGTATATATAACTGTGGAATTTTTAGGATAAGAACACTTCTTAGGCATTAACTTGAAATACAGTGGGTGGAGTTTCAGCAAAGGAGATAATTCAAGTACCACTTTTCAGGGACACCACAGATCAACTTCAGGAACAAACTAGTGAAATGGAAGGCCAATGCATAGAATAAATAAAGCTAGCAAAGTATTTTTTATTGCAATTTACCAAATCCAGAGGCATTCTTAGCATGGTAATCCTTCCAGTGCTTTTGCAATTTGCACATGAACAATTTTTAGTTTCATTGCTAAAAATCACGACTAAATATGAAGTGTATAGAGCAATTCAGTTTGGAGTTCAAGTTCTGTATAGGAGTATGCTCTAATGGTACAGCTGCAGAAAGAGGGAAGCATTCTGGAATAGTTCCAGATTTAGGAGCTGGTGTGAGAATATTCTCTCTACATTACTTGATTGAAATGTTTTGATATTCAAAAAAAACGTTAGGTACACTAAGTAGTGTATTTAGTGATGTAGTAAAAACTGTGAGTGTTGACTAAAAACTAAAGTGTTGATTTTCAGATTATTCTTTGTATTAGGATATAATATCAATATGCAACCTGATCATTAACTGTTGTTGCATACTGAGGTACACTGGCTTTTAAGAAAATTTCTGTTGAAAATATTTGAGTGGTTGAATAAAATCTCAGTATTTATGCAATAAAAGAAACCAGTTTGTTCTCAGCATTTTAAAGTTGTAAATTAAGCATCCAGACTTGTTATTTATCTGGTTATCTTTGGTATTTTGAATTATCTGTGAATAGTGTTGCTGTCAATAGAACCTATATTGGGTAAATTAATAAGCAAGGAACAAGTTCACTCGCTTTGTTAATAACTTTACATTTTAATGTGTAGGATGTATCTTCATGGTGTGAAGTAGGAATTCAATATAGAGAATCACTATTTTACTCATAACTCTTCATTTTATGAAACTACAAGTTCAAGTGTCACAGTGATTCCGTAAATGAATCACAGTGATGCAAACTTTCAGTGAACTATATGTACAGCGATCAATTTTTTCTTTTCTTTCTAATGTTTGTTCTGATTATATTTTTCAAATAATTTTCTGTTAAATCTAATGACAAGAAATTGGTTTGTATATTTTTGTCTGATTTTTAATTGCATTTTCATAGTAATTCATTATTTTGAATTTTACAAAGTATAGGTTTAAAACAATGGACATTTTTTAAAAACTAATTTTCTGCTCTAGGATAGTTGAGATACTGTTCTTGCCATAAATGGTACAATGCAAGCAATATGGTAAATGCTCACCAAATACCTGTGGGCATATAGAATTATGTAAATAAATTGGGTTATATTTTCTGAGGAGAATAATTTCTCCCAGTGGATAGCTATATCTATAGAGAGATTCTTTTCATCTGCCAGTTTCCAGGGGCAGAAATCATTAAAGTCTACAACAGGAATCTCATTAGTCTTTTCTCATTGCTCTATTCTATTGCTTGTGCAATGTCAGACACTCCATTCTGGAGAAGGTACCTAAGGCAAGCACAGACCTGGACCTCAAGTGAGTAGAAAGGAAAAGTATTAGGTAATCTATTAATAGGGACATAGACAAGTGTACTTAGCCAATAATATCTTACAAATTTTTAACTGTGGACATGCATAAGGCTTTGGTCTTTAAGATAATCAATCACAATTAAAATATCCCTGGAAACCTGGCTTATCATTGTTTTATCATTCAGATAACTAGAAAGGGAAAGGTGGAAAAATGGAAGAAAGAGTTCAGAGAGAAGATGCAATTTAGATATAGGCAAGTATTTCTGTAAGAAACCAGGAGGTTTTGAGAGAGAAGAAACAGTGGCCCCTTTCCTCAGCAAACAAAAGATCATTTTTAGACAAATCATATGTCTTGGGAAACTATCTAAGCTAACATCCTCTCACACTACCCACTCCTATGTAGTCTAATAACTCAAGTCCTTGTAAAGAGGGTATTATTGGGTGGCAGGTGAAAGGCTTATTTATATCTGTTTTAAAAATCTTAGTAATACCAACAGAAGGCTTTCAATTAACCCAGCCAGTTGGATAAAGAGTAAGGCAAAATTTACTATACTAAATTTATTTTCATATAATAAACCTATTGTGCATCTTCATTCAGTGAAATTGCTGGACCCAAAAAGTAAAATTATTAGAGACAATGCAAAGAGAAAATGTCTTTGTAGTATTTAGAAAGGAATGTGTCTGATGAAATGTCTAAAAGAGTTTATAAAGTTTACACAAAACCTTTATTGAAAAATAATTGGAAGCCACCCATGGCATGCTATAAAAAATTTCAATTTTTATCCTTTTTAATTCTGACACTGTTAGCTTTCATTATAACATGGGAATTGAAAAATTAGTTTTTGCCCAATGTTTGACAATATAGAATCTTGTTACATTATTATAAATCCTTATTCCTATTCTCTGAAAACTATGTGGAATTCTATTAAATAACTGAAACATTTTTTATTCTTCTCTTACTCATTTTATAATTTCAAGGATCACCCAAAACTAGCTTACATCAATCCCTACCTTGCTGCAAATGAACACAATTTTAATATTTATAGGTGTGAACTAAAGAAAAGCTGACCACTAGACTGAGGACCACCAAAAAGGTTTCTAAGACCCAAATATTGAAGGTTTCATTAACTCTGGGAGTCTTGTCACCTGTGAGAGCTTTAAAAAAATTGTTAATTAAATTAAAATCTAGACAATTGGCATCCTTATTCCTGTGAGAGGATAAGCAAAATGCTTACCTTTCCTCTTAATTTCCTTTCGTGCCAGGTGCCTGCCATTATGATGTATCCTGTCTCCCAAATCTTTTTTTGTGTGTAACACATCCTATGTAAATGAAATGTACTCCTCTGAAGTTCTGTCTCTTGCCTGTCTCCTCTAGGATATAAGACCTTGGAAGACTTGGGCTCTTTGGACCATATCTCCTATCCTACCTGTAGTAGTTATATCTTCCTGGGTCTAGATCTACATTTTGGCTCAAATAAAACTGTCTTTATTTTCAAGATGATTTATTGAATTTTTCATCAACACAGGTCATAATGAGTTACTAAGCCACAATATTCTGAGAATGCACAAGGTCCTACATTAAAAAAATACCAGCCTTTTCAAATACACAATTAAGCCACAGCTCTGTATTCTATGGGCCCACTAGACTGGGAACATAATTAAAAATATGTAGATAAATTTACCTTTCTTGATCAGGAAACAATGTAAATTTTCTGATTAATCAAATATGTACATATATCCATATGTTAACAACAAAAAAAATGATGTACTCTTTCAAACCATGTGTCCCTTGAGTATACTTAGAGCATATTGAAAACCTAGTTAATGATTTTCTTTGTTTAAATTATTGATGACTTATCAAGACATGTAATATGTAATTCAGTATTATGAGATTATCCAAAACAAAACCCAGAAGGAGGGTGAGAAACTATTTTTATGATAAAGTAGAAAGAGTAATTGGTATATTTTTAAATCCTTTACTTCTCTGAACTAAGTCATTTAAATATCTATTATCTGGCAGAATAGACAGAAATGTTTGGTGCAGCAATTTCCCCAATATCCTTAGATTCTATTTCTCAGCACATTAAGTATTTCCTTTTTGATTTTTATTTCTCTTCTTAACAGAGCGGGAAGCTGTGCTTTTCCCAGTAGACAATTCAGGGACAACAGCCTAGCTTCTGGTCCACTTTAGTCTTTACCATCTGAAATGAAAAGAGTATCACAAGATTCCTTCTAAATCACCAAAACTTAACAGGCTATTTTCTCTCTACATTTCTACTTGCCACTTACTCCTACTTTGATGCTATAATACCAATTCAAACTTTCTCTTCTCTTTCTATGCCTAATATAAAAGGTCCCTCTGTCAGAGAAAATGGTAACACTATCTTTCACCTTAATTTTTAAAATAAATGAATCATGCAGATTTGATTTATCATTTTAACCTTGAAAGAAAATAGCCTACTCACTATTCATCATCTAGGAATCGCTTTTTAATATTCACATGACATTGTTTATGTAAAAGAGGGATTATTTTAAGTTATATTTATATCAATATGAAAAAAGAAAATGTTAATCAGAGGCAATAGGTTGAAAGAGACCAATCTCTAAATGTATTTGCATGTGAATTGAGAACTTTGCAATTATAATTCTAAGATCACGATGTAATTGGGAAGTATTCCATAGAAATCAATATTTTCACTTTAAGCCAACCTAGTTACATGGTCCACTGGCAAAATAATTACATTTGTATTATATGTGTAGCAAGATAGGGTTGAAGTTCTTAAACTTTAAAATAATAGTCACTCAGAACAGTCTGATTTTATTTCACTATATTTCCAATAAAGATATTAGAAACAAAAGAGACAAGATGTAAAAAGCAAGTCAAATGAAGATATTTAGAGGTTCCAATTTCTTAAAAACCCTGTCATTGTCAGTAAATACTTCTCAGAACAAAATGTAATTGTCTATGATTCAGTTTACGCCTATCTTTTCCTGTTTTCCAACGAAATCATCTTAGTTTGTGCTTTTTTTCCCCCACAGATCATATTTGGTTACATTCTAATCCACATAGTGGGTCACATTCACTCTTTTCTCTCTAAATCATGCCACAGCCATTTATTTCTGTCAGTGGTCTTTGGGAAGTCTTATGAAAAGGAGAAGAGTAGTGAATTATCCTCATATTTCATCTGTTAAAGATTTTATTTTGTATTTAATGCAATGAAAGGACAGGGTGACTATCCTAAGGACACGGTTAACTTGTTAATTTTTGCTAGTATGATGTAGATCATACTATATTTCCTCCTTTTAATGCTAGCTTTGTGGGAAAAGTGATCTGTGCAGGCTGTCTTGACTCCTTTACCAGTTCAATTCTAAGCTCTTCAGAACTATCGTCCACTTTCACTACTGGGCTAAAATTGCTCCACAACATCTAGTTAAAATACAATTATGTATTTTCAGTCCCATCCTGCTGGATTTCTCTAAATAATTTAGTCTTCATTAACCAAATTCTTTGAACCATTTCTACCTTTAGCTCTATTTTGTTTTATTTTCCCAATAGTCTGGGAGCTTTTGTTGTTGTTTCTACAATATCGAATTGACATTTTCTAAAGTCCAGTTCTCAATAGTGTTCTCTTTTCACTACATTCTCCCCATGGATTAGTTTGGTCTTAAAACTTAAATTACTATTTTAATGTAAATGATACAAATCTTTTCCTATGTAAGACACTATGACCACCAAACCAGTTGCTTCATTTGGTAAGAACATATTTATCCAGTCTTCTTTTTTATTATTTCTTTGTGTTAAGTTTATTTGTCCACCCTCCTGACACATTATCTTTTCTCTCATCTTCAACACATCCTAATAAAATACCTATCTAAGGTTTGTCTCAAGGATCTTTTTTAATGAAAGTCTTCCTGGTTCTCCAATATGGAAATGGTGATTAGTTCTTCTGTATGATTTCTATTTTGTTTATAGCACTTAATCTTAGCCTACATGTTTTTGCTATTACTTATTTTCATGTTTAATCCTTTCTATTAAATTATATTTTTCAAGGTAACTGTCAGTCTGTTAAGGCTGCTATAACAGAATATCACAGACTGTGTGACCTATAAACAACAGAAACTTGCCTCTCAGACTTCTGGAGGCTGGGAAGTCCAAGATCAAGGGGCTGGGATGGTCACATTCTGGTGAAGGCCCAGACCCTGCTTCTTAGCTGGTGCTTTCTCCCTGTTATCCTCCTTGGCTGAAGGAGTGAAGATGCTCTCTAATGTCTCTTTTATAAGGGCACTAATTTCATTCATGCAGGCGGAGCCCTCGCGATTTAATTCCCTCCTAAAGGTCCCTAATTCCATCCTAATACCTTATACCATCATCTTTTGGAGTTAGGATTTCAACATGTGAATTTAGGGGCACTCAGACACTACTCTATAGCAGGAGGGATGATACCTTAATGTCTTTGGTGTTCCTTCAGTGTCTAGGATATAGTGCCTTCAACATACCGAGTTAATAAACTGAATTTAATGTTTCAGCCTTCTCACTATTTTCGTTTGGGGATTTCAGGAAAGTCAGTCTCATAAAATAAGTCATAATGCGATTGTGGAGGAAGGAAAAAGTTGGACAGCAGACATAATATACTTTAGAGATCATTGGAGAAGAAGGCAAAGATGTGAATCAAACTGAGATTGAGAAGTACCTACTGTTTCTAGTCATTGGAGAGTTCAGTCTGCAGTCCATCCAGACCAAGAAAAAAATCATAGTAGAACTATAAAGGAGTCTGTGCATCTCAGACAGGTAGGTGGCAACAATTTGACCTCTGCAATATGATAGAATCATCAGGACCAAAACATTCCTACATAAATGGTATTTACCAGGATTAGCTGACTATATGCCTTAGTTTGCCCTGGGATAGCCCAGGTTCTCACTATTGTCCTTAAATAATGACCATCTTAACTAAAACACACAAGTCTAGGTAGTTAATCTGATATATATATAATCTCTGTGGTTGCTACTGGGTGACTTTATAAAATCACATTCTTGTCACTTTTCTAGCAAAGTGATTTATGCTCAATTCAACATGACTGGCCCACTAATTATGAATTAATGGAAGGCAAGAATCACAGTGTTCCTTCCCTCACTGTGCCTAATAGTGCCTGCACATTACTGAACTTAGCCTGGGGTTTACTGAATTGGACACATGTTCTAGGGAGGTAATATCAAAGGCTTCCAGAAAGAGTCCTGATATCAGGGGCTCTCCACTGGGTCATACATCTAATATCTTCTCAGGTGACTGCTTTCTAGCAAACTGAACAGAGCTTTATAGAGAAGATATTTGGATGTCTAACTGAAAGCAAATTGGCCACTGACTCACAACAGTAACTATTCGTTTTTTTTTGTTGTTTTTTTTTTCAGTTTATTTTGATATCATTAACCTACAATTAAATGAGTAATATTATGGGGATTACACTACCCCCTTCATCAGGTTCCCCCCGCCAACCCCATTGCAGTCACTGTCCATCAGCGTAGTGAGATGCCATAGAGTCACTACTTGTCCTCTCTGGGTTGTACTGCCCTCCCCGTGCCCCCCAAACATTACATCTGCTGATCGTAATGTCCCTTCTTCCCCTTTGCCTCTCCCTTCCAACCCATCCTCCCCAGTCCCTTTCCCTTTGGTAACTATTAGTCCATTCTTGGGTTCTGTGAGTCTCCTGCTGCTTTGTTCCTTCAGTTTTTTTTTTTTCCTTAGTTCTTATACTCCACATATGAGTGAAATCATTTGGTACGTGTCTTTTTCAGCTTGACTTATTTCACTGAGCAAAATACCCTCTAGCTCCATCCATGTTGTTGCAAATGGTAGGATTTGTTTTCTTCTTATGGCTGAATTATATTCCATTGTGTATATTTACCACATCTTCTTTATCCATTCATCTACTGATGGACACTTAGGTTGCTTCCATTTCTTGGCTATTGTAAATAGTGCTGCAATAAACATAGGGGTGCATCTGTCTTTTTCAAACTGGGCTGCTGCATTCTTGGGTTAATTCCTAGGAGTGGAATTCCTGGGTCAAATGGTATTTCTATTTTGAGTTTTTTGAGGAACCTCCATACTGCTTTCCACAATGGTTGAACTAATTTGCAGTCCCACCAGCAGTGTAGGAGGGTTCCCTTTTCTCCACATCCTCGCCAACATTTGTTGTTGTTTGTGTTTTGGATGTTGGCCATCCTCACTGGTGTGAGGTGATATCTCATTGTGGTTTTAATGTGCATTTCTCTGATGACTAGTGATGTGGAGAATCTTTTCATCTGCCTGTTGGCCATCTGAATTTCTTCTTTGGAGAAGTGTCTATTCATGTCCTCTTCAAAATTTCTTAATTGGATTATTTGCTTTTTGTTTGTTGAGGTGCATGAGTTCTTTATATATTTTGGATGTCAACCCCTTATTGGTTACGTCATTTATGAATATATTCTCCCATACTGTAGGATGTCTTTTTGTTCTACTGATGGTGTCCTTTGCTGTACAGAAGCTTTTCAGCTTCATATAGTCCCACTTGTTCATTTTTGCTTTTGTTTCCCTTGCTCAGGGAGATATGTTCATGAAGAAGTCACTCATGTTTATGTCCAAGAGATTTTTGCCTATATTTTTTTCTAAGAGTTTTATGGTTTCATGACTTACATTCAGGTCGTTGATCCACCTTGAGTTTACCTTTGTGTATGGGGTTAGACAGTAGTCCAGTTTCATTCTCTTACATGTAGCTGTCCAGTTTTTCCAACACCAGCTGCTGAAGAGGCCGTCATCTCCCCAATGTATATCCAAGGCTCCCTTATCAAATATTAATTGACTGTATGTGTTTGGGTTTATGTTTGGATTTTCTATTCTATTCCACTGATCTGTGGGTCTGTTTTTGTGCCAATACCAAATTGTCTTGATTACTGTGGCTTTGTAGTAGAGCTTGAAGTCAGGGAGTGTAATTCCCCCTGTTTTATTCCTCCTTCTCAGGATTGCTTTGGCTATTCGGGGTCTTTTGTGGTACCATATGAATTTTAGAATTATTTGTTCCAGTTCATTGAAGAAAGCTGTTGGTAGTTTGATAGGGATTGCATTGAATCTGTAGATTGCTTTAGGTAGTATAGCCATTTTGACAATATTTATTCTTCCTAGCCAAGAGCATGGGATGCATTTCCATTTGTTAGTGTCCTCTTTAATTTCTCTTAGGAATGTCTTGTAGTTTTCAGAGTACAGGTCTTTCACTTCCTTCGTTAGGTTTATTCCTAGGTATTTTATTCTTTTTGATGCAATTGTGAATGGAATTGTTTTTCTGATTTCTCTTTCTGTTAAGTTCATCATTAGTGTATAGGAAAGCAACTGATTTCTGTGTGTTAATTTTGTATCCTGCAACTTTGCTGAATTCAGATATTAGTTCTAGTAGTTTTGGAATGGAATCTTTAGGGTTTTTTATGTACAGTATCATGTCATCTGCCAATAGTGACAATTTGACTTCTTCTTTACCAATCTGGATGCCTTGTATGTCTTTGTTTTGTCTGATTGCTGTGGCTAGGACCTCCAGTACTATGTTGAATAACAAAGGAGAGAGTGGGCATCCCTGTCTTGTTCCCAATTTTAGATGAAAAGCTTTCAGCTTCTGGCCGTTAAGTATGATGTTAGCTGTGGGTTTGTCATATATGGCCTTTATGATGTTGAGGTACTTGCCGTCTATACCCATTTTCTTGAGAGTTTTAATCATGAAAGGATGCTGAATTTTGTCAAATGCTTTTTCAGCATCTATGGAGATGATCATGTGGTTTTGTTTTTATTCTTCTTTTTATTGATGTGGTGGATAATGTTGATGGATTTTCGAATGTTGTACCATCCTTGCATCCCTGGGATGAATCCCACTTGACCATGGTGTATGATCCTCTTGATGTATTTTTGAATTCGGTTTGCTAATATTTTGTTGAGTATTTTTGCATCCACGTTCATCAGGGATATTGGTCTATAGTTTTATTTTTTAGTGAGGTCTTTGCCTGGTGTTGGTATTAGAGTGATGCTGGCTTCATAGAATGAGTTTAGAAGTATTCCTTCCTCTTCTATTTTTTGGAAAACTTTAAGGAGAATGGGTGTTATTTCTTCTCTATATGTCTGGTAGAACTCAGGTGAATCCATCTGGTGCGGGGGTTTTGTTCTTGGGTACTTTTTTGATTACCGCTTCTATTTCGTTGCTGGTGATTGGTCTGTTTAGCTTTTCTGTTTCTTGTTTGGTCAGTCTTGGAAGGCTGTATTTTTCTAAAAAGTTGTCCATTCTAGGTTTTCCAGCTTGCTAGCATATAGATTCTCATAATATTCTCTAATAATTCTTTGTATTTCTGTGGGATCCGTCGTGATTTTTCCTTTCTCATTTCTGATTATGTTTATGTGTGTAGATTCTCTTTTTCTCTTAATGAGTCTGGCTAGGGGTTTATCTATTTTGTTTATTTTTTCAAAGAACCAGCTCTTGGTTTCATTGATTTTTTTCTATTGTTTTGTT
Organism: Smutsia gigantea; assembly: GCA_032199065.1. Lineage (NCBI taxonomy): Eukaryota > Metazoa > Chordata > Mammalia > Pholidota > Manidae > Smutsia > Smutsia gigantea. The sequence goes on along the minus strand of JAVSCE010021775.1, from coordinate 375,596 downwards.
CTTCTCAATTTTATTTATTTCTTCTCTGATCTTTATTATGTCCCTCCTTCTGGTGACTTTGGGCCTCATTTGTTGTTCTTTTTCCAATTTCAGTAACTGTGTCTTTAGACTATTCATTTGGGAATGTTCTTCTTTCTTTAAATAAGCCTGGATTGCAATATACTTTCCCCTTAGAACTGCCTTTGCTGCGTCCCACAGAAGCTGTGGCTTTGTGCTGTTGTTGTCATTTGTCTCCATGTACTCTTTGATTTCTGTTTTGATTTGGTCATTGACCCATTGATTAATTAGGAGAATATTGTTAAGTCTCCAAGTATTTGTGAGCCTTTTTGTTTTCTTTCTAGAGTTTAATTCTAGTTTAATACCTTTATGATCCGAGAAGTTGGTTGGTAGAATTTCAATATTTTCGATTTTACTGAGGTTCTTTTTGTGGCCTAGTATGTTGTCTATTCTTGAAAATGTTCCATGTGCACTTGACAAGAATGTGTATCCCATTGCTTTTGGGTGTAGAGTTCTGTAGATGTCTGTTAGGTCCATCTGTTCTAGTGTGTTGTTCAGTGCCTCTGTGTCTTTACTTATTTTCTGTCTGGTTGATCTGTCCCTTGTAGTGAGTGGTGTGTTGAAGTCACCTAAGATGAATGTATTGCTGTATATTTCCTCCTTTAATTCTGTTAGTATTTGTTTCACAAATGCCGGCGCTCCTGTGTTGGGTGCATATATATTTAAAATGGTTATATCTTCTTGTTGGATTGACCCCTTTATCATTATGTAATGTCCTTCTTTATCTCTTGCTACTTTGTTAGTTTTGAAGTCTATTTTGTCTGATACAAGTAGTGCAACACCTGCTTTTTTCTCTTTGTTATTTGCGTGAAATATCTTTTTCCATCCCTTCTCTTTTAATCTGGGGATATCTTTGCGTTTGAGGTGAGTTTCTTGTAGGCAGCATATAGAAGGGTCTTGCTTTTTTATCCATTCTGTTACTCTGTGTCTTTTGATTGGTGCATTCAGTCCATTTACGTTTAGGGTGATTATTGAAAGATATGTACTTATTGCCATTGCTGGCTTTATATTCGTGGTTACCAAAGGTTCAAGGGTTGCTTGTTTACTGTCTAACAATCTAACCTAACTTTCTTGTTCAGTTATTGTAAACACAGTCTGATGTTTATTTCTCTCCCTTCTTATTCTTCCTCCTCCATTCTTTATATACTAGGTGTTTTATTCTTTGCCTTTCGTTAGTTTTGGATGGTCTGCTTTCTTTGCTATGATTTTATTTTCTCTGATGACAGCTTTTTAGCCTTAGGAGTGCTTCCCTCTAGAGCAGTTCCTTTAAGATGTCCTGTAGAGGTGGTTTATGGGAGGCAAATTCTCTCAGCTTTTGCTTGTCTAGAAATTGTTTAATCCCGCTGTCATATTTAAATGATAATTGTGCTGGATACAGTATTCTTGGTTTGAGGCCCTTCTGTTTCATTGCGTTAAATATATCATGCCATTCTCTTCTAGCCTGTAAGGTTTCTGTTGAGAAGTCTGATGTTATTCTAATGGGTTTTCCTTTGAAGGTGATCTTTTTTCTTTCTCCAGCTGCCTTTAATGCTCTGTTCTTATCTTTGATCTTTGCCATTTTAATTATTATGTGTCTTGGTGTTGTCTTCCTGGGGTCCCTTGTGTTAGGAGATCTGTGGGCTTCCATGGACTGCGAGACTATTTCCTTCCCCAGCATGGGGAAGTTTTCAGCAATTATTTCTTCAAGGACACTTTCTATCCCTTTTTCTCTCTCTTATTCCTCTGGTAATCCTATAATGCAAATATTGTTCCATTTGGATTGGTCACACAGTTCTCATAATATTCTTTCATTCCTAGAGATCCTTTTATCTCTCTCTACCTCAGCTGCTCTGTATTCCTGTTCTCTGATTTCTATTGCATTAACAGTGTCTTGCATCTCATCCAGTCTGCTGCTGAGCCCGTCGATGGCTTTTCTCATTTGTGCATTGTCTTTCCTGACTCACCTCACTTCCTCCCTTAGCTCTTGCATATTGCTCTGTAGATCCATCAGCATGGTTATGACTTTTATTCTGAATTCTTTTTCAGGAAGATGCTGCATTTCCATCTCTTCAGATTCCTTCTCAGAGGGTCTCTGAATCTCGGTGATCTTTGTTTGTATCATATTCTTCTGTCTTGTCATGTTGGCAGGAGTGGTCGCTGGTAGGTGCCACGTATGTCAGCTGGGCTCTGGAGTGGATTCTCTACACGTGCTGTAGGTGTCACTGCTGCTCCACTAATTCGCAGCCGCGTCGCTTTTTTTTGTACGTAGGAATGAATGGGACGCTATTGTTTTCTGTATAAAGTTCCAGCATGGTTACTCCCTTCTTTCTGTCACTACCGAAGGGGACTGAACTTCCCTAGGACTTCCAGCCTGCAGGGCTGAGCCCGCCGGGGCGATGGTGTTCCCTCGCTGGGCCCACCGCCTCTCCGAGACCGCTACAAATGGCGCACGCTTTTCTCTTGTCCATGGGCGCTGCCTGCACTGTGCTGGCGCCTTCCCAGCTCAAAACCTGCACCTTCTGCCTCTCCAATGTCTGATGCACCGCGCGTTGTGTGTCAGCGGTCCCAGTGCTCCGGCGCAGACCGGCACTGGTTATTTTGCCGACCTGCTCTTCCACTCCCTCCCAGCTCCGAATCCTCTCCTCCTGCTGGCGCGCTGGGCTGGGTGAGTGTTCAGGTCCCGCCGGGTCACGGCTCTGTATCTTACCCGCCTCGCGGGGTGCTGAGTCCTCCCAGGTGTGCCTGCACGCTGTGCACTTTCCTGTGTGCTCCGATTTCTCTTTTAGGAATAGTTGTATTTGCTGTGTTTTCATAGATTTATAATATTTTGGGAGGAGATTTCTGCCGCCCTGCTCACAGCACCAGCTTCCCGAAGTCCCAAACTATTCGCTTTTGAAAAAAAATATTCAAAGCACTGATGTTTTTCCCAACAGAGTTATATTTAATACATTTCAAACTAACCCTTCCCCAAGAACAGCTGATTTGAAATAAAATATCCAGAACTTATACAGATACCAGAAACTTCTGTTATTTAATTATTTGGATACTAAAGATTCAATTCATAGACTTGAAGTGGCTAAGCAAACACAAAATTAAAGCATAAAAGAATTAAATTTGTTAAACTTCACTTTTTTCTACCTTTGAATAATTTTCAGTATGCCAAAAGGTAAAAATTAGACAAAAAAGATCTATTTGCTTCTTTGTCACCCAGCTATTTCTTATGATGAAGAAAAGGAAACAGCTGTCTCTTACACTCACCCATTGTGACATTGAAGATCTTATTAAATTTTTTTAAAAGATGCCTTCATTGAAAACAAAAGCAAAAATGAACAAGTGGGACTATATCAAACTAAAAAGCTTCTGTACAGCAAAGGACACCATCAGTAGAACAAAAAGACATCCTATAGTATGGGAGAACACATTCATAAATGACATATCCAATAAGGGGCTGACATCCAAAATATATAAAGAGCTCATGCACCTCAACAAACAAAAAGCAAATAAGCCAATTTAAAAATGGGCAGAGGAGCTGAACAGACACTTCTCCAAAGAAGAAATTCAGATGGCCAACAGACACATGAAAAGATGCTCCACATTGCTAATCATCAGAGAAATGCAAATTAAAACCGCAATGAGATATCACCTCACACCAGTTAGGATGGCCAACGTCGAAAAGACAAACAACAAATGTTGGTGAGGATGTGGCGAAAGGGGAACCCTCCTACACTGCTGGTGGGAATGTAAATTAGTTCAATTATTGTGGAAAGAAGTATGGAGGTTCCTCAAAAACTCAAAATAAAAATACCATTTGACCCAGGAATTCCACTCCTAGGAATTTACCCTAAGAATGCAGCAGCCCAGTTTGAAAAAGACAGATGCAACCCTATGTTTATCACAGCACTATTTACAATAGCCAAGAAATGGAAGCAACCTAAGTGTCCATCAGTAGATGAATGAATAAAGAAGATGTGGTACATACACACAATGGAATGTTATTCAGCCATAAGAAGAAAACAAATCCTACCATTTGCAACAACATGGATGGAGCTAGAGGGTATTATGCTCAGTGAAATAAGCCAGGTGGAGAAAGACAAGTATCAAATGATTTCACTCATCTGTGGAGGATAAGAACAAAGGAAAAACTGAAGGAACAAAACAGCAGCAGACTCACAGAACCCAAAAATGGACTAACAGTTACAAAAGGGAAAGGGACTGGGGAAGCTGTGTGGGAAGGAAGGGATAAGGGGGAAAAGGGGCATTATGATTAGCACCCGTAATGCAGTGGCGGAGGACACGGGAAAGGCAGTATTTATAGAGAAAACAAGTAAAGATTCTATAGCATCTTACTATGCTGATGGACAGTGACTGCAATGGCGTATGTGTGAGGGACTTGATAATGGGTCTAGCAACCATAATGTTGTTCAAGTGATTGTACATTAATGATACCAAAATTAAAAAAATATGCCTTTATTGAGTGTACAAAACTAAAGTTACTCTGACACCAAACCCATTAACTCTCCACGAGGGCTGACACATTAGCATTGATAATGCTCATTAGGCTTACATGCTGTGAAGGAGATACATGAAGGTGAGAACAGAGAAATGAGAGAAGCAGAACAGAAAATTTGGCATCTGCCTTGTAATCTGTAGTACTGGATATTTCCTAGAAAATAGACACATCATCAATCATGTCAAATAATTCACACCATGCCAGTCCCCAGCTAAAGGACAGGCAACTGTAGATGAAGGGACCAGAAGTATGTAGAGCAGAACATCAGACATACCAGAGAGAAGGTTGGGCAGAAGCGCTCACTCAAAAGTGAGGTCCAGAACATGTAGGCAGTGTTGCCATAGCCAATACCAAAATAAAGTTTGGTTTCCACAAGGGTACCAGTATTTGACATTTACTCTACAGTAAAAAAATGATTCCCGAAGTAAATATCAGAAGACAGGACAGGATTCAAGCACTAAAGGATTATAGCAAAGGGACAATGTGGACATTTCAAGGGACAGAATCAGAATTCTGATTTAAAAATATTTCTTACCATTTTTATTTAATATTTACTTACACACGTTTTGCTCCTACTGTTGATTCAGGACATTGGCATGTGGGTGAATGAAAGAACAAAATGTTCTCTAAAAGCACTGAAACCATACCTTATGAGTTTAATTCGTACTTCGGCAGAATAAATGAGGTGCTTACATGTCTTCCACTTCTCCTCTAGCCTCAGTACACACCCTCTCCCAACCACTTGCCTGTTTGTTTCTGTCAACATTTGAAGACAGGAGAGCCATGCAGTCCTTTCTTTTCTCACCCTTTACTCTGCTAGAATTCAAGATTGGCAACCAACCTCATCATCTGACACTTATGCAGGATCCCTTATTACATTTTTTGATTACCAGTAGTTAGTGGAGTGTATCTACTTCAAATTCAAAAAGAACTATTAAACACTAAGGATTCCTCAGTCTAGAACTTCCCTCTAATCTTCCTTCTCTAACTCATGATTACCCAAGCTATCTCCAATATATTCTTCTAGTACTTGTGATGCCGGAGTCCTTGTTTGTGGAGTCGAAGAATCAACTTAGCAATCTAGTCAAGGTAGGAGAGCCAGGGAGACTTTTATTGAGAGATACAGTGAGAGGATTGACAGAGCTCCTGCCTCACACCAGGAGGGGACAAGAGAGCCTGTAGTGGTGCATTGTCTAGGGGTTTTATAGGCAGTTGAGGATTTGGGGGAATTGGATAAAAGGTTTAGGAGTGTGGACTTGTTAAGTGCTTCCTGAATGTCCTGGGATACTGGCGTCTTGGTCTAGCAGCATATCAAAAGGCGGCCTGCCCAGCCCCCAAGGTGGGCTCTGAGGTACTGTCTGTTTGCTAAAGAGTAAGTTAAGAATCTTACTTCTTAAACTTCCTGGATGTTAAAATGCAATATTATCTTAAGGTGAAATAATTTCTGCCTTTTACTATGTTGTTTACAGCTGGGTCTGCATGCTAAATTAGTTGCCCAGTTTGCAAAATCACCTGATCAGATCTGAAGGAGGAAAGACAGCACATAGACCTGGGCCTTTTAGCATGCTAAAGTGACTCTTACACATGATTACAAATGATTAGATAATAAAAACATGTGCTACTCTTCTTTATCTGGGGAATATTAACTGATCTCACTGAAGAATGACCCTAGAACTTAATGTTTAACACAGAGTTTTGGTAGGAGGTCTCCTTGCTTGTAGTTATATTGCTCTGACTGCAAATATCCTGCCTTGCTTTTTCCAGAGGCCCTCACCCTATTCTGTCTAAGCCCACGGTCCCTGTCTCACTTGTACAGATTTACCTCTTACATTTAGATCCTTGATCCACTTCCGTATCTTGTAAAACTATACATGGTGTGATGTATCAAAGTCTATGTTTTTATGTCATTACCACACTGGCTAACCTAATGTAACTTTAAAGTAAGTTTTGAAATCAGGGATGGTAAGTCCTTCAATTTTGTTCTGGTTCCACAGCATTGTTTTGACTCTTCTAGGTCCATTCCCATTTAAATTTTCAGACAAGGTTGACAATTCTCAAATAATCTTTTAAAGTTTAGAATAGTTTTCAATTTATGGAAAAAAACTGTGAAGATAATGGAACATTCCCATGAACCTCAAATGCAGTTTTCCCTGTTATGATGAACATCCTACATTATTATGGTACATTTGTCATAATGAATGAAACAATACTGATATATTATTATTAACTGAAGTCCGTATTAATTTGGATTTCCTTGCTTTTTTTCTTAATGCCCCAGGATATTACCCAGGGTACCACATTACATGTAGTTGTCTCCTTAGGTGCCTCTTTGGGTGACAGTTTCTCAGACTTTCTTCATTATTGAGGTCCTTGACAGTTTTGAGGACTGCTGGTCAGGCATACTGTAGAATGCCCCCCCCGCTCACTTGTGACTTATCTGGTATTTTTCTCATGATAAGACTGGGGTCCTGGGTTTGGGGAACTAAGACCACTGGGGTGAGGCACCATTGTCATGATGTCAAATCAAGGATACGAACTATTACTGTGACATCACTATTAATGTTAACCTGTATCACCTGGCTGAGGGAGGGTTTGTTAGATTTCTCCATTGTAAACTTAAACTTCACCTTCTCCATACTGTACACTGTGGAAAGAAGTTACTCTTTGTAGGCTACCTTCAAGGAGTGGAATATGTATATAAAGTATTTGGAATTTTTCTGCATAGGAGGTTTATCTATTCTTCTCCATATAATTACTTTTTTAATCATTTGTTTATATCAGCGTGAACTCATGGATATTAAATCTTATATATTAATGTAAGCCATTACCATCTTATTTATTTCATCGCTCAAATTGTTCCAACTTTGGCCTTCAGAAACTTTTCCAGTTTATTTATTCCTGTGTCCCTTTGACATGCCACATTACTGTGATGTTGTTTTTATTTGTTTTTGTTTTGAGCAATTCCTTATTATCTAGAACTACAAGTTTGTCTCTTTTTGAAAACATATAATGGGACCTTGTTTTTCTATTCTTTTTTTTTAAATCCAGTATGACAATCTCTAATTTTTTAGCAGAGTGGGTAGTTCATGAACATGTAGTATAATTAGTGATTTGGTTCAGCTTACATCTGTCCTTTTGCTATTTGATTTTTATGTCTCATATCTTTTTGTGTCCCTGTGACTTTTCTATACTTTTTTTCTTGTAAACAAATATTTATATTGTTTTAATTACTCTACTTTTTTTTTACCTATATTTTTGAGTTTTTTGTAGTGTTTGCTTTAGTTATAATATGCATTTTTAACTTATCACAACCTACTTTGGGTTAATATTGATTTTACTCTAGAAAAAATTCAACAACGTTTAACTAAATAAGTTTTATTGCCTCACCGTGCTCTCATACTAATATTTTATATTATCTTTTTTTACATATTATACTTACCTACATATTTAAATATTCTAGTGCTCCTCAAGATGACAAGTTACCATTTGAGGTTATTTCTTTTTATCCTAAAGGCTTTTATTTTTGTAGTGAATATCTGATAATAAAAAATATGATCTCAAGGAATTCAAGATGGTGGCATGAGAGGTGTGACAGAGAGTTCCCCCCAAAACCACAAACAGTACAAAAATATAGTTAATTAACACAACTAACCTTAAAACAGCAATAAGAAAGAAGGCTGAACCAGACTGCATACTCACCTCATTAACAGAGTAGACCTCACAAAACAGGGTAACATACGAAAGCCATAATCTGGCGGGACCCTAGACCTTCCCCCACCCCAGCTCACTGGCAGGAGGAAAAGAAATGGGGTGGGGGATAGGGTGGAAGCCTGGGACTGCTGAACACCTAGCCCTGGAGATCTACTTTGTGAGCAGAAACCTGTAGTGTGTGGTGCTCTGCACATTGGGGAGCTCGGACAGGCAGAGTGCTTAAGAAATTGACATTCCGGCCGTTTGAGGAGGCGGGGATCCACGTCCCGGCAGCTCTGTGTCAGAGGAAAGGCAGGCAGTCTAACAGGCTTCGTAACAGCGAGAGGGCTGATGAAGGGGCAGGGTTTGGGCAGAGCCTGCTGCACAGGAGAAGGGAAAGCTGGACAAGATTAAGGTTGTCTGGGTGCTCTCTGCCCAGCTGGTTGGGAACTTTGAGGAGCTACAGGTGCTCTATCCCCCTGGCTGCCTACTCAGCTCTGAGGCCCCCCACTGTGACATGCATCCTGCTGCACCTTCCTTCTAGCCTGCCAGCACCAGTTTGCAAACTGGCAGTCATTGTGCTAGTGTCAGGCCAGCCAGAGGCAGGCACCACGTACAACAGCTAGAGACGCGCACAGAGGCTTACACCTGTGTGCTCGGCCCACTGGCTCTGACACAGGAGACAGCCATCGTAGACGGGAATCAGGAAACAGATCTTTCCTTCGACCAGGCACAAGCTACGCTCCCCTACGACCCCCAACCTCACTCTAGGGGCTGAGCAGCTCCAGAGACTGGAGTTTCTGCGCACTAGTGGGCACCACACAGAAATATGAAATGTCAAAAGAACATGGTTGAGACAAAAATCTCACAAACCCCAGAAAAAGGGCCAAATGAAACCAAACTCACCAATCTTAATGAAAGAGAGTTCAAAATAAAAATCATAAACATGCTTATGGAGGTACAGAAAAATATTCAAGAACTCAGGAATGAACTGAAGTTGGAGATTCAAACATTAAGAAATTCCATATCTGAAATGAAACATATAATGGAGGGATTTAAAAGCAGATTAGATGTAGAAGAGACAGTAAATGGAATAGAAATTAGAGAAGAGGAATACAAAGAAGCTGAGGCACAGAGAGAAAAAAAGGATCTCTACAAATGAAAGAATATTGAGAGGACTGTGTGACCAATCCAACAGAACAATATTCACATTATAGGGGTACCAGAAGAAGAAGAAGAGAGAAAAAGGGGTAGAAAGTGTCATTAAGGAGGTAACTGCTGAAAACTTCCCCAATCTGGGGAAGGAGATACTCTCTCAAGCCATGGAGGTGCACAGATCTCCCAACACAAGGGACCCAAGGAAGACAAAATCAAGACATATAATAATTAAAATGGCAAAGATCAAGGATAAAGAAAGACTTAAAAGCAGTTAGAGGAAAAAGATCACATACAAAGGAAAACCCATCAGGCTATCATCAGATTTCTCAACAGAAATCTTACAGGCCAGAAGGGAGTGGCATGACATATTTAATGCAATGAAGGAGAAGCCCCTTGAACCAAGAATACTCTACCCAGTAAGGTTATCATTTAAATTTGAAGGAGGGATTAAGCAATTTTCAGATAAGCAAAACCTGAGAGAACTTACCTCCCACAAACCACCTCTACAGTGCATTTTGGAGGGACTCCCACAGATGGAAGTATTTCTGAGGCTAAATAGATGTCACCCAAGGGAAGACAAAGAGTACAGAATATCATTCATAACACACAAAGAATGGAAGAGGAAGAAAAAGGAGGAAAGAAAAAAAAGAACCTTTAGGTTGTGTTTGTAATAGTATACGAAGTAAGTCAAATTAGACTGTTAGATAGTAAGGGAATTGCCCTTGAACCTTTGATAACAATGAATCTGAAGCCTGCAATGCCAATAAGTACATACCTATCGATAATCACCCTAAATGTAAATGGTCTGAATGAACCAATCAAAAGACATAGAGTTACTGAATGGCTAAAAAACAAGACCCATCTATATGCTCCCTACGAGAGACTCACTTCAAACCCAAAGACATACACAGACTAAAAGTAAAGGGATGGAAAAGGATATTTCATGCAACTAATAGGGAGAAAAAAGCAGGAGTTGGAGTACTTGTATCAGACAAAATAGACTTCAAAACAAAGAAAGTCACAAGAGACAAAGAAGGACGTTACATAATGATAAAAGGGTAAGTCCAACAAGAGGCTATAACTATTATGAGTATCTATGCACCCAACACAGGATCACCTACATATGTGAAACAAATACTAACAGAATTAAAGGGAGAAATAGAATGCGATGCATTCATTTTAGGAGACTTCAACACACCACTCACTCTGAAGGAAAGATCAACCAGACAGAAAATAAGTAAAGAGAGAGGCACTGAAAAACATTAGAACAGATGGACCTAATGGACATGTACAGAACCCTCCATCCAAAAGCAACAGGATACACATTCTTCTCAAGTGCACATGGAACATTTTCAAGAATAGATCATGTTAGGCCACAAAAACAACCTCAGTAAATTAAAAAAGATTGAAATTATACCAACCAGCCTCTCATATGACAAAGGTATGAAGCTAGAAATAAATTACACAAAGAAAGTGAAAAAGCCCACACATATAAGGAGGCTTAATAACACACTCCTAAATAATCAATGGATCAATGACCAAATAAAAACAGAGATCAAGCAATATATGGAGAAAAATGACAAAAATAATTCAACACCACAAAATCTGTGGAACACAGTGAAGGCCGTGCTAAGAGGGAAATACATTGCAATACAGGGTTACCGCAGGAAAGAAGAACAATCCCAAATGAACAGTCGAAACTCACAATTAATGAAATGAGCAAAGCAAGAACAAATGAGGCCCACAGTCAGTAGAAGGAGGGACAATATAAAGATTAAAGCAGAAATAAATAAAATTGAGAAGAATAAAACAATAGAAAGAATCAATGAAAGCAGGAGCTGGTTCTTCGAGAAAATAAACAAAAACAGATAAACCCATAGCCAGAATTATCAAGAAAAAAAGAGACTACACACATAAACAGAATCAGAAATGAGAAAGGAAAAACAACTATGGACACCACATAAACACAACGAATTATGAGAAAACTATGAAAAATTATATGGTAACAAACTGACTTTCTAGAAAAATACAGCCTTCCAAGGTTGACCCAGGAAGAAGCAGAAAATCTCAATTGAGCAATTACCAGCAAAGAAATTGAACTGGTAATCAAAAAACTACCTAAAAACAAAACACTTGAACTAGATGGTTTCACTGCTGAATTTTATCAGACATTTAGTGAAGACCTAATACCCGTCCTTCTTAAAGTTTCCAAAAAGTAGAAGAGGAGGGAATACTCCCAAACTCATTCTATGAGGCAAATATCACTCTAATACCAACACCAGGCAAAGACACTACAAAAAAAGAATATTACAGACCAATATCCCTGATGAACATAGATGCAAAAATACTCAACAAAATATTAACAAACTGAATTAAAAAAATACATCAAAAGGATCATCCATCATGATCAAGTAGGATTTATTCCAGGGATGCAAGGATGGTACAACATTTGAAAATCCATCCACATCATCAACTACATCAACAAAAAGAAGGACATAAACCACATCATCATCTCCATAGATGCTGAAAAAGCATTTGACATAATTCAACATTCATTCATTATAAAAACTCTCAACAAAATGTGTATAGAGGGCAAGTACTTCAACATAATAAAAGCCATATATGACAAACCCACAGCCAACATTATTCTTAACAACAAGAAGCTGAAAGCTTTTCCTTTAAGATCAGGAAAGAGACAAAGATGCCCACTCTCCCCACTTTTATTCAAATAGTTCTGGAGGTCCTAGCCATGGAAATCAGACAACACAAAGAAATAAAAGGCATCCAGATTGGCAAGGAAGAATTCAAACTGTCCCTGTTTGCAGATGACATGATATTGTACATAAAAAACCCTAAGAATCCACTGCGAAGCTATTAGATCTAATATCAGAATTCAGCAAAGTTGTGGGATACAAAATTAATACACAGATATCTGTTGCATTCCTATACACTAACAATGATCTAGCAGAAAGAGAAATCAGGAAAACAATTCCATTCACAATCGCATCAAAAAGAATAAAATACCTAGCAATAAACCTAATCAAGGAAGTGAAAGACCTATACTCTGAAAACTACAAGACACGCTTAAGAGAAATTAAAGAGGACCCTAATATATGGAAATTCATCCCATGCTCTTGGCTAGGAAGAATTAATATTGTCAAAATGGCCATCCTGCCTAAAGCAATCTACAGATTCAATGCAATTCCTATAAAAACACCAACAGCATTCTTCAATGAACTAGAGGAAATAGTTCTAAAATTCATATGGAACCACAAAAGACCCCAAATAGCCAAAGCAATCCTGAGAGGGAAGAATAAAGCAGGGGGAATTACGCCCCCTGACTTTAAGCTCTATTACAAAGCTACAGTAATCGAGACAGTTTGGTACTGGCACAAGAACAGACCCATAGACCAGTGGAACAGACTAGAGAGCCCAGATATAAATCCAAGCATATATGGTCAATTAATATACACTAAAGGAGTCATGGATATACAATGGAGAAATGACAGCCTCTTCAACAGCTGGTGCTGGCAAAACTGGACGGCTACATGTAAGAGAATGAAACTGGATTACTGTCAAACCCCATACACAATAGTAAACTCAAAATGGATCAAAGACCTTAATGTAACTCATGAAACCATAAAACTCTTAGAAAAAAATATAGGTAAAAATCTCTTGGACATAAATATGAGCAACCTCTTCATGAATATATCTCCCCGGGCAAGGGAAACAAAAGCTAAAATGAAAAATGGGACTATATCAAACCAAATAGCTTCTTTACTGCAAAGAATCCTTCCAGTAGAACAAAAAGACATCTTACAGTATGGGAGAATATATTCATAAATGACATATCCGATAAGGGGCTAAAATCCAAAATATAAAAGAGCTCACACACCTCAACAAACAAAAAGCAAATAAGCCAATTAAAAAATGGGTAGAGGAGCTGAACAGACACTTCTCCAAAGAAGAAATTCAGATGGCCAACAGGCACATGAAATGATGCTCCACATCACTAGTTATCAGAGAAATGCAGATTAAAACCACAATGAGGTATCACCTCACACCAGTTAGGATGGCCAACATCCAAAACACAAACAACAACAAATGTTGGCGAGGATATGGAGAAAGGGGAACCCTCCTACACTACTGGTGGGACTGCAAATTAGTTCAACCATTATGGAAAGCAGTATGGAGGTTCCTCAAAAAACTCAAAATAGAAATACCACTTGACCCAGGAATTCCACTCCTAGGAATTTACCCTAAGAATGTAGCAGCCCAGTTTGAAAATGACATATGCACCCATATGTTTATTGCAGCACTATTTACAATAGCCAAGAAATGGAAGCAACCTTAAGTGTCCATCAGTAGATGAATGGATAAAGAAGAGGTGGTACATATACACAATGGAATATTATTCAGCCATATGAAGAAAATAAATCCTACCATTTGCAACAACATGGATGGAGCTAGAGGGTATTATGCTCAGTGAAATAAGCCAGGCAGAGAAAGACAAGTATCAAATGATTTCACTCATCTGTGGAGTATAAGAACAAAGGAAAAACTGAATGAACAAAACAGCAGCAGACTCACAGAATCCAAGAATGGACTAACAGTTACCAAAGGGAAAGGGACCGGGGAGGATGTGTGGGAAGGGAGGGACAAGGGGGAAAAAGGGGCATTACGATTAGCAGTTGTAATGTTGGGGGGTCATGGGGAGGGCTGTACCACTCAGAGAAGACAAGTTGTGATTCTATAGCATCTCACTATGCTGATGGACAGTGACTGTAATGGGGTTGGTGGGGGGGACCTGATGAAGGGGGTAGTTTAATAACCATAATATTGCACATGTAACTGTATATTAATAATAGGAAAATTTAAAAAATTATCTCTTTTTGTTCCCTGACAATGTCTTTATTTTGCCTTTATTTTTGTGCCAGATCAAGATGGTCAATGGACAAATTTTTTCTTTCAACACTTTGAATATGTCATCCAACTGCCTCCTTGGCTTCATTGCTTCTATTTAAGAATAATCATAAATTTTTCTCCATATGTCCTGAGTTGCTTTTCACTTGTAGCTAAAGTGATATTTTCCTTGCTTTGGACTTTTAGCAATTTTATGATGATGGGAGAGATTGTGCTAAAATACCACAAACTGGAATGCAACCTTAGGCTAGCATAGCTACTGATACTTCCTGTGATCCCAAGCCAAATCTGCTAATTAAAACCAGCTAAGCTGTAGGTTTTTACTCTTCACCCAGAACTGTGGTCAACACCTTTAGCAAAAGATCCTCTTATTTTTAAGGTAAAATCATAGTTCCTCCAGACTGAGCTGGGTTTATGCTGAAGGGAGGAGAGGTGGGAAGTGGCTTTAGGCAAGAAGGCTTTGTCTTCACCATTCTTCTCTGGGGCTCTTGTAATTTTTTAAATAAATACTTCTTAATTTATTATATACTTAATATCTAATATCCTTAAATGGTTGGTTTTGATTGCTTTATCCATGTGATCCTAAGGGCTAAATAAAAAAGACCTTTCCTGAACTTGTTTATACTTGTTCTCTGCAGATGGGAATCACCTGGCCCCTCTGGAGCCAGGTGGAAGTCCCGTCATTGTAGTGGCCCTCTTTCTCTGCAAGGGATGCCTGAAAACCCCACATAGTACCAAACTCTATATATACTAAGTTTTTTCCTTTACATGCATATCTATGATAAAGTTTAATTTATAAATTAGCCATAGTAAGAGAGCCATAGCAATAATTATTACAGAATAGCAATTATAATAATATATTGTAATAAAAGTTATGTTAATGTGGTCTCTGTCTCAAAATATCTTATTTTACGGTAATCACCCTTCTCCTTGTAATGATGTGAGATAATAAAATGCTTGCACGGTAGGATGGAGTGAGCTGAATGATGTAGGTCTGGCGGCAGAGACCTCAGCTACTATTGATCTTCCAGTGGTATGTCAGGAGGATCGTCTGCTTCTGGACCCTGGTTAACTGTGAGTAACAGAAACTCCAGAAAATGAAACTGCAGATGTGTCTGTTGGATGTGTGTTGCAGACTACTGTATTTAATTATTGAAAGGTGTTCAGTGAAACTGACGATAGAAACAAAATCATAACTCATAAAAACCTACCAAAATAGTTCTCACTTTGCTTCAATTCCTTGGGGTTGCTATAGCTCATGATATGGTAGAGATATTCTACTTCCAGTGCTAGCCACAAAAAATCTTTGACATAATATTTCACAGACATAAATCAAGGATAGGCCCTTATCTGCATTATTGTTATTCTTGAGAATGAAAAGATAGCAAATTATCATGGTGATCTCCTCTTTGCTCTTATGTATATTTCATGCTTCTGCCATATTGGCAAACTACATTGTTTAGGCAAATTGGAAGAAAAAAATGTGACAAACTGATAAAATTGATAGAGATTAGAATAGAGTACTATATATGTATTCTGACAAATATAATCTCAACCCTGCAAAGTAACTCTATTAGCAATTTGAAAATCTATGATACATTGGGAAAAATGGCACAATTTAACTGAACAGGGAAAGGAAAATTTTCTTTGACATTTTCTAAAAGTTATCTCCTATTATATTAAGAAAGTGTGGCAGCACTTTATTGGAACCAGCAAAAGAGATAATTTTTGCTTGAAACCCCAATCTCTGGTCCAGGAAAGATCTTTATTATTCAGCCTTCAGGAAAATGAAAGTGACAGATTGCACCTGTCAGAAGATACTGACTCCCTTTATGTTCCTCTGCTTTTCCTATTCCCAATAGAACAGAGAACTGATTAAACTGTGACTCTAGATGTGAGACCATGAAGTTTCATAATCATGTGGGTGCCTTTAGCATGCCCAAGTGTTGCCATAGAGATCAGAATTTGTTGAACTTGACATTATAATCTGCATCAGCTTCTCTAAAAATGGTTAAATAGGTGTAGTGTTAGAAAGCTAATAATTCCATTGTTATGTCTTAAATCCCATCATTCACCTTGATTTTTCAATCTTAAATTTTGTTTGCTGTTTCTTTTTATTGCCACAGTAATAAATCAAAGGTTTGATAATGACATATGTAAATGACATGTCAATGTCATTAAATTATCTGTTAGTAGGTCAGCAAATAATCTTTTTATGGGTATCCCATTTAATTTGGGGGGTTCTAAACCCCTGGCATTGGAATACCTGTAGATTAACTATGAAGTCAGCAATAGGTTAGGCAAAAGTTATGGAACTCTCTCAAACTAAAATTTATTCATGTGTGAGGGCATTAATTTATTTATTCAACAACCAAATCATGATCTACTTCCTATCTATTTCTGGTGGTTTCTGTTGGAGAGCTTTAGCATCCCAGTGCCTCTGAGATTATTTTTGACAGGTGCTTCCAGGAAAACCTTCCCAAGGTCACTGGATCAGTCAGGTGAGCAGCTAAGGGATATATAAGAATAGTGTACTTGACCCTGGGGTAAACATTACATTTCACTTGGCTGTGAAGCTACTCATGAAGAATCCTCACCTTCTGCCCTCAATAACACCATGACTCCTCATCTTTATAGTTTTCCTGTGATGAAGTCTTTCTGTATTCAGATAAGAAAGTTTTAACATCGTATGGCTCTTTTTGAAGATGCTTGGGGTGAACAGGGCTATAGTTTTATTACACAGGATAGGATACTTTGGTTTCAAAAGAAAAGGCTTATGTAAAAGCCATTTCTAACTGGTTGATTATGAGTGTCCATTCATCTATTTCTGTATTCAGCTTTCTGTTCTCATAGTACAACAGTGTCAGATTATTTTTCTTCACATGATTACCTTTCATTTTTATTTTCTGCCTGTATTTGTAAGTTCTAAATTTTTACTGCTTACTTTCTCCTTTAGTGAGAAATGCATATCAGGAAGTACAAGACACTTTTCTATTACTTAACTGTTTTCCATACCTGCTAATTTCTGAATGGAAAAATAGCCACATTTCAAATACATGCCCAACTATAGAGCACAAGCATCCCAAACTACAGTATTTTAAGGCTTTAAAATATTTTCAATGGCATCTTAAGATTCTAGCCCATTTAGTTCATAATTTATATTACACATCTTTAAAAAATAATTTGCTGAAATTTGGATGCAAGTAGTGCTTAAAGCTTAAATGATTAATTCATTTGCTCTGTCATATATTGGTATGTTTGAATCTTCAATGTTGATTACATAATGACAAAGATGGAGGAGTTGTGGTAAATAAGGAAGAGTGATTGAAATAGATTTTACTAAAATCTTAAATACCAGCTTTCACTAAGGTAGAACTCTCTGGAAGACCTAGAGGTTTCAGGGCATAGCCAACAAAGATTTTCATAAGCATAGACACTGATTTTAGCAAAATTAGCAGGAATTTCCCCTGAAATATTGGATAATTCTTAATCTGTCTTATGTCTGGGATATTGTTTTGTTACAACTGGAAAATATTCTGACTGCCCCTTGCAAGCTTGAAGCTGCATGTTGTCAATGATTCTGAGGAAGAGCGCTCCACTGGTTCTCAAAGTGTGTTCCCTGATTGCCAGCATCAGCGTCAACTGGGTACTTCTTCAAAATGCAAATTCTCTGGTGCTCCTTCAGACCTACTGAGTCAGGAACTGAGACTGGAGTCTAGTCAACTGAGTTTTGGCAAGCTCTCTGGGTGAGTCTCATACATGCTAAGCTTTGAGAACCATGCTGAGAACCATGCCCTAACCCTTTAATTATGTCTGCCGTTGAGTGTGGTGATGAAGCAGAAGTAACTGACCTTTCTGTATTGGATAAAATAAAGACAGTAGCACAGTAAAGTATCACTAAGCTATTGGTACTTTTAAAATTATGAAATATTTCACTAATGTTAACTTTGCATTGTGGTATTAGTGAATTTAACATGAAGTAAAAAGCTGAAGTAATTACTGGCGAACAACTGTAGTAAGAGTATTTACTCTTAGCTGCACTGAATCCCTTCCTTTTTAGAACATGCTTTCTCTACTCCATGATTTTGTTGAAGTTAATTCTGTGGGGCTTATTATAAAAATCAGTACAATGAACAAAGTATCCAAGCAGAAAAACAAGGAAATAAGGCAAGTGGAGTTGGTATAGAAACCCATTTTCCTGGATGAAACTTAACAAATCCTTCTTAAACTCTGCTGAATGTTTTGTGTATTACATAGGATTCAAACTCTGTGTCTGTTAATGCTAGAACTTCAGGAAACTTGGCAGAAATATGGGAGCACTAGAGCATTCTGTTAACTTGTGGACATCAATACAATTTTATGAGAAGACTATTTTATCTAAGCTGCAAAATTTAAAAACAGAGAGGATAGCATGCACACAGTATGTGAGATAATTGTCTTCCTATAGTTAGTAATCCTGATGGTGGGGAGTCCATATTCATGTGCTTTATAGGAATTACTCATAAAATCTCTATTTCCAGTAAATGTTAGTGCAAGCAAAGTTTAGTAAGTGGGAATGTAATGGGAATAATATTGGAAACCAGGGCCTTTGCTTAGAAGGCTCATTTCCCAGATATGTGCATACTTCATTCCCTCTTCTCATGTCAACTCAAATACCACTTTCCCAATTAGGCTCACTAAGACTGTCCCATTTAAAATTTCCATCAGCCTTCTAATCCCCAATCACTCCTGATACCACTCATTCTGCTCTATTATTTTCCATATCACGTAGCTTAAGTCTGGGGAAAGGAAATGCCGGGGCAAAATACCTCTAAAAACCGAAATCAGTCAAAGAGAGAAATAAAGTTTAAAATCTGTTTATTGCTTACAAACTGCAGTCCAGGGCCTTCTCTCTTTCCTGCTCCAGCAGCAGCAAAAACAGCCCTCCTCTCACCTCTCAGGTACAGATAAGCCCTCCTTGCCCAGGTAATTACCCACTGATATGGAGATGAACTTCTCTCCACCCCTGAGGAATGATGCAAATGCACTAAAGCCGTACTTCTCTCCACCCTTGAACGCCTGTTGAAATGCAGATGTACTAAAGCCAAGTGAGTTATTCTGGAAATATTACAATTTTACCCACACCCCTTCTAACTCACAATGAAATGTGCATTATTGTGTTTATTAGTTTATGTCTATGTTCCCCAGATAGAATGTAAACTCTCTAATGGTAGGGATTTCTAACTGTTTTATTTATTTATGTATTTCCCCAGTACTAGAAGAGTACATGACACATAGTTGGTACTAAGTAGTTGTTGAATGAGTGAATAAACCTGTGTCTATTTATTACATAACCATCAAATTGTTCTGCAATAGCTTTGAAACACTGAGTCCATAAAAAATAACTCTGAGTTCATAAAAAGTATGCCCTTTCAAAAATGTACTTAACTCATTTACATTGTATATACACTGTGTCTAATACAGAAACATACCCTGTAGATTTTTAAAGTTACTAAGAATGTGGGAGTTATGGGCTGAATTGTGTCCCTGCAAATTCATATGTTGTCCTAACCTCTAGTACCACAGATTGTGACTGTATTTGGAGACAATAGTCTTTAAAGAGGTAATTAAGTTGAAATGAGGTCATTAGGGTGGACCCTAATCCAGTATGACTGGTGTCCTTATAAGAAGAGGAGACTAGGACACGGGCATGCACAGAGGGAAGACTATGTCTGAGAAGATGGACATCAACAGATGAGGAGAAAGTCTTGTAATGGATCCTTCCCTAATGGCCCTTGGAAGAAACCCACCCTCCCACTACCTGGATCCTGGATTTCTAAACTTCAGATCTTGGAGAAAATAATTTTCTGTTGTTTAAGCCACCTATCTTGTGGCACTTTATTATGGCAGCCCTAGCAAACTAATACAGCTAATTTGGTACAGAAAGGTGGGTGCATGTGTGTGTGTGTGTCCGCCCTTGTGTGACTGTGAGGATAACTGAATATTTATTCTCTTGAAAATTATATTTCTTTGTCTAGTAGTACGTATGAACCTTTTTTCCTTTAGAAGCGTTCTCAGTTATAAAATTATTTCTCTTTTATTTTACATAATTTATACACAACTTGCTCATAGCCTGATGCACTCCTCGTAACTCACCTCCTCAGCTTAGCATCTCTCAACCCCACATGTTACTGGCAGTTACTAGGCCCATGGGAAGACTTCTTAGGTAACATAAGTCTCTCATTCTCCTACCTCCTCCCAGGCCTTCAAAAAGTTTATCTTTCAAAACAGACACTGACATATGAACTTTCCATCATTATTTATATTATATAAGTAGTTTTGTTGTTAAGTAAGTAGGTAGGTATTAATGGATAAAGCATAAAAGGTATGAGAAAGCAAAAATTCTGAAATGTCCTAAATTAAGTGACATAAGGGATAGAGAAATGAGAGAGAGAGAGACAAGGAAAGATGGTTAGTAAATAGTTGCAGGCTGTCACTGACCAGAAACTCCATGTTCCTGGATGAAGTCATTTCAACAATCATCTAGAAGGTCCCCAGGACCACTGCATCCTACTTGCACGTGACCAGTGTCTGACTGTCATCAACGACCAGTCCATGGGCCTTCTCTCTGGACCAACCACCTATCCCTGGACTTACCCCTACTTCATGGGAGCCCTCCTTCCTTACCTGTAGTCAACAGGAATTTAAAGAACCTTCTTTCTTTGAGGCCCCTCATAAAGGTACCCAGTTTTGTGAGTCTGGTGGACAAGTTGTTTCTGTGAACTGGCCTTGCTGCTGGTGAAGCAGAAACTTTCTGTCCCAGGACTCAATCCTTATCTGGCTAGCATCTGAAATGGCTCAATAAACCCTTTTATTTCAGAGATCTCTTTGTCTCTAGAGTTTTTGATTTGTCAGGTTTATACCTTTTACAAAACAGAAAACATTTCATATTTATATGTGTCAGACTTCCACTTTCTTGTAATTTTCCTGTATTGAGAATTTATCAAGAACTAGAAGAATAGATCAAGAAAGGGATATAACCTTAAATCAGTTGTATGGCAATGCACCTTAAAGACTAGTAGTCAGAGTTTATCATGGACCCACTATTATGCTAATCCACAGGCCAGATGGGACTGATAGCGCTCTGCGCATCACCCTGAGGAGGGCTGCTGCTTAACATCCTGACAAAATGAACACATTTAAAAAGGGGAGCAGGAAGTAATGAGCCAGGTTAAGAATTTAACATAAATAAGTAATTAAATGATGTTTTGCTCAATAGTGTGAAAGGTACAATATGGAAAAGGAGGGGAAAATATCATTATCCCACTTTTTTATTTTCTTTTTCAATAAATCTGTATTTTAACAAGGAACGAAATTGATAGCTACCTGTAGTCTACAGAGGACTCAAGGAAGGTTTCTTTTTTTAAGTAATTAGAAGGAGATAAGTTTTAAATATTTATTATCCTTGTTTTTAACATAATTTCATTGTGAATTTGCATAATTTAAGTTTTAATAATTGCTGTGTTTAACAACTAGCTTGCCACAAAATTCCTAAAAATCAAATAGTTGGCTCTCCTGAGCCAGTACAACCCAGCTTCAGCACTCAACTGCCCTTAAGACTCTAGGAAGGCTGAGGATTGTAGTGTCCACCTTATGACATTGGCCAAAGGTTAATTACCTATAAATTATACTTACAGGATTTTCCTTTCCTGTATTCCTTATTATGTTTGTAACATTTTATACATCATATTTTCCAAGTCTAAACTCATGATAGTATTTATTTTCACTGATTGTTCTTTATCTATAACCAGGATATACTGCCATGAGTTGACCTCATTCACCCCAGTGGCTTTAAATACTGTCTATCTACTGATGAACCCAAAACTGATGCCACCAGCCCATAATGGAATCGACCACTCCTTGAGACACCAATGACATGTATACTTTCAGCATCTGTCTTTAGGTATAATCAGTCATTCAGCATCTGAATATATGCAGATATTAAGCAGGCACACAGACTTCACACGTCTTGAACTGTTGATCTTACCCCTTATACCTGCTCAATATCCAGTGTTCCTTAGGTCAGCAAACAGCACCACTATTCCCTTAGTCACTATGACCAGAAGTTTCTTTCTCTCACATAGCAAATCTAGTTCACAGCAAATCCTACTAATCTTATTGATTTTACATTCAAAGTGTTTCCACCAATAGTCAGTACCCTACTTCAAGTCATAACAACTTCTGACCTCTTCACTCGTCTCCTTGCTTCCACTCTTTCCCCCTTTACAGTCTGTTCTCTAAACAGTATTCACAGGAAACATTCTAAAGTGCAAGTCAGATTCTATGTTTCTCTGCTAGCAGGCCTACATCAGCTTCCTAACACACTCAAACTAAAAGTTAGAGATCTTATATGGCCACCAGAGTCTTATACGGTTGGGCCCTAGATACCTTTCCAATTTCCTTCTATTCCTTATATTCACTGTGCTCCAATTCACTGGCCTCTTTGCTTTTCCTTGGAAACATACACGCTCTACTTCAGGACCTTTGCCTTTGTGGTTTCTACTGCATGGAACATTCTTTCTCCAGGGTCAGTATGGTTAATTCAATTTACTTTGATTTTGCAAATGCTTCTCCCTCAAAGAGGCCTTTCCTGATCACCCCATCTGAAATAGAGCCCTTCTACTCTTTATTCTCATTTTAAAACATAGTGTATTAATAAAAATTGTTAGGCTTAGATATAGTAGGGCCAACAGATCAGGAGACAAATGCCAATGAAAAGACATTTTATTACTCATAGTCCCCAAGAGGAGAGGGCATGTCATACCATGAAAAGCAGTCCCTGAGGGTCAGCAAGTCCCAGATGTCAAAACAGCTAGATACAGAAAAATCCAAGAATGATTAATAGAATCCTCCTATCCCACTTTATTTCCTTCATACCACTTCTCACTACCTGACTTTTTATTATGGATCATTTTGTTTATTCTATATCTTTCCTTCCATAACATAAGCTTTGTTAGAGGAGGGACTTACCTGTTTTATTCAGTGCTGCATCCCAGTGTTAGAACAGTGGCAGGGACAGAGTAAATGGTCAACAAATCATTTTTTAATTACTTGACAAATGAAAGGATGAAAGCTATACATCAGCAGTTCTCAATCAGGGACAATTTTGCTCCCAGGAACATCTGGCAATGTTTGGAAATGTTTGTAATGGTCACACGTCAGACAGAGGATTGCTACTGGCATCTAACAGTTAGAGACCAGGTGTGCTGCTTAAAATTCCATGATGCAAAGGCCCCCAAAACAGAACTGGTCAACCTAAAATGTCATTGGAGTCAGGATTGAAAAAAAGTTCTGCTGTAGGTAAACTAGATAGCTTTGATGAGGCTCCAAAATGTATACCTTTTTTAAAATCATAGTAAAAATTATTGGAAGACAATGATGATGGTCCTATGTATGATTCGTTTAGAACCAAGATTTCTCACTCGATTATAAGTTTTAATATACTTTTACTAAATAGACAAACATAATCATCAACTGCTATTACTACATACTAAATTTCAACAAAAGTTAAGCTATGAAAAGCAATTTATCAATTATGTTCTTACTTGTATTCTATATCCCTAAACACATGAAAAAAAAATAACTTGTAAAACAGTATGGTTTAAATAACACTTATGATAAAAAAGGTAATAATAAGTGATGTGGTTCCATGAAAATGTAGATACAAAATGAAATTAATTTTTATAATTGATCATGTTATTTTGATTCAATAGTGATAATATACACTACTCTCTGAATCTGTCTTGTTCTATGGGCTTTGGTAAGTGCTTACATGCCTTATTCATATATTTAAAAATACTTTTTAGTTGTGTATGTGCCTTAATTCACACAAGATAGTAAATGGGGGAATTAGGACTCAAGGATGTATCCAAAGTCCATGCTCTTAACACTCTTCCCTTTTGTCCTCTATTTTCAGATACATAGGGGCAGAGGATTTTCTTCCACACAGCAATTTAGAACATAGGTTTCTTCATGTGGTGGCTCTGCCTTCCTCTGGGTCCTCAATGACCTATGAATCCAGCAGGTAAGAGTGGAAAAATTAAGGTTCAAGTATGTGAGATTTTTAGGCACATGTCTGTGGAACTGTGCAAATCACTTCTCACAGTCCACTGGCTGTAGTTCAGTCACCCATGTATAATTAACTGCAAGAGAGCCCAGGAAAAAGAAGATGTGGATTTTGTGAAAGCTGGCAATTCTTGCTACAGACCCTCCTTCTTAACATTAATTATCCATTTGCATTTTTCTTTCTAGTTTTAGAAGACACATACCTTGGTCCTTTGGGATGCGCTAACAAAAATACCATACACTGGATGGCTTATAAACAAACAAACAAAAATGTATTTCTCCCAGTTCTGAATGCTGGAAAGTTCAAGATCAAGGAGCTGACAGATTCACTGTCTGGTGAGGATCTTCTTCCAAGTTCACAGCCAGCAATCTTCTCGCTGTGTTATCACAGGGCACAAGGGCCAAGGAAGCTTTTGGGGATCTCCTATAAGAGCACTGATCTCATCTGGGGAGACACAAACATTCAATCTACAGTAGCACTCATGCCTGTCTTAAAGGGAAATAACTCAAAGTTCCATTTAGTTGCTGCGCCCAGCTCAAAGTCTGAGATCTTTAGGTAATATGCAATCTTCTTCTCTAGGTCCTATGTGGTTCCTTCTGGGTGTAGCAACATACAAACTAAAATGGCAAGCTCGCTACACCTTCAGCTATAACACAAACAAGCCGACATACATGACAGAGCAGGGGTACCACATGCCCGACAAAAACTCCTAATCATGAAAGTGAAAATAGGAAACATACACAAGGACTGATCCACAGCAATGGTGGAATCCTACTGGGCAGGCATTCTGAAGAATCTTCCTCTGCTCTTTGCTGAGACATGGATTTGGTTATCTTGAAGGAACCACCTTGTTCATCATACACTGTAGCTCTTCACTCTGCCCACTGGAAGGGCATAAGGGGGTTTTTCTTTAGGGGATGGGAAACTGCATAATTTTTTCAGGCTGCTTCCCATTACGGAAAGTTGGAAGTGTGGGCTAAGGGTTGGTTCAGAGTCACAGGTTATTTTTAGCTAGGCTCATGATTTCCTAAGCAAATTCACTTTTGTCAAAAAACCTAGAAGAATACAGCAGTACAGTTCCCTCAAAAAGCTTACCTATTTTTTCAGTCAGTTCCATGGTCAGAAATCACACCCAAAAGTTTTTCTTAGGTATGGTTCTCAAGTCTTCATTGCACCCATGTCTTTCCTTCCAATGACTATACCCCTTCCAAAAAAAAAATTCAATTCCTAACACCTTGAAGGCAGCTGAAATAATAGGCTTGGAGTGGAGAGAAATTCTCTTTATCTTATATGATCCCATGACTGGATCACATTTTTTAACCTGTGAAGTGTTGGTGGTCCTTATGCCCTCAATGCCTTCTTAGTGTTCATTATTTTCTATTATTTGAATTCTGGAAATTATTGATCACTTTTGCAAACATGTGAAATCATTGCTGCTTGAAAGGTAATCAATCATTCTTTCCAGAAAGTGGTAATCAACAGATCCTAATGTTCTGGCTCTTTCCAACAACTTTCCTAAGCTACAGGCTGAGTAGGCACTTGATCTACCTTCCAACTTAACACAGGTGATAGTTTTATCAAACTTTTTGTCATGGCAAGCAGGAACTCCATCTTTACACCTTTCTATATTTGCTCGCCTCAGCTAGATCGCTAAGCCAATGCTACAGATTTCACTGTTTATTTCTTAGTGTTTATTTCATATAGTAGCCAATTCACTTCTGATATTAATTTCTATATTAGGGTATATTATTATTTCTATATTAGGGTAACCTAACTCCTGTAATAAATAACCACCAAATTCCAGTGGTTTAATAAAGTATAAAAGTATTTCTCAATCATATAGCAGTTCTACTCATATGTTCTTCCTTCCCTTCCTATAGTGAATCAGGAATTCAGGTTGCTTCCATGTTATGGCTCTGCCATCCCTTAGACCTTATCATTCTCTGTATCAAGATGGTGGATTCTGAAGGAGTATGGAAACTATGTATGGGAGGAAGATGAAATTAGCTTTATAACTTATTTTAATTTTTGATAGCATAAAATTGTGATTGTCATGATAATCATTTCTATGGCAGTTTCTCTTCCTACTAATTTCTTGAATTTTATTTAATTCTATTTCTTATTGTTGTTAGTTATTTTCCTTTTGGAAATAAGAAGTTAAACATTAGGCTGAAAGTTTTGCATCCTAGCAACTTAGAGTAGCACATCAAAAACCACAGGTCTTCTGGGTCTTAAAGCAAAGATCTGCCCAACTCTGGAATTTCCAATGTGCTTCTCATTTCCCTGTGCTTTACTTCAACATCAGTCCCTTATTTCAGGAAATGTTTTTATATTTACTTTTTAAATTTACTTTTACTAAAGCTTGGCAAATCACTTGCCCAAGTTTTCTTATCCTAGACTCTTGTTTCTTCTTGAACTGTACAACATTTTGTGACTCATTGCTACTTTACCTGGCTTTTTGCCCTCCATATAACCTAAATGTTGTTATCTTTATGTCAGGGATCTGCTCAGAGTAAGTCTATATCATTAGGAAGCATAAGAGGTGACAGTCTTTCTTCAAACCACTCACTTCTGATCAATAGCTTTTTTATAATTCCTAATCTCTTCCATTTGGCAACTTACTTCTGAGTCTATCTGAAAAAGTGAGAAAAACATTGATTTGCATCATCCCAGCTATACTAGAACATAGCCTTTCATAGTATATGTAAACGGAACTTAAAGAAATTTGTAACCAGAAAGCTAAAGAATACCACTTAGAAACTTAAATACCTAAATATGTCACTGTGTCTTTGAATCTTAAAGTCACATTTCACACCTCATGGTACTCTAATGGTGATGTTAAGAAAACTAGTATCTTAGTGAGGTATTATATACTCTTGAGTAAATTGTCTCCCCTTCCCATGATCTGGATGAGCATTTCTAGTGTCCTTCAGTGCCTATGATTTCACTGGGATGTTTTCAGAGCAACAAATCTTTTCAGAAATGCAAACTGGATCAGATCCCAACCCATGTCAGCTTTGAAGGAATACAGAATATAGGCAGACAGAGTTTTTAGAGGTCCTAAAGCCCACCTTCTTCATTTTACAGACAAGACCTACCTAGAGCCTTTCTATTCAAAGTGTGGTTACAGACAACAATATATGGGAACTATTAAAAATGCAGAATTGCAGGCCCCACTCCATACTTACTGAACAAGAATTTGCATTTTCATAAGATACTGGATGATGTATAGGCATAATAAGGTTTAAGAAACACTGGCCTAAGAGAGCACATAGCCCAGTCCTAGATCTGGCAGTTGGTATCAGAGGCTGGCAAGGACCCAGGCTTTATGCCTTCCCGTCCAAACCATTTTCCATCATAGCACACCAACACTGGTGATGGCTCCTTGGCTTTCTCATTCTATCACAGTGAGTTTGTGCAAACTCTGTGATTACTACAGTTCCATAGTGTGAGGCCATGTCTTCTCAGAGAAACTGAAACAATGCACCTGAGCGCACCCTGGCCCCTACGTCATAAGCCAGCTTGAAAGGAAGCACAAGAGTTCTCCATTGTTTTTACACACAGCACCTGAATGTAAGGTTTTAAATAGTCAAGAAGTCCAGGATACATAATTCTTTCAATAGGATGAGTTCTATTTGTTTATTTAGTTAATGAAAACAAAAGAATAAATGCCTGGATATGAACAAAGAGCAGGGAATAACTGAAAGGAGAAGTTCAGTTGAGGGACAGTGTAGATTAAAGAGGTGCAGAGTTTCCACAAGGAAAACAGGTAGGTCAAAAATAAACTGGTACACACTGAAATGGAGTGAATATAGGTAACAATTTGTTAAGAAGAAATAGGCATTCATAGACAAGTTCAGTGGATGAATTAACGATTAAAATCTAATTTTAGAGTTAGATTTAACAGAACTGAGAACTATTCCTTTTCTCTGAGATGTTCAAAATAAATCATATTCACATAAAACAAACAAAAGATGAATTTAGTGGCAGTACCAGAGTTCAGGAGGGCATTACCTCTTTTGAATTAGTAAAAATAGACCCTCTTCTACTTTGGTTTGGGATCACACATGTCTGGTTCTGGGTTGTAAGCCTCAGATGGCACCAAGGATGGTTTTCGAAAGTCTTCCAACATTATCAAAGATCTGGCTGATTTTTACTTTTGTAAATTCTTCCATTCTTATTGACTTTATGTTTTGGCATCACAAAGAGGTAAATCTTTTAATGTGCCTTATTTCAATAACGATCTTTCAGGAAAAGATCATGGTTTAGACCTTCTCTTAAAGTTTAACATCCTCATATCTACCACACACTACAAACAGATGTAAAAGAAATCATACAAAATCTTTTTTTGGTTTTTCTCAGAATAAAATATTCTATACATTGAAAGTATTATGGAATCAACAAATTGTAAGCATCTAAACAAGCAATCGGTTCTGATGTGACATTTTTTCCTTATGAGTTTATGTTCTATTATTTTTAAATATACTTCCTTTATTCTATATTCAGCTGAGCAAGTATTAGACCACTCTTTTCCTCATCTCAACAATGCGTGGAATGTTTCATAGTTCCACCCATACAGAGCAGTCTTAAATACAATAGAGAAGGAAATTGCACATCCTCATCATATAGTACACATACTATTTATAACCACACATCTTGTGGCCAAGCATTAAACTGAGACATTTTTAGTTGTCTTTTATAGAAGCATCATTTTTCTTATTCTCCTTAAACTAAGCCATATGCAAGTTTTTTTCAATTAAAAATGAATTTAATCTCATCTTTCCCTTTTCAATAGCCCTTATGTAGCCAGTAAACCTTCTTTTTACTCTATCACCCCAGAAGCTTAACAATATATTTGATATTTATTGCAAAACCCTGGTTTCTCATTTGTGTTTCAAACAAACCAAAATTCACAAACCTTAATATGCAACTTAAATTTTTACTCAATTGTTTATTTCAAATGTAGCTTTTCTTTTCTTTCATGATAGCTAAATGCTCAAAAATCACTCACAATTACTTCTTTTATAATTTCAAACCCAAAATGATTACTTTTTGTCTCCCAAATGTATTTCAAAATTTGCTCTGTGTTGCCATTATTGAGTCAGAATACTGTAGCACAATTGACAAGACCTTTGCATAAACACATAACTTTTGTAATTAGAAATTTAATTCCACTTTCACTATCATTATGCACCAATTTCCATACATTTTTATCACTTCATAACCTTTGTCCCAGGAGACATGGCCGCTGTCTCAAATTCTATCTCAATTGTTTTATTGCCAAAATGTCATTTTTTTCTTTTCTTTCATGTTAAACTCTAATTGTCCCTATTTCACTTTTTAAAAAAATCTGTATTCCAGGACCCTCATCCTAAGCCTGGCAATTCTGTGCTCCAGCTAAATAATTTAGCCTTCTGGAAATCTATCAGTGATGGCCCTGGTACTCTTTTTCTCATGTGCTCTAGCTCTACTTTGATCATTGCTCTTGAAAACCGTAGCCCCTCCAATTATGCCACTCCCTTTGTGCAACAAAGTCCTATAACACATCTCAGACTCTGTGGTTTTCCTATCAAAGCAGAGAGTACCTGACTTATGTCTTCTTCCATCCTTATTGATTATTTTTTCACATACAAAAGAGGCAACATCTTTTAATGTGCCTGGTTTCAATAAAATCCTGTCAGGAAAAGGACATAGTTTAATCCTCTCTCAAGTTTTGGTTTCATGATCTGAACAGTTTGTGTTCTTGGGAGCACAGCTCTGGGTCTGTCTGGTTCCCAGAACATCTTCTTGAGTAACTCAAAGGGATGTCAATTTGAGCCTCAAAATGCCACACTGTGGTAGTACATTTCTGCAGCAATTAGTTTCTTTTTCAGAGTCTTAGGAAACAACCTCTTCTGTTAAAGTGACAGAATATTTTAAGAGAAACTGCTCATAGGATACAAAGAAGCATTGGCTTTGGGTAACCCACAACCACACATAATTAGATAAACTGTAAAATCTGCATCCTATTGTTTGCACCAGAGGACTGGAAGTTTCCTAGTCATCATGTATCTCTAAGTAAATGTGAACCAACTGCCAGCAGCAAATGGACAGATGCAATTTCCTAGCGTTAAGTTTGAGAATTTGAGTAAGGAACCATGTCTTATTTGCTTCTGTATCAGTTATTCACTTCTATATTAGTCAGAGTGCCTGACACAAAAAATATGTCTATTGAATTCAAGCCAATGTTACTTATGTCTTTAAATTAAATAATGATCCCATAATTTAGATGATATTATTTTTTACAGATATTATGCTTAGAATTTGTAAAAAGTTGCCACACATAATTCCCAGTTTTTAACATCATAAACTCATTGTGCAAGTAAGAAAGCAATGGCGAGAGAGAAATATGGAGCAGATGTTTTGCAAAACAGTTTTTGGCTTCACAAATTAAGAGGTACACAAGTGAGATCTTATAAATATGAAATTACTTCACATGACTTTAACAAGTTCAACATAAAGTTATGTTGGACATAAACATTCAACATGAACTTCAGCATTCAGCCAAAATCTTAAAATACTTTTTGAAAACTAAAACATATTGTTTTAATAATAATCCTCTTTAAGAAGTCATTACAATAATATTACCTTTCTTTTCAATCTCTCTTCCATATTTTTACTTCAATATATTATAGATTTCACATGAGACACCTCCCTTGGTATTTGAGCATGCTTGCAAAGTTTTAAGCCTCAGTGATTTTTCTTAGTGATTTGTAAAACACTAGAGAAGAATGAAAATCATTTCAGCAGTTTGAATGATGCAGCAATAATAGTCTTCATAGGAGAGTTAAGGAGGCAGTGAACTGCAAAGCATGAACTCAGATGGCTGGATTGGGGAATCATCAGGGCCCAGATTTGAAATGTATAGTATCTCCTCATATTTCAGTTCAAACAGTAATGTACAAAGTCTGAAATTACTAGATATTTATTAATTAAATGACAGACAACACAATTATTCATAGAAGGACTGTCAATGCTGGGTCTTTGTTGAATGTACCTCATTTAACAGTCCCCAAATTAGGAAGAAACTATAGTTCAACTAGGTTAACTAATTTGATCAAAGGCACCTAGCCAATGATCATAGAGGTGAGACATAATTGTAGACCTGATTCAAAAATGAAGCTCTTTCTACTGTGTCATGGTATCTCTCAATTAGGACATGAGCAGTTGTCATAAATTTGCCGTCTGAACTCTACATAAAGAGTCCTGGAATAACACAGGAACCACCAACTGCAGTGAGGGCTCTGGCAGGATTTGTTTATTAAGGAGCAAGTTACTTAACATCTTGCAGGTTTCTCATCTCAAAAACGAGACCCTGAACTATGGATTTTGAAGATCTTTCCATTTCTCACAGTGTGTATTGTAATGTTTGAGAAGTGGGGTAACAATAAATAATGCTAGGAGAGAAAAGTACTACTATATAATACCATTAAAAATAAACTTTTCAGGGAAAACCATAAATATTTAATTCTATTCATTAATCCATATTAAAGCTCAAAAAATTTACCTTTTAAGCATTTTAGTAATTTTCTTTAATACATATAATTCAAAGAATTTATGATTATTATACAAAAACACAAAATTCAAAAGATCTTCATGACCTCAACTTAATTCATTTCTTTGGCATAACCCATATTGACAAGTTCCCTGAAAGTACACAAACTGAATTCTCCCTCTACTAGAAGCTTTTCCTGGGATGCCTGTGCACCTTTTTTCCTCAAGAACTGAAATTTAGGATTGCAAAGGTACCATGTGTTGGTTGTTAGAATCATTTGGGTCAGATGTGCACATTACTGTAATTGTGATCTGGGTAGTAATTTGGTCTTGCTTTAAACAAGTTCTTGCCTTTGTCCTGAGATCCTAGAATACAACCTCTTAAACCCTTGAAATTTCCCAAGTGACAGGAATGTCTTTATTATTTGTGGTGGGCCCCTAAGCCCACATTTGATTGTTTATACTAACAAAGTGACTCATGACCTGAAGTAAAGCAACACTTATGTATTGTTATTATGACTCTGGCTTGAATTAATATTTCACTTGATTTACCATCTCTGATCATGAGTGTGTCAAATAAGAAAGTTTCTACTCCACAGAAATCTACCACTCCCTCCCAAAAAACAGAAAACTACCATAATTCCAATACTTAGAGAAAAGCATTTTTAATCTGCTGTAACCACGATATCTAGAACAACGACTGACTTACAGTAAGCACTCTTTAAATGTTTGTTGAATCCCTGAGTCTTCCTCATCTTTCCAGTTCTCATTGCCATTGTCCTGACTTAGACCTTCATGACATCTTTACTGGCCTTTTGTAACCATCTTCTAACTCATCTCCCTCTGTTAAGTTTCAAACTCCTAAAATCTATTATTTTCTAAAATGATCTTTCTGAAGCTTATCTCCTTGCTCATACTTTTATGCCCAAAAACCTTCATTGAAACTTCACTGTCAGAGTTATTTCCAATTACTAAGGTGCAACAGCATCACATGATTCTTCAACCAATAGATTCTGAAGTCTCATCCAAAACTTTTTAAATAATAATCTTTAGAATAAAACCATGGTAACTTAAGTTTTTTAAATCAAAATAAAATGTGAGACATAACACATTTCAAGAATCACAAGCCAGATGCCCTAGGATTGCCTCCAAGATTACTGTGAAATTTTGACCTCAACTTAACCTTTCCAGTCTCTCTTTCTTTCATTCTTCCGCTTTATCTACCCAATGCATGAGAGAGTATAAGTAGCTAAGCAATGTGTATCATTGGATTATAGGTAGAGATTGTTACATATGTGAAATGAAGTAAAGGAAGTAAGGAAAATAATGATATGGAAATTAATTTTTCTGGAAATAGAAAATCATCCATGATTTTTAATATTTAATTTGTCTAATTTACAAACTCTAAAGGGATAGGTAGGGTGAAAAATATTCTACTTGGTGAAAAAGCATGCTCCCATTACAAATTATGATTATACTCTATATTGAGGATTGGTTAAAAATCGAACAATTATTTTGTTATTTGTATGAGTCATCACTCTCAACCACCAGCCACTAGTTCAATTTTAGATCGTAAAAAGTACAGCTGATGAGGTACATCACTTTTATTCCTTCCACTGTTAAAATTTGGTTAGTAACAAAATTTAAAGCTTCATTTTAAGCTAGCAAAATCTATACATTTCTAAATTTGAAGCTTCCTGTAGTAAATATGAAAGTGCTTAAGAAGAGATTCATAACCAGACAAAACTAGATGATATTAATAGGCCTACACAAGGAGGATTTAAATTATTCAGTCTATAATAGAATTATTAAAGTTATTACACAATATTAGATGAAATGCAAAGGTAAATATTTGTTATAAAACTCATGGCACTTCTAATGGACTGTGTATATTTGATTTCTCCAGGAAATTCAATTTCCCTCCATATGAAATATTACTTCACTGCAGGAAACATGTTGCTCCTTCCATGGATTCTGCATGTTGTTTCCTGTTACTTGCAATTTCATCAATTTATGTTTAAATTTTAATCCCATTCTCAAGAGGCCATTTATTTCCCCCTTAGCATTCCCTCTATAACTATAATCTGCATTCAGAACCTGAATCACCAGCTTTACTTCTAGTATGATAGTTTAGCTAATCCGACTCCTCTAATTTGCTTTAAGAAAATCTTTTGACTACCCACCCAGCCTTCATATTTTAACTTGACTATGCCAGAATCCTGAAGTGACCTTTCCATAAAACACATGCCTATATATTATCTAACTAGAGATAATTAAACAGCTCACAAACCACTGGTCCAAGACAATCTTATCCTCAGGCTGGGCCACCCATAGGATTTATTTTCTAGGAATTTGAAATGTGAATACTGAGAGACACTGAAACATTAGTCAGAAAAATAGGGAAAACAAAGCAGATAGTAAGTCTAGACACTAGACAGAGACACTAGAGGGAAGTTCCAGAAAATCCAATTGCAGGGGCCTGGAGCTAACCCAACTTTTAACTTTCTAAGACTAGTTTTTCAGCCATTGTAGATGTCTGTGAGATTTTATATAATTTCATTTTATTTGAGCAAGACTGAGTGGTTCTAGGTTCCTAATCAACCAAAGAGATCAGCCAAAGATCCCAAAGCCTCTAAAAAGATCATCTTTCAATTGTCCCGTTACTTTTGTGTGCATAATTTGCATGAATTTTTCTGTTCTACATTTTTGTATATTCTGTGATTATCTATATTTTTAAGAAATAGAATTCTTTATATTTAATTAAGCTGAGCAGAAACAGTAAACACTACAACCAGTGTAATAATAATAAATTCATTCTGCTGTCTATTTTTTGTTGGTTTTGGGGTTTTTTTTCTTTAAAAAAATCCTTTTGGTATCATTTCTTGCATTTTCTTAAAATGTTTTTTTAAAAGTCTGAATGTCTTCCTAACTTTGGAATAAACGGTTTGTTCCACATGCCAATTCCTCCCTGCTATCCTTGTCACATAAGTAATCTATAGTTGTAAACTAACTGCAAAGCCTACACTACCTTCACAGCTACCAGGTGATAGCATATAATTGAAAGCACAGTATTAGGAAACTAATAAAAATTAATCAGTGAGGAAATGTCTTATAATCAAACCCTAAAGTCAAACATTCTCTGCTCAAAACCTTGAGCAGCTTCTCTTAAAATACGAATATTCTAGAGATCTTTGGATGGCATAGGACCTGTCAGCCTGGCTTGTTTTTAAGTTATCATTTCAGCATCTTGATTAGGAATACAGTGCTAGACTCAGCAAGTTCACTGAAACAATGCCAAAGATAAAATATCGGTTAATAAAACCATTGTCTACATGATGCCAAGTATCTGGATAGTGATGGTTAGGTACAGAATACACCTAATTAAAAACCAACACTGTCATTTTCTACTCAGAGTGTTATATAAAAAATTTTTCCACGTACCTTGAGATTATAAAAAAAATTACTGCATATGTAATTCTGCTGCTTAGCTTTCTTACTCATATGTATATTGTTTCAATCACCACTCTTAGGAAAGTGGTTCTCAGTGTGTGGTCCCTAGACCAGCTGAATCAGTATCACTTTGGAACCAGTTTGAAATAAAAATACCCAGTCTCTACCCCAAACTTACTGAATTAGAAACTATGTGACTGGAGTCCAGAAATCTTTGTTTTCTCCAGCTTTCCAGTTACAATAATGCGGTTAACACTTGAACATTGTTTTAGGAGAAAGATTGTTGAGTAATGCATGGTGTGCTAAGATGTAGGAAACCAAATAATTTATACGATGCTATATGGTCATACCAAAAGATACTGTCACTGTCCCCTCACAGAAAAAGTCATTTTTTGAAATTCACTTGACGTTAACACGCTTTTAGATTCAATGCTGCTCGAATGTACAACTCAAAGTGTTGCCCTGCACATCACAATCTGTGTGACTGGTCCCTCCTGCAGATAGGTATGGTACAGTCCCAAAGACAAAACACTGGTCCTGGGACTAGTAGCTTCATGAATTCCATTCTTCACCTCTCTGTGTATTCATGAGGCACAACACTTAAAACAGTAATACATAGCTGGGCCATGATGTCCTATCATCAACTCATTCTTGTTTCAAAGTTTTAATGTTAAGTCTCTTTCATTTTGAGCCCATATAGCTTAATTTGCATTCAAATATTCTCTTACGTGTGTTCTGTGTGGGTGCTTGTATATGTGTATACTCCTTATATATGGATTTACTGAAAGTTCTTTCCTTTATTAAATATTTGGTAAAATCAGAAAAATGCTCCATGTGACTCCATTATTTCCATTTTGGGATATAAAAAATTCAACCTGAGGGAGTGGCTATCTGAATGCATTACCACCATCTAGCACTAAAAACCAGCCTTAGAATTTCTACTTTCTCTCAGTAACAGTTTGGTATGGACAGAATTTGGCTTCAGTCTCCAGTACTCCATATGTTTGATTTAGAGTCTTTTCCATGTTGTCACTATTTTTTCACAGATGCACAGATGAAAGGCAAAGTAGATTAAGCTGCCATAAAATACTAAGCTATATTTTACAACAACCGCACAATGACTATCAATGAATCCTCTGAAAGTTGTCATGCTCTGGCCCTTCTTTTTTGCCTTTCTATTTAGGTAGCATAGAAAGAAAGGGTTGGAAGTAACTCAAGAGGTAACTCCTTTGGTGGGAATGTATATTGTTGCAGCCACTATGGAAAGCAGTACGGAGGTCCCTCAAAAAAAATAAAAATACAAATACCATATGACCCAGTAACACTTCTAGGAATTTACCCAAAGAAAACAGAATCTCTGATTTGAAAAGATACACTCACCCCTGTATTTACTGTAGCATTGTTTACAATAGCCAAGATATGGAAGCAACAGAAGGGTCCATCAGTAGATGAGTGGAAAAGAAGCTGTGGTACATATACACAACAGACTATTATTCAGCCATAAAAAAAAAAGAAATCTTGCCATTTACAACAACATGGATGGATCTAGAAAATATTATGCTCAGAGAAATAAGCTAGGCAGAGAAAGATAAATACCATGTGATTTCACTTATATGTGGAATCAAAAACAAAACAAAACAAAATGAGCAAAACAATAGTAGATTCATAGATACTGAGAAGTGACTGGTGGTTATGATGGGGTTGGGGCTTCGGGGTGGGCTGGGTGAGGAGAATAAAGAGGTACAAACTTTCAATCATAATGTAAGTTAGTCAATGATTCTGTAACATCTTTCTATGTTGACAGATAGTAATTGCACTATCTGGGGTGAGGATTTAATAACATATGTAACTGTTGAACACTATGTTGTATACTTGAACCAATATAATATTGTATATCAACTATACTTTGATACAAAAAAATGAATAAAAAAGAAGTCATTCAGTATCTTATCCTGTCTCTAATAAAGCTTATGCTTTGATCCACGCGAAAAGAAAGCTGATTTAACTTTTTTCTTTGAAGTGAACAAATAGTAAAACTTGGTAACATTCCAGTCTAAAGGTCCTGAATTTGTTTTGACACCTATTGATTACTTATGCCAGGCATGTGCAAAGGGACATAAGTCATGGTACTTGCCCTTAAAAATTTCATAATGGTCCCAAAGTATACTTAGCCAAGAACATCAAATGTCAAATGTTTAATATATTAAAGAGAACTTCACAACATTCCTGTGAGTAGGTATTATAGTTCTTATTTTATAGAAAAAGAAATTGATTTTCAAGGAAATATAGCTAAGTTTGCAGAGTTAAGATTTACAACAAAGTATTTCCATTCAGAAGCCCATTCTCCTTGCACTATAACGCACTGCCACTTAACTGGTGCCATCACTCTTCTAGCTTCCATAGCAGTGAACATAAGCAACTTGTGTCTGGGCACTCACATGAGGCAGAAACAGTTCTTGGGTATATCTGACTCTCCAAACCTGACTTCTGAGGGCATACAGTCAAAAACATACACTGCAAATTTACACAATTACATAATTTAAATGTGATCTAATCTAGTCCACCTTCTGATGCCATGTTGATTAGCCCCAGCTTATTTAACTAGATGGGAAGACACCCTTCACAATGTATATGGATATCAGATCATCACAATGTACACTTTAAATATCTTACCATTTTATTTGTCAGTTATATGTTGATAAAACTGAAAAAAAAAATTAGCCCTAGATTCTTTTATCACAAAGAGCTAATGGTAGCCATTACCAAATCTTCAGAGTTAACATATCGAATGAAAACTACTTGCTGTACTAAGTCTAATCTAAACCTATTTCCCCAGGTTTATAGTTATACTGAGTACACTGTAAATCCTTAGTAAAATACTTAGTATTATATAACTATTAAGTTACATGGCAGTCAAGTTTATTTTCAATCAAGTAGCTTCTTTATTTTGTTGTACAAGAAAATAATAATGTATCATAAAATAAGTTCTTCATGAGACTTTCTAATGATGAATCTTCCTCTGATTTAAGTAACCCTCTTCATTCCTGTCTTAGTGTTGACTATTTCAGCAGAGGATTAGAGGAAGAATTTAGGACACTAAGACTGAGACACTAGTAGTAGTTTTTGAAGTAGAGGTGTTGAGTACAGATTACTATATTTAGAAGATTTAATTTAAAAAATTTGTGTATTTGGAGGTGAATATCCATGCAACAGGTGTGAATTTTTTTTCAATTCTTTTTTTAATTAAGGTATTATTGATGTACATTCTTATGAAGGTCTCACATGAAAAAACAATGTGGTTACTACATACACCCATGTTATCGTGTACCCCTAACCTCACTGCAGTCATTGCCCAACAGTATAGTAAGATGAAACAGAGTCACAATTTGCCTTCTCTGTGCTACACTGTCTTCCCCATGATCCCCCCACATCATATGTGCCAATCATAATACCCCTCAGTCCCCTTCTATCTCCCGCCCCACCCACCCTCCCACACCCCACCCCTTTTGTAACTGTTAGTCCCTTCCTGGAGTCTGTGAGTCAGTTGCTGTTTTGTTCCTTCAGTTTTGCTTCGTTATTATACCCCACAAATGAGGGAAATCATTTGGTACTTGTCTTTCTCCACCTGGCCTATTTCACCGAGCATAATATCCTCCAGCTCCATCCATGTTGTTGCAAATGGTAGGATTTGTTTCTTTCTTATGGCTGAATAGTATTCCACTGTGTATATGTACTACATCTTCTTTATCCATTCATCTACTGATAGACACTTAGGTTGCTTCCATTTCTTGGCTATTGTGAATAGTGCTGCAATAAACATAGGGGTGCAAATGTCTTTTTCAAACTGGGCTGCTGCATTCTTACCGTAAATTCCTAGGAGTGGGATTCCTGGGTCAAATGGCATTTCTATTTTTAGCTTTTTGCGGAACCTCCATACTGCTTTCCACAATGGTTGAACTAATTTACATTCCCACCAGCAGTGTAGGAGGGTTCCCCTTTCTCCACATCCTCGCCAACATTTGTTGTTGTTTGTCTTTTGGATGTTGGCCATCCTAAATGGTGTGAGGTGGTATCTCATTGTGGTTTTAATTTGCATTTTCCTGATGATTAGTGATGTGGAGCATCTTTTCATGTGCCTGTTGGCAATCTGAATTTCTTCTTTGGAGAAGTATCTGTTCAGATCCACTGCCCATTTTTTAATCAGGTTATTTGCTTTTTGGGTGTTGAGGCATGTGAGCTCTTTACATATTTTGGATGTTAACCCCTTATCGGTTATGTCATTTATGAATATATTCTCCCATATATGCCTCTTTGTTCTACTGCTGGTGTCCTTTGCTGTACAGAAGCTTTTTAGTTTGACATAGTCCCATTTGTTCATTTTTGCTTTTGTTTTCCTTTCCTGAGATGTGTTCATGAAAAAGTTACTCATGTTTATATTCAAGAGAGTTTAGCCTATGTTTTCTTCTAAGAGTTTTATGGTTTCATGACTTACATTCAGGTCTTTGATCCATTTCTAGTTTACTTTGTGTATGGAGTTAGACAGTAATCCAGTTTCATTCTCTTACATATAGCTGTCCAGTTTTGCCAACACCAGTTGTTGAAGAGGCTGTCCCTTCTCCATTGTAAGTCCATGGCTCCTTTATTATATATTAATTGTCCAAATATGTGTAGGTTTATATCTGGGCTCTCTATTCTATTCCATTGATCTATGGCTCTGTTCTTGTGCCAGTACCAAATTGTCTTGATTACTGTGGCTTTGTAGTAGAACTTGAAGTTTGGGAGCACAGTATTCTTTAATAATTTTTAGTATTTCTGTGGTTTCCATAGTGATTTTTCCTTTCTTATTTCTGATTCTGTTTATGTGTGTAGATTATCTTTTTTTTCTTGATAAAACTGGCTAGGGGTTTATCTATTTTGTTTATTTTCTCAGATAACCAGCTCTTAGTTTCATTAATTTTTTCTATTGTTTTATTCTTCTCAATTTTATTTATTTCTTCTCTGATTTTTCTTATGTCCCTCCTTCTACTGACTTTGGACCTCATTTCTTCTTCTTTTTCCAGTTTTATTAATTGTGAATTTAGACTGTCCATTTGGGATTGTTCTTCCTTCTTTAAATAGGCCTGAATTGCTATATAGTTTGCTCTTAGAATCGCCTTCACTGTGTGCCACAGAAGTTGGGGCATTGAGCTGTTGTTTTCATTTGTCTCCATACATTGCTCTGTTTTAATTTGATCATTGATCATTGATTATTTAGGAGCATGTTGTTAAGCCTCCATGTGTTTGTGGGCTTTTTTGTTTTCTTTCTGCAATTTATTTCTAGTTTCATACCTTTGTGATCTGAGAAGTTGATTGGTACAATTTCAATCTTTTTAAATTAACTGAAGCTCCTTTTGTGGCCTAGTATGTGATTTATTCTTGAAAATGTTCCATGTGTGCTTGACAAGAATGCGTATCCTGTTGCATTGGGTGGAGTGTTCTGTAGATGTCTGTTAGGTCCATCTGTCCTAATGTGTTGTTCAGTGTCTCTGTCTCCTTACTTAATTTCTGTTTTGCTGATCTGTCCTTTGGAGTGAGTAGTGTGTTGAAGTCTCCTAAAATGAATACACTGCATTCTATTTCCCTCTTTAATTCTGTTAGTATTTGTTGCACATATTTCAGTGCTCCTGTGTTGAGTGCATAGGTATTTATAATGGTTATATCCTGTCCTTGGACTGACCACTTTATCATTATATAATATCCTTCTTTGTCTCTTGTTACTTTGTTTTGAAGTCTATTTTATCTGATACAAGTATTGCAACTCATGCTTTTTTCTCCCTATTGTTTGCATGAAACATATTTTTCCATCCCTTCACTTTTAGCCTGTGTATGTCTTTGCATTTGAAGTGAGTCTCTTGTAGGCAGCATATAGATGGGTCTTACTTTTTTATCCATTGTGTAACCCTGTGTTTTTTAACTGGTGCATTTAGACTATTTACATTTAGGGTGAATATCGATAGATATGTACTTATAGCCATTGCAGGCTTTGGATTCATGGTTACCAAAGGTTCAAGGGCAGCTTCTTTACTATCTGTCTGACTTAACTCGCTTATTATGGTACTATAAACACAATCTGAAGATTCTTTTTTTTCTCCCTTCTTTTTCTTCCTCCTCTATTCTTTGTAAATTAGGTGTCATATTCTGCACTCTTTGTGTATCCCTTGACTGACTTTGTGGTTAGCTGATTTAACTTTGTGTTTGGTTAGTAATTAATTGGTCTACTTTACTGTGGTTTTATTTTCTCTGGTGACAGCTATTTAGCCTTAGGATCACTTCCTTTTAAAATACACTGTAGAGATGGTGTGTGGGAGGTAAATTCTCTCAACTTTTGCTTATCTGGAAATTGTTTAATCCCTTCTTCAAATTTAAATGATAATCTCGCTGGATAGGCCCTTCTGCTTCATTGCATTGAATGTATTATGCCACTCCCTTCTGGCCTGTAAGGTTCCTGCTGAGAAGTCTGATGATAGCCTGATGGGTTTTCCTTTGTATGTGATCTTTTTTCTCTCTCTAGGTGCTTTTAGAAGTCTGTCCTTATCCTTGATCTTTGCCATTTTAATTATTATATGTCTTGATGTTGTCTTCCTTGGGTCCCTTGTGTTGGGAGATCTGTGCACTTCCATGGCTTGAGAGACTATCTCCTTCCCCAGATTGGGGAAGTTTTCAGCAATTACCTCCTCAATGACACTTTCTATCCCTTTTTCTCTCTTCTTCTTCTTCTGGTACCCCTATAATGCTAATATTGTTCTGTTTGGATTGGTCACACAGTTCTCTTAATATTCTTTCATTCCTAGAGATCCTCTTTTCTCTCTGTGCCTCAGCTTCTTTGTACTCCTCTTCTCTAATTTCTATTCCATTTACCATCTCCTCTACCTCATCTAATCTGCTTTTAAATCCCTCCATTGTATGTTTCTTTTTAGCTACTGTATTTTTCAAGGTGTCTACTCCCTCCTGAATTCATCCCTTAGCTCTATTTTTCCGTAGCTCCATTAGCATGCTTATAACTTTTATTTAAATTCTTTTTCAGGAAGATTGGTGATTTCAGTTTCACTGAGACCTCTTTTTGGTGTTTGAGGGATTTGAGATTGAGCAAGGTTCTTCTGCCTTTTCATAATCCTATTGGCTAATAAGAAATATTAGATTTGTGTAGGTGGTGCACTGTAGTGCCCAGAAACTCTGCTCTTTGGAGCTTCCCAACTCATGGAGTGATGGTAGTGGTCACAGGAGAGCGGTGCTGGTGCCTACCCTAAAGAGCGAGCTCCTTCCTGCTTTCTGCTGCAGAGCCAGCCTCTGCTGTCAGGGCCAGTCGGTAGTGTGCAGGGAGCAGTCTCTGCCTTAAGGTGCTAAGCTGTCATAGGCAGGGCTGCCCTCCAGCTGACCAGGGGGCAATGGCAGGGTTCACAGGTGGGCCCCGCTGGTGCTGCCTCTGCTGTCAGGGCCAGTTAGCTGCATACACAAGGAGCAGCCTCTGCATTAAGCCACTGTAGTTGCTATAGGTGGGGCTGCCCTCTGGCTATCCTGATGCAATGGCGGGGGCTGCATGTCTGCATGCTGGTGCTGGTGGGGATGAAGGAGTGGCAGGCTACTTACCATGGTTGGGGCCTTGGGGCTATGATGCCAGCCAAGGGGTGAAGCGCCTGAAGCTCCTGAAAGTTCCCAATCTTCAGGGCTGAGTGTGCCAGGACGATTTTGTCCACCTGTTTCTTCTCCCGAGCAGCAAGCTCTGTGTAGTCCTTGCCCCTTTAGCAGCCCTCTCACTGTTGGGAAGTCTTTCAAACCACCCGCCTTTCTTTTGTCCCAGAGCAACCTGTTGTTGGAACCTTTTCTCCACAAGTGGCTGGAATCTGTCCCTGACTTTGCTTTTCAACAATTTTGATCTCCAGAGCACCATGCAATGTGGGTTTGTGTACCTGGAGTAGATTTCTAGGGCTGTGTATTTGGCAGTCTTTGGCTTCTACTCCCTCCCTGCTCTGTTTCTCTTTCTCCTGCTGGTGAGCTGGGATAGGGGGAGTGTTTGGGTCCTGCCGGGCTGCAGCTTTGTTACTTTACCCTTTCCCGTGATGTAGATTTTCCATTCTCTTTTCCCAGATGTAGACTGGCTGGTGCTATCTTATTTCTGGTTATTCTTTTAGGAATAGTTGTATTTGCTTTATTTTCATATTACATATGGTTTTGGGAAGAGACTTCTGTCTCACTTCTCATGCTGCCATCTTTTTTGTGTGACCATATTTCATAATTTTTATTCACTTATACTCCTTGTTATAAGAATGGTAGGCAGATCAAAGAAACAGAACAGAGAAACCAGAAATAAATGCAAATGCATATGGGGGTTTAGCAAATAGCTAAACACAATATTTTA
Organism: Smutsia gigantea; assembly: GCA_032199065.1. Taxonomy (NCBI): domain Eukaryota; kingdom Metazoa; phylum Chordata; class Mammalia; order Pholidota; family Manidae; genus Smutsia; species Smutsia gigantea. Next base: position 331,796 of record JAVSCE010021775.1, on the reverse strand, counting down.
GTTCAATAGGGAAAAGATGGATTCTTTATTTTTTTTCCCTTAAAGTGTTTAGAGTGACTGCTAGCTACTAGGAACAAATAAAGCTTTATGCTAACATCATTCTTTTTACCAAAATATCCTCTAGAGAGATAAAACTAGAAAATATGAAAATTAATATTATAGGAAACAGAATTAAATGGGTATATTTATTCATTACCTTAAAGAGGGAAATTACTTTCTTCATAAAACAAATATCCCAGAAACTATAGAGGAAAATATTGTTAAAGTTGCATGTGCCAAAATTCTTAAATATCAGTACAGAAATAAATTACAAAAGAGTAAAACTAAATAATAAACTAAGTATGTGTTTCTAAGAGATATAAAGCATTTCTATCCATTAAAGGAATAACTTAACAACCCCAAAGGAAAATAGTAGATTATCTAAAGAAGAAATATTAGCAACTTACAAACCTTTCTCAAAATCAAGAAAATGCAATTTAAAACAAAAATTTGATCCCATCTTACATTCCATATGAATAAAAATGAAAATGTTACTACCAACCCAACATTCTCATACACTGATGAAAGGAATTGGCTCATACACTGGTTCCACCTCTGGATCACAGTTTTGGAATAACAAAATTTAAAAGACACATATTTTGGGGTTTGTAAATTTTACTTCTTGGAATTCATTCTTACATGTACTTGTGCACAAAAATAAATGTACTGACATTTATTAACGATGTTGTCATCTATCAGGATATTAAATGAGAAAGTAAAGCACTGGGAAATATGGAGTGAATGCTCTTGTGTTTACATTTGGGACCTTGAACCTAGACTGGAGTGGAAACATTTTTTAATTGCATGTATGTTCAAAAGTTACCATTTGAATTTGTTATTTGATTACTAATAATTCAAGTGATAGTGAGATAGGGCAAGGACATGGGACAAGCATCATGATTAATTTTTCCTGCCTATGATGAAAAATGCGGAGAAATAAACAGTATAATAAGAACAGGAGGAACTCCATCTTAAGGCTGAGATTCCATTTTAAAAACCAGGGAGTTGAGGTAACATTCCTAACACATTTTATGGTAAATCAGACAATGATCTACTCCTTATCTTAGGGCAGGGCAAGCAGTTCTAAATGGTATGTCCCCACTACTTGAGGGTAACCACTATCTTGGAGGAGAACAGGATTAAGAAATTCCTTGTGTTAAGTTTATCTTACAGAAAATCTAGAAGACAGACTCTGTATGATGATACATGTCTCTCATAGGAGAAAGATACCATGAGACCACATGTCAAGCCTATGCCCACCACTTTGCCCTATTCTTGAAAGCCTTGGAAGATGGAATCCTAAGCCCTTAAGTGTGCTTCCTCTTTGAGGTCACCCACACTCACCTTTCTTTGAGTGTGCACTTTTTGCCTTAAATAAAGACTCCTCTCTGCTCAATTTATTGTTTTGTCTCTGCTCTTCCAGTGGTAATTGTTTCTGTTACTTTGCTATTTCATTCTACTTTCTAGACTTCAGCACAAGTCTTCACTTTCTCTGTCCTACTTCAAATAAATAGGGAAGGGCTACTGAGATGTCTGATTTGGGCTTGCAAGTTCCTGTTGCCTGGGTGACCCAGACATGACTGCAGCTGTATGATCATGCTCTTTAGTAGCCTGCCTGAAAATCTCCTTTCCTTGCCTTTGAGAAGTTCTCAGAACATAATCTCACTACATCCAGTGCTCTGCAGCTCCCCGAATCCTGGGGCAGTAGGGACTTAGTTCCCTTGCCATCTAGATTCAAGCAGACACTGGATGCTAGGTGAACCTGGCTTCAGGAGTTGGAAAGGGATTTGCCCAATGCCAAGCAGGAATTCAATTAACTTATCTTTCCTCCCTCTGTTCTCTGCTCTTGGCTGCCTGAAGGGATGCTGCCATTCCCTGCTACTCTCACTTTAACGAATTCCTTCCTTACCTACACTCCTCTGACCTGCTTGTCTTTATTGCAAGTCTATATTGCAAACTCAGAGGCCCAGACCATATTTCTAACTCAACGAAATGTCTTCATTTGAATTTCCCAGCACTATCTCAAAGTTAACTTGTCCCAAACTGAACTACAATTTTCTCCTACATCTGTTCCTCTTACTATGATCATCCCTGTTGTGGTAAAGGGCCCACCAGTAACCTGGATAATTAAGGTGAAAATGTCACAGTGTTCCTCCAAGCTTGGTTAAATGAAGGCAAGAGAACCTGCACTCAGCCACACACTTTAGACAAGCCTGGATATTATACACACACGCACGCACACACACACACACACACACACACACACACACACACTACCCTGGAAGTCATGGGTGTCTCTGTCACCTTGGTTAGTGCCTTTGAGGATCCATGAAAATGTTTCTCCTATATCTTGCCCTATATTCTTGAAACAAAAGGGAACTGCCTGTACATGATGGGAAGGTGTGGGGATTGTGTCACTACTGAATTCAGACTGGGACCTTATTGTCAGAGATGATGAGGATTTAAGCTGTGGACATGCTTAGGTAAATGAAAAGACAATAATGAAATATTTTTCATTAATGCCAAACATCCATTTTCTTGCTCCCATGTTCTAATTTGTAATTCCAGAGGTACTCAAGAATTAGTACCATATTACTAACCTTTCAATGGAGACCATGGAACATTCAGCAATATTAACAATTCATACCAATTTTAAATTATATGTACAAAAGTCTAGAGGAAAAATGCATGAAGTATGACACCAGTTCTTTTTACTGGCAACCAGATGGACATTAATTACGAGAACTGTATTTTAAATTATGATATTCATTATAATTTGTGCTTTGTATCTCACTTAATAGACAATTTGGATTGTTTTGGAAAGAAAATGTTTCCTAAAAATATGAAAAGTAAGTTTTTAAGTTTACTTAAATTTATCATTTTTTTGAAAATGTATTAAATTATACATACATTAGGTAAATTACATTTTAGTTTTTAATCCTTAAGCCAATGTTTTCATGAAATATTGCTGACCAGAGCTTAGACATGTACTATAATAATTAAATTTGGCTATCTTTGATATTTTACTGACACTGTTATCTAAAACTCATAGATTAACACCATTGTTAATCTGTCATTATGGAATTATATTTTTCAGAATAGGAAGATAGAACATATTTTAGTTAGTGAACTAACTGTATTTATAACTTTCAAATACTCATGGTCTATTGGCCTGCTTAGAGTCATCCACTGGGACCTTGAAATGTGAGAGACCAGCCCCATCTTTCCTGTCTCCTATTTCCTCACCTTTCACATCCAACCCCTCATCCAACCTCAAAAGTCCTGCAAGTTCAGCTCCTAGGTGCTTATTGAGTCTTTCCTCTCTCAGATATTTCTTGTCCTCCTGGATTTAACCTGTAACATTTCCTCTGTTCTCACTCTCACCTGGTCTGTTGTTCACAAAACCAAGAGTGACTTTTCTACATATTGAAGAAGTGATATCATTGCCTTGCTTGAAGTACTTAAACACCTTGAGGGCTTTACTCTAAGTGAAATAAGTCAGAGAGAGAAAGGCAAATGCTGTATGACATCATTTATATGTGGAATCTAAACAAGTGGAGCTCATAAAAACAGAGTAGAGTGGTGGTTACCAGGGGCTAGGGAGTCAGGGAACTGGGGAGATGTTGTTTAAGGGTACATACATGGACCTAGTAGATAAATAAATTCTGAAAATCTAATGCACAGTATATGATAATAGACAATATTTTATTATAAACTTCAAAGTTGCTAAGAGACTAGATCCTAATTGTTCCCACCACAAAAAAGAAATATAATTCTGTGAACTGATAAAGGTATAATATTATGGTGGTAATCATACTGCAACATAGAAATATATCAAATCAATAAGTTGTATATCTTAAACACAATGTAATATGTCAGTTACATCATAACAAAAATATATTTAATAAATAAATATAATAGAGTTGGCAAATATTTAGGAAAGAACACTGTGATTATTAGGAATCAGCCCAGACATAAGAAAAAATATGTAAAATTAAGCCAATTCCTACAGTAGTTGTGGTGTTTGTAGTGGTTGATTGAATTATCAGACTGAAAATACACTGGTCACTTTACGTATTGGGAAGACTGTCAGTAAAATCACAGACACCCAAAAATGAAAAAATAAATGAATACAATATGTAGTCAGCCCAAAACCACTTACAAATAAGATCTGAACTTTTTATCATTACATTCAAGTACACTGCCTAACTTCTATGGTTAATTTTCTCATATACCTTATTCCTGGTCATATTAAGTGTATTCTTCTTCTTCCTTTTAATAGGCTTGTCTTTTTTTTTTTTAGGTTTGTTCTTTCTTTTACTTATTTATTTACTATTGTATTTTTGTTTTTTAAATTTTTTAATTATATATTATTGATATACACTCTTACGAAGGTTTCACATGAAAAAAAATGTGGTTACTACATTCACCCATATTATCAAGTCCCCACCCATACCCCAATGCAGTCACGGCCCTTAAGTTAGTAAGATGCCACAGGGTCACAATTTACCTTCTCTGTGCTACACTAACCATGATCCCCCACACCATGTGTACGAAACATAATACCCCTCAATCCCCTTCTCCCTCCCTCCCACACCCCTCCGCTTTGGTAACCACTAGTTGCTTCCTGGAGTCTCCCAGTCTGCTGCTATTTTGTTCCTTCAGTTTTGCTTCATCACTATACTCCACTAATGCGGGAAATAATTTGGCACTTGTCTTTCTCTGCCTGGCTTATTTCACTGAGCATAATATCCTCAAGCTCCACCTATGCTGTTGCAAATGGTAGGATTTGTTTCTTATGGCTGAACAGTATTGCATTGTGTATATGTACCACCTCTTCTTTATCCATTCATCTACTGATGGACACTTATGTTGCTTCCATATATTGGCTATTGTAAAAAGTGCTGCAATAAACATACGGGTGCATATGTCTTTTTGAATCTGAGAAATTGTATTCTTTGGGTAAATTCCAAGGAGTGGGATTCCCAAGTCAAATGGTATTTCTATTTTGAGTTTTTTGAGGAACCTCCATATTGCTTTCCACAATGGTTGAACTAGCTTACATTCCCACCAGCACTGTAGGACAGTTCCCCTTTCTCTGCATCCTTGCCAGCATTTGTTGTTCTTAGTCCTTTGGATGCTGGCCATCCTTACTGGTGTGAGGTGATACCACATTGTGGTTTTAATTTGCATTTCCCTGATGATTAGTGATGTGGAGCATCTTTTCATGTGTCTGTTGGCCATCTGAATTTCTTCTTTGCAGAACTGTCTCTTCATATCCTCTGCCCATTTTTTAATTGGGTTATTTTTTGGGGGGGGGTGTTGAGGCATGTAAGTTCTTTATATATTTTTGATGTTAACCCCTTGTTGGATATGTCATTTACAAGTACATTCTCCCACAATGTAGGATGTCTTTTTGTTCTGTTGATGGTGTCATTTGCCATACAGAAACTTTTTAGATTGATGTAGTCTCATAAGTTCATTTTTGCTTTTATTTGCCTTGCTCAAGGAGATGCGTTCAGGAAGAAGTTGCTCATGCTTATAAACAGGAGATTTTTGCCTGTGTTGTCTTCTAAGACTTTTATGGTTTCATAACTTATATTCAGGTCCTTGATCCATTTCAAGTTTACTTTTGTGTATGGGGTTAAACAATAATCCAGTTTCATTCTCTTGCATATAGCTGTCCAGTTTTGCCAACACCAGCTGTTGAAGAGGCTGTCATTTCCCCATTGTAGGTCCATGGCTCCTTTATCATATATTAATTGACCATATATGGCTGGTCTTATATCAGGGCTCTCTAGTCTGTTCCATTGGTCTATGGGTCTGTTCTTGTGCCAGTACCAAATTGTCTTGAGTGCTGTGGCTTTGTAGTAGAGTTTGAAGTTGGGGACCATAATCCCCCCAGCTTTATTCTTCCTTCTCAGGATTGCTTTAGCTATTCGGGGCCTTTTATGGTTCCATATGAATTTTAGAATGATTTTCTCTAGTTCGATGAAAATGCTGTTGGAATTTTGATAGGAATTGCATTGAATCTGTAGATTGCTTTAGGCAGGATGGCCATTTTGACAATATTAATTCTTCCTATCCATGAGCACGGGATGCATTTTCATTTATTGGTATCTTCTCTAATTTCTCTCATGAATGTCTTGTAGTTTTCAGAGTACAGGTCTTTTTCACTTCCTTGGGGAGGTTTATTCCTCAGTATTTTATTCTTTGTGGTACAACTGTGAATGGAATTGTTTTACTGATTTCTCTCTCTGCTAGTTCATTGTTAGTGTATAGGAATGCAATAGATTTCTGCATATTAATTTTGTATCGTGCAACTTTGCTGAATTCTGACATTTGATCTAGTAGTTTTGGAGTGGATTGTTTAGGGTTTTTATATACAATATCATGTCATCTGAAAACAGGGACAGTTTAACTTCTTCCTTGCCAATCTGGATGCTTTTTATTTTCTGTGTTGTCTGACTGCTGTGGCCACCACCTCCAGTACTATGTTGAATAGAAGTGGGGAGAGTGGGCATTCTTGTCTTGTTCCCGATCTTAAAGGAAAAGCTTTCAGCTTCTCGCTGTTAAGTATAATGTTGGCTGTGGGTTTGTCATATATGGCCTTTATTATGTTGAGGTACTTGCCCTCTATACCCATTTTGTTGAGAGCTTTTATCATGAATGGATGTTGAATTTTGTCAAATGCTTTTTCAGCATCTATGGAGATGATCATGTGGTTTTTGTCCTGCTTTTTGTTGATTTAGTGGATGATGTTTATCAATTTTTGAATGTTGTACCATCCTTGCATCCTTGGAATAAATCCCACTTGATCATGATGGATGATCCTTTTGATGTATTTTTGAATTTGGTTTGCTAATATTTTGTTGAGTATTTTTGCATCTATGTTCATCAGGGATCTTGGTCTGTAATTTTTTTTGTGGTGTCTTTGCCTGGTTTTGGTATTAGAGTGATGCTGGCCTCATAGAATGAGTTTGGAAGTAATCCCTCTTCTTCTACTCCTTGGAAAAGTTTGAGGATGGGTATTAGGTCTTCACTAAATATTTGATAAAATTCAGCAGTGAAGCCATCTGGGTCAGGGGTCTGGTCCTTAGGTAGGTTTTTGATTATCAGTTCAATTTTGTTGCTGGTAATTGGTCTGTTCATATTTTCTGTTTCTTTCTGGGTCAGCCTTGGAAGATTGTATTTTTCTAGAAAGATGTCAACTTCTTCTAGGTTACCCAGTTTGTTAGCATATAATTTTTTATAGTATTCTCTGAAGTTCTTTTCTGTGCTGTCCGTAGTAATTTTTTCTTTCTCATTACTGACTCTGTTTATGTGAGTAGACTCTTTTTTCTTGATCAGTCTGGCTAGGGGGTTATCTATTTTTTTGATTTTCTCGAAGAACCAGCTCTTGCTTTCGTTGATCCTTTCTATTGTTTTATTCTTCTCCATTTTATTTATTTCTGCTGTAATCTTTATTATGTCCCTCCTTCTACTGACTTTGGGCCTCATTTGTTCTTTTTCTAGTTTCGGTAATTGTGAGTTTGACAGCTTTTATGGGATTGTTCTTCTTTCCTGAGGAAGGCCTGTATTGTAATATACTTTCTTCTTAGCACAGCCTTCGCTGCATCCCACAATTTCTGTGGTGTTGAATTACTGTCGTCATTTGTCTCCATATATTGCTTGATCTGTTTTTATTTGGTCATTGATCCATTGATTATTTAGAAGCATGTTATGAAGCCTCCATGTGTTTGTGGGCTTTTTCGTTTTCTTTGTGTAATTTATTTCTAGTTTCATACCTTTGTGATCTGAGAAGCTGGTTGGTACAATTTCAATCTTTTGAATTTACCGAGGCTCTTTTCTGGCCTAGTATATGATCTATTCTTGAAAATGTTCCATGTGCACTTGAGAAGAATGTGTATTCTGCTGCTTTTGGGTATAGAGTTCTGTAGATGTCTGTTAGGTCCATCTGTTTTAGCGTGTTGTTCAGTGCCTCTCTGTCTTTACTTATTTTCTGTCTGGTTGATTTGTCCTTCAGAGAGAGTGGTGTGTTGAAGTCTCCTAGAATGAATGCATTGCATTCTATTTCTCCTTTTAATTCTGTTAGTATTTGTTTCACATATGTAGGTGCTCCTGTGTTGGCCACATAGATATTTATAAAGGTATAACTTCTTATTGGATTGACCCTTTTATCATTATGCAATTATTACATTGTCTCTTGTGACTTTCTTTGTTTTGAAGTCTATTTTGTCTGATATAAGTACTGCAACTACTGTTGTTTTCTCCCTATTAGTTGCATGAAATGTCTTTTTCTATCCTTTCACTTTTAGTCTGTGTATGTCTTTGGGTTTGAAGTGAGTCTCTTGTAGGCACCATATAGATGGGTCTTTTTTTTTAATCCATTCAGTGATTCTATGTTTTTGATTGGTGCATTTAGCCCATTTACATTTAGGGTGATTATGGATAGGTATGTACTTATTTCCATTGTAGGCTTTAGATTTGTGGTAACCAAAGGTTCAAGGTTAACTTCCTCACTATCCAAGAGTCCAACTTAACTCACCCAATATGCCATTACAAACACAATCTACAGGTTCCTTTTTTTTTTTCCTCCTTTTTCTTCCTCCTCCATTCTTTATATATTAGGTACAATATTCTGTACTTTTTCTATATCTTGATTGACTTTGGGAATAGTTAATTTAATTTTGAATTTTCTTAGTAATTAGCTGTTCTACTTTCTTTACTATGGTTTTATTACCTCTGGTGACAGCTATTAAACCATAGGAACACTTCCATCTATAGCAGTCCTTCCAAAATACACTGTAGAGATGGTTTGTGGGAGTTAAATTCTCAGCTTTTGCTTATCTGAAAATTGTTTAATTTCTCCTTTCAATTTAAATGATAATCTTGTGGGATAAAGTATTCTTGGTTCAAGGCCCTTCTGCTTCATTGCATTAAGTACATCATGCCACTCCCTTCTGGTCTGTAAGGTTTCTGTTGAGAGGTCTGATGGTAGCCTGATGGGCTTTCCTTTGTATGTGATCTTATTTCTGTCCCTGGCTTCTTTTAACAGTCTGTCCTTATCCTTGATCTTTGCCACTTTAATTACTATATGTCTTGATGTTGTCTTCCTTGGGTCCCTTGTGTTGTGAGATCTGTGCACCTCCATGGCCTGAGACACTATCTCCTTCCCCACATTGGGGAAGTTTTTCAGCAATTATCTCCTCAAAGACACTTTCTATCCCTTTTTCTCTCTCTCCTTCTTTTGGTACCCCTATAATGCGAATATTGTTCTGTTTGGATTGGTCACACAGTTCTCTCAATATTATTTCATTCTTAGAGATCCTTTTTTCTTTCTATGCCTCAGTTTCTTTGTATTCCTCTTCTCTAGTTTCTATTTCATTTATCGTCTCCTCCACCGTATCCAATCTGCTTTTAATACCATCCATTGTGCTCTTCAATGATTGGATCTCTGACTGGAGTTCACTCTTGAGTTCCTGAATATCTTTCCGTACCTCCATGAGCATGTTAATGATTTTTATTTTGAATTCCCTTTCAAGGAGAGTCATGATGTCAATCATTTAAATCTTTTTTAGGAGTTGTATTAGTAATTTTACTCTGAACCAGGTTCCTTTGGCATTTCATATTTGCGTATCGTGCCCATTATTGCCCAAAAGCTCTACTCTCTGGAGCTGCTCAGCTCCTGCAGAAATGTTAGGGGTCACAGGAGAGTGGTATTGGTGCCTCGGGAGAGCAAAGAGCTGTTTCCTGCTTCCCGGCTGCTATGCCTGTCTTCACTGCCTGAACCAGTGGGCCGAGCAGACAGGTATAAGCCTCTATGCTTTGTGTTTGTAGCTGCTGTAGAGAGATCTTCCCTCTGGCTGGCCTAACGCCAGGGTAGGGTTTGCCGGTTTGTGAGCCAGGTGGGGCTGGTCAGGAGAAAGGTGCAGTAGGCTGCCTGTCACGGTGGGGGTTCTTGGAGCTTTTTAGGGAGCTGGAGCATCTGAAGATTGTGAAAGCTCCCAACCTGCTGGGCAGAATGTACCCAGACAGTTTTGTCTACCTGTCCTTTCTCCTGATCAGTAAGCTCTGTGCAATCTTTGCCCCTTTAGCAGCTCTCTTGCTAAGGGCTTCCTTGTTAGGAAGTCTCTCAGACTGCCTGCCTTTCTTTTGTCCCAGAGCAGCCAGATATGGATCACTCTTTTTCACAAGCAGCTGGAATCTCAGTGTCTCCAGGAATTCTGCCTTTCTTAGCTTTCCAACCCCCTAATTAAGAGAGTATCATGGAAGCACCACGAAATGTTGGTTTTTGCTCCCAGAGCAGATCTTCAGAGTTAGGTATTCAGCAGTCCCAGGTCTCCACTCCCTCCCTGCTCCATTTCTCTTCCTTCCACCGGTGAGCTGTGGTGGGGGAAGGGCTTGGGTCTTGCTGGGTCACAGATTTAGTACGTTACTCTGTTCTGTGAGGTCTGTTCTTGTCTCCAGGTGTATGCAGTTTGGCACAGTCCTCTTTCCTGTTGCTCTTTCAGGAGTAGTTTTATCAGTTATATTTTCGTATCATATGCGGTTTTAGGAGGAAGCCTCTGTCTCACCTCTCACGCCACCATCTTTCAGGCTTGACTTTTTAAAGCAGTTTTAGTTTCTCAGAAAAACTGAACAGAAACTACATCAAAGTACCCATTTATCCCACGACCTCACATGTGCATAGTCTCCATAGTTGTTAACACCTCACATCAGAGTCGTGCATTTGTCGCAGTTAGTGAACATCTGACACATCACTGACTCATCATCACCCAAAGTCCACAGTTTGCATTAGAGTTCACTCTTGGTGGTGTACATTCAACAGGTTTTACAACTGTAAAATGAGATGTTCCCACCATTATAGTATTATAGAGTAGTTTCCCTCCCTATAAATCCTCTGTGCTCCACCTATTCAGCATTCTCTCTTCCCTAACACTACTAACCATTGACCTTTTAGCTGTCTCCATTATTTTGTCTTTCCAGAATGTCACACAGTTGAAATCATACAGTATGTGTGGCCTTTTCCAGATGGCTTCTTTCACTTAGCAATATGCAGTTAAGATTGCTCCATGTCTTGATAGTTTCTCTTTTTAGTGCTGAATAATATTCAGTTTTATGGATATACCATCCTTTATTTATCCATTTACTTACTGAAAGATATTTTAGCTGCTCCCAGGATGTGGCAATTATGAATAAAGGTGCTGTATAAATATCCATGTGCAAGTTTTTGTTTTGTTTTGTTTTTTGGACATGTTTCCAGCTCACTAGGGCAAATACCACGAGTGTGTGACTGCTGGATCATATGGTAAAAGTATGTTTAGTGTGAGGCGCCCCTAAGCCCAGGACTCCTGTATTTTAAAATCTCAGACATGCCCACGCAGTCTCTAGCAACTGGTCAATTGCAGTCTGGGTTTCTGCTCCAGTAAATCGTGATTCTCTGTATTTGCCTGTATGTCTCTCCAGTCTGGTGGGCAGCAGTTTGCCCTGTGTCCTCAGTTTTATGATGAATCTAAGAATGCCATAGATTTTCAATTTGTTCAGCTTGTTACTTGTTTTCAAGACAGAGTGACAACTTCCATGTTCCTAGATGCCAGGCTGGAAACCCCCAATGTCATTAGTTTTCTTAATGTATCCTAGTATCTCTCTTGCCTCAATGTCTTTACACAAGTTGCTCTAAGTGGGCTTCTGTGCACTTGCTGATGCACTAATATACACTGTGACATGAATCTATTTTTGTTCACTTCCCTTAAAGATGGAAGCTGTATAGCCAGTGTCTACAAAAGGCATCAGGAGGCTGTTGTTTAACAAGAAACAGGAACAACCCACAGTACCTTAAACTAAGAAGAAAATCTATCAGCTCATTTAATAAGAAGATACATGTGGGGCTCTTGCTTCTGACATAGCTGGATCCAAAGGTTCAAATATTATAAGAAGCTACTGTATTTTCATTAAAAAACAAACCACATCTTAACAAAGATGGGAGCTCTGGGTCTGCTGTTTCCTTATACCAAATATTCCTACCACAAAAGTACTACGATCCTTTTTCTACCAACATCAGTATTAATGCCTTGAAAAGTTGTGAAGTTGTTACTGTTATTAATAGTAAGGGTTATTCTTACAGGTCAGCCTGGATTATATTCTTTCTCCTGCAGCCAGAAATTTCACATAGAGAGGAGAGGGATTTGCTCAAAGGAAGGAATTCAGACAATATATAAATGTCATAGATAAATTCTGTGTTTTATAATGTAGGGTCTCAAAAACCTTTCATATGATGAATTATGACAATCAGAATATACAGCTGGATTTATCCCTAAACTTACTATGTTTTCATATTTATTTTTTGCACATATAACTCAAATTCACTGAAAATGTAGTAACTCTTCTCTGTTTGAGCTGTCCACAATAACCTCTAACAAATATACTTCCACTAAAGGCTATGAAAATGGAATGTAAATTAATAACATCTATGCCTTGCAATAATTTTGTTTCCTTTCCCCCCAAGTTATCTTTAATATGACTCTGATATTGTTTTTACTATTAAAATTTTTGGGAGAAAAGAGTTCTTGACAAAAAACAGAATGACTTTAAAACATTCTGAAGGTTGTTACTATTGCTATAGAAACAACCATACCACCTGCTATTTACAGAAACTAACTGTATCTGCCTTGAACATGAATGAATAACCTTTCCATTATGTATGATAACAATAAGAATGGCTTGTATTTGTCCAACTCTCTCCCAGAGAGTTCAGATCATTTTTGACAGCATCTGCTAAGAAGCAGAACATCATTGTGAAGGAGGGTTGGAGATATGATTATTTTCAGTAATATAGAAAAACTGAAACAAAGGGAGAATTTTTAATCGGCCTTATTTACTTATTGAATCATAGAAAAGACTGAAAGAAGGAGACCTCATCACTGGCTGTGTCTGAGTCCCTGGTCTGCCCCTAATTCCCTGACTCATTCATTCACCAAATAGTTATGGAGCAACCGCCCTCAACAAGCACTGTACTAGCTACTGAGTTTTGCAATCTGTCATTGTCTTCCAATTACTTCTCCTCTTCCAAGAATATAGCTATTAAAATTCTTGCGTTGTGTTTTTCTTTCAGCTTCAATTGTTTTTATAATTTTTTTTTAATTTTTGGTAGCATGAATAACCATATGTAGGTATTAACAATATCCACAGAAAACTTAAATGTTGCCTGGACATTTGAGGCAAGTTACACATTACAAAATTTCCCAAACAAAATCAACAGTACATATAAGTACCTCTGATGGGGAACACATTTTAATTTGTCACAAACTTCTAAAATGCAACTGTTACATATTATGATTCAAAAACCAACAAAGGATCCAAGCAGGTAATCCAGTAAAACAGAAACAAAAGTAGACAAAAAAACTTTTTTTAAGCTTCAACCTTGCTAATGATTAAAGAAAAACAAATTAAACAAGGCACAATTTTTATCCATGATATTGTCATTAAAAAAATGTTAATACCATAGTAATGTAGAGTCGTTGGTGAGAGGGGACTTTATCGTTGCTGATGGATACTTTTTTGTAAAGCAATTTGGCAGATGAATTGTTAAATTTAATATTTTCATGGCCTTTGGTTCAGAATCTTTAAAGATAAACCCCAAAGAAATAATCAGGGTTGGGGGTAAAGATTTATGCAAAAAAATTCTCACTGTTGGATTATTTATAACAGTGATAAAGGAGAAAACACTTTAAATCATAACCATGAAGGAACAGTAAATTATATTACGATACACTCATGCATAAAATGGAGAATTATGTCTCCTTTACAATTTATTTATACATAATTATTATACACATAGAAAATTTTCACCATACGATGTGCACAAAGTCAGAGACAAAGCTATATCAGAGCTATAGATACAGAATCAAAAAGAGATATAGCTTTGAAAACAAAATGCCATTATATTAATAATGTGGAGATCCTTGATGGTAGTTACTTCCTTCTTTACATGTTTCAAAGTATTACAAACTTTCTTCAGTGATTATGTGTTTGTTTTTAAACTAAAATACAATGAAATTAATTTTAAAATGTAGCTTGTTGCTTGTGGTTCAGGGCAGCTGACGAAATACAAATATTTTTCTTCTTTCCCTCAACATTCTCATAAAGGGACAATAAAAAGTAAAACGTAGAAACAAATATACTAAATAAAGTAAGACAAGTGCTTTCAGCAGAAAATCTTATCGAATATGGAGAAACAGAGGACACCCATCCTAGAATTTAAGAAGAGCCCAGAAATGGAGGGAGCTGACCTTCCAGATATAAAACCACTGTGTTAATTTTAAAAAGAACTGAAATAGTCTCCAATTACCCATAACTCTGTGCAATGCAAACCCACAGAAAGTGGTGGGGTGAGAGGGATGAGGATTTCTATCTAATGAAATGAAAGTGGATCTCTGTGGGCAAACTGGGACAGGGTATTTGCCTTGAAGCAAAATCATTCACACTGTACTATTCAGAAAAATTCCAGTTCCTTGCTCAATTATGCAAATGAAGTTTGCCAGTTGACTGGCCCCTTTCATACACCTGGCATTTGCCAATCATTCTCAATATGAAAAGATAATCAAGAATTGTTAGAAATAGAAGAAAAATCTGTACTGGGAGAAAAAAGGATAAACACATTTGAAAAAAAGCACGGTGGAAACATCAGGTATCAAGGGAATTGAATAGAGCTTAAAAAAAAAAAAGAGTTTGAACTCCAAGGCACAGAGGTTTGAAAGGGATTTGCAATCTCCAAAAGGAGAACAAGGAGGTACAAGAAAGGAATTGCTAAATACTCATCCGTCATACAAAGACATCACAGACAATGGCTGAAATGTATTAATCAAGAATATCAATTTAAGTTTGTGATGTAGAGACACAAGAAGAAGTAAAAACATAAAAACAATTAGAAAACTGTAAAATGGTTCTAAGGAAAGAAAGACTGAAAATAGAAGGAGGTGGTATGGGAGACTATTGTTTTTATTTTTAAAATTTCTACACTGAGTTTATAAAACCATGTACTTGTATTACTTTGTTACAAATACAAAACATTGACACTGAGAAGTGACTGGTGGTTACCACTGGGGAGGGGTTAGGGTGGATAGGTAGAGATGGTGAGGGGGAAAAAGGGGCACAAAAATTCTCAATCATAATATAAGTTGGTCACAGGGATAGTAACACAGCATGGAGAATACAGCCAATGATTCTGTAACATCTTTCTCTGTTGACAGATAGTAACCCACTAGAGGGGTGAGAATTTAATAACATGGGCAACTGTTAAACCACTGTGTTGTATACTTGAAACGAATATAAGATTGTATATAACTGATACATCAATAAAAAAAATAGCAAGGAAAAAAATGTTTCAAAATGTTCCTTCTCAAAATAGCAAGATTTCCAAACAAAAGTTGGGTTTTAAAATTCACATTTGCTTTAACTCTCACGCTAATTCTTAGTAGTGAAAACAAATGGAAAATTATCTCTGAAGCAACAGCAAGAATTAATTTTGCTGTTGTCATTGAAATTCTATAGTAAAACATGTACTCTTTGAGTTAAATACTGAGAAGAAACTTCAAGATTTCAGTAGTTTAGATAAACTATGTCTGTGAATGCAATTCTCCAAGCATTTTGTCAAATATCTTTTATGCCATGGGTAAAGAGGCAATGCGAACAAAAACTAAATCCTGCTTTAGGAATGTCAATGCTTCTCTCTGTCTTTCCTACCCATGACCTGCTTAGTCAAAGCCATACAGTTCACCCTGTAAGGCACTGATGATTCTCTAGTCACAAGCTGGCTTCCACAGCCTTCACACTAATCAAGTTCCTTAGCCTAATGCCAGGAATTCACTGCTGAGATAGGTTCTTTGACAGCCAGGATTCTTCAAACAATTCAGATTACAAAATAGCTTTGCACAAATTAGTCCAGCTTTGAACTGCTCAGAGAACAGGCACTATAGCCCAAGTTTGCAAAAAGCTTGGTAAATTCAAAGTTTCGAAAGGAAATTCGTTGTCTAGAGCATTTTGGACAGCAGGAGAATAATGTCTCAAAAACAAATCAACTAGGTCTTGGTTTTGGGAAGATGGCGGTGTGAGCAGGGCGGTGGAAATCTCCTCCAAAAACTATAAAAATCTATGAAAATACAGCAAATACAACTACCACTAAAAGAGAGGCCAGAATTTACAGGACAGCGCACAGCCTGCATCTGCACCTGAGAGGACTCAGCATGCCTCAAGGTGGGTAAGATACGGAGCCGCGACCTGGCGGGACCCGAGCACTCCCCACCCCAGCACACCGGCAGGAAGAGAGGATTCAGAGCTGGGAGGAAGTGGAAGTCCACCCCATGAAATAAACAGCCCTGGTGATCTGTGCTGGGAGCGCTGACACACACTGTGCGGTGTAACGGGTATTGGAGAGGCAGAAGGTGCAGGTTTTGAGCTGGGAACGGGCCCGGGCCCGTGCAGCTGGCGCCCTGGGACAAGAGAAAAGCGTGCACTGTATTTAGCGGTCTTGGAGAGGCGGGAGGCCCAGTGAGGGAACATGATCACCCTGGCACGCTCAGCCCAGCAGGCTGGGAGTCCTGAGGAATTTGGGACCCCATGGCTGGCGACTGAGAAAAGGTAGCCACACTGAAACCTTACACAGAGAACAACAGCCTCCCATTCATACCCGCCCCGGCCAGAGCTACAAAGAGTGGCACAGCTGCGGCTGCGGAATGGTGGAGCAACAGCGACACCTACAGCATCCTTACAGAATCCACTACTGGTGGGAGTTTTTCTCTTTTTCCCCTTTCTTTTCTTTTCTTTCCTTTCTTTCTTTCTTTTTTTCTCTTTTCTTTCTCTTTCCTTTTTTTGTTTTTGTTTTTTTTTGTTGTTTTTTATTAAGTCTTAAAGATCCCAGCTGACATACATGGCACCTACCAGGGAACACTTATATCGCCATGAAAAGACAGAGGAATATGATACAGAAAAAGATCACCCAGACCCAGAAAACACCTGAGAGGGAACCTGAAGGCATGGAAATGCACAATCTTCCTGAAAAAGAATTCAGAATAAAAGTCATAACAATACTGATGGATCTACAGAGAAATATGCAAGAGCTGAGGGAGGAAGTGAGGGAAGTCAGGAAAGACAATGCAGAAATGAGACAAGCCATCAACGGGCTTAGCAGCAGACTGGACGAGATGCAAGAGACTGTTAATGGAATAGAAATCAGAGAACAGGAATACAGAGAAGCTGAGGCAGAGAGAAATAAAAGGATCTCTAGGAATGAAAGAAAATTAAGAAAACTGTGTGACCAATCCAAACGGAACAATATTCGCATTATAGGAGTACCAGGGGAAGAAGAGAGAAAAAAAAGGATAGAAAGTGTCTTTGAAGAAATAATTGATGAAAACTTCCCCATGCTGGGGAAGGAAATAGTCTCACAGTCCACGGAAGCCCACAGATCTCCTAAAACAAGGGAACTAAGGAAGACAACACGAAAACACATAATAATTAAAATGGCAAATATCAAAGAAAAGGACAGCGTATTAAAGGCAGCTAGAGAGAGAAAAAAGATCGCCTACAAAGGAAAACCCATCAGATTATCATCAGACTTCTCAACAGAAACCTTACAGGCCAGAAGAGAATGGCATGATACATTTAATGTAATGAAACAGAAGGGCCTCAAACCAAGAATATTGTATCCAGCACGATTATCATTTAAATATGATGGAGGGATTAAACAATTTCCAGACAAACGAAAGCTGAGAGAATTTGCCTACCATAAACCACATCCACAGGACATCTTAAAGGAACTGCTCTAGGGGGAAGAACTCCTAAGGATAAAAAGATGTCAAGAGAAAATAAAATCATAGCAAAGAAAGCAGACCACCCAAATACTAACTAAAGGCAAAGAGTAAAACACCTAGTATATAAAGAATGGAGGAGGAAGAATAAGAAGGAGAGAAATAAAGAAA
This sequence comes from Smutsia gigantea, assembly GCA_032199065.1. Classification (NCBI taxonomy): domain Eukaryota; kingdom Metazoa; phylum Chordata; class Mammalia; order Pholidota; family Manidae; genus Smutsia; species Smutsia gigantea. The sequence continues at coordinate 313,779 of JAVSCE010021775.1, read as the reverse complement.
CATTGGACTGTGTTTACAATAACTTAACAAGAAAGTTAAGTAAGACTGCTAGATAGTAGAGAACTACCCTTGAACCTTTGGTAACCACGAATCTAAAGCCAGCAATGGCAATAACTACATATCTTTCGATAATCACCCTAAAAACAAATGGGCTGAATGCACCAATCAAAACACACAGAGTAACAGAATGGATAAAAAAGCAAGACCCATCCATATGCTGCCTACAAGAAACTCACCTCAAACCCAAAGATATACGCAGACTAAAAGTGAAGGGATGGAAAAAGATATTTCATGGAAACAACAAGGAGAAAAAAGTAGGTGTTGCAGTACTTGTGTCAGACAAAATAGATGTCAAAATGAAGAAAGTAGAAAGACATAAAGAAGGACATTACATAATGATAAAAGGGTGAGCCAACAAGAGGATATAACCATTAGAGTATAATATGCAGGCAATACGGGAGCGCCGGCATACATGAAACAAATACTAACAGAATTAAAGGAGGAAATAGACAGCAATGCATTCATTTTAGGACACTTCAACATACCACTCACTCCAAAGGAAACATCAACCAGACAGAAAATAAGTAAAGACACAGAAGCACTGAACAACACACTACAACAGATGGACCTAACAGACATCTACAGAACTCTACACCCAAAAGCAACAGGATACACATTCTTCTCAAGTGCACATGAAAAATTTTCCAGAATAGATCACATACTAGGCCACAAAAAGAACCTCAGTAAAATCGAAAATATTGAAATTCTACCAACCAACTTCTCAGATAATAAAGGTATAAAACTAGAATTAAATTTTAGAAATAAAACAAAAACCTCACAAATACATGGAGACGTAACAACATTCTCCTAATTAATCAATGGGTTAATGACCAAATCAAAACAGAAATGAAAGAATATATGGAGACAAATGACAACAACAGCACAAAGCCCCAACTTCTGTGGGATGCAGCAAAGGCAGTTCTAAGAGGAAAGTATATTGCAATCCAGGCCGATTTAAAGAAGGAAGAACTTTCCCAAATGAATAGTCTAAAGACACAATTACTGAAATTGGAAAAAGAACAACAAATGAGGCCCAAAGTCACCAGAAGGAGGGACATAATAAAGATTAGAGAAGAAATAAATAAAATTGAGAAGAATAAAACAATAGAAAAAAATCAATGAAACTAACAGCTGGGTCTTTGAAAAAATAAACAAAATAGATAAACCCCTAGACAGACTTATGAAGAGAAAAAGAAAATCTACACACATAAACAGAATCAGAAATGAGAAAGGAAAAATCATGACGGATCCCACAGAAATACAAAGAATTATAAGAGAATACTATGAGAATCTATATGCTAGCAAGCTGGAAAACCTAGAAGAAATGGACAACTTCTTAGAAAAATACAACCTTCCAAAACTGACCAAACAAGAAACAGAAAAACTAAACAGACCAATCACCAGCGACAAAATCGAATTGGTAATACAAAAACTATGCAGGAACAAAATCCCTGGGCTTGATGGATTCACCTCTCCGTTCTACCAGACATATAGAGAAGAAATAACACCCATTCTCCTTAAAGTTTTCCAAAAAATAGAAGACGAGGGAATAATTCCAAACTCATGAAGCCAGCATCACTCTAATACCAAAACCTGGCAAAGACCTCACCAAAAAAGAAAATTACAGACCAATATCCCCGATGAACGTAGATGCAAAAATACTCAACAAAATATTAGCAAACCGAACTCAAAAATACATCAAGAGGATCATACACCATGATCAAGTGGCATTCATCCCACGGATGCAAGGATGGTACAACATTGGAAAATCCATCAACATCATCCACCACATCAACAAAAAGAAGAACAAAAACCACATGATCATCTCCATAGATGCTGAAAAAGGATTTGACAAAATTCAGCATCCATTCATGATCGAAACTCTCAACAAAATGGGTATAGAGGGCAAGTACCTCAACATCATAAAGGCTGTATATGACAAACCCATGGCTAACGTCATACTTAACAGCCAGAAGCTGAAAGCTTTTCATCTAAGATCTGGAACAAGACAGGGATGCCCACTCTCTCCACTGTTATTCAACATGATACTGGAGGTCCTAGCCACGGCAATCATACAAAACAAAAAAATACAAGAGATACAGGTTGGTAAAGAAGAAATCAAATTGTCACTATTTGCAGATGACACGATATTGTATATGAAAAACCCTAAAGACTCCACTCCAAAACTACTGGAACTAATATCTGAATTCAGCAAAGTTGCAGGATACAAAATTAACACACAGAAATCTGTTGCTTTCCTATATACTAACGATGAACTAACAGAAAGAGAAATCAGGAAAACAATTCCATTCACAATTGCATCAAAAGACACTCCTAAGAGAAATTAGAGAGGACACTAACAAATGGAAATGCATCCCATGGTCTTGGCTAGGAAGAATAAATATTGTCAAAATGGCTATACTACCTAAAGCAATCTATAGATTCAATGCAATCCCTATCAAACTACCAACAGCCTTCTTCAATGAACTGGAACAAATAATTCTAAAATTCATATTGAACCACAAAAGACCCCGAATAGCCAAAGCAATCCTGAGAAGGAGGAATAAAACAAGGGGAATTACTCTCCCTGACTTCAAGCTTTACTACAAAGCCACAGTAATCAAGACAATTTCGTATTGGCACAAAAACAGACCCACAGAGCAGTGGAACAAAACAGAAAATCCAAACATTAACCCAAACATATACAGTCAACTAATATTTGATAAAGGAGCCTTGGATATACACTGGGGAGATGAGAGCCTCTTCAGCAGCTGGTGTTGGCAAAACTGGACAGCTACATGTAAGAGAATGAAACTGGACTACTCTAACCCCATACACAAAAGTAAATTCAAAATGATTCAAAGACGTGAATGTAAGTCATGAAACCATAAATCTCTTAGAAAAAAACATAGGCAAAAATTTCTTCGACATAAACATGAGCAAATTCTTTATGAATATATCTCCCCGAGCAAGGGAAAGAAAAGCAAAAAGAACAAGTTGGACTATATCAAGCTGAGAAGCTTCTGTACAGCAAGGGACACCATCAGTACAACAAAAAGACATCCTACAGTTTGGGAGAATATATTCATAAATGACGTATCCAATAAGGGGTTGACATCCAAAATATATAAAGAAGTCACACACCTCAACAAACATAGAGTAAATAATCCAATTAAGAAATGGGGAGAGGACATGAATAGACACTTCTCCAAACAAGAAATTCAGATGGCCAACAGGCACATGAAAAGATGCTCCACATCACTAATCATCAGAGAAATGCAGATTAAAACCATAATGAGATATCACCTCACACCAGTGAGGATGGCCACAACCAAAACACAAACAACAACAAATGTTGGTAAGTATGTGGAGAAAGGGGAACCCTCCTACACTGCTGGTGGGACTGCAAATTAGTTCAACCATTGTGGAAAGCAGTATGGAGGTTCCTCAAAAAACTCAAAATAGAAATACCATTTGACCCAGGAATTCCACTCCTAGGAATTTACCCTAAGAATGCAGCAGCCCAGTTTGAAAAAGACATATGTACCCCTATGTTTATCGCAGCACTATTTACAATAGCCACGAAATGGAATCAACCTAAGTGTCCATCAGTAGATGAATGGATAAAGAAGATGTGGTACACATATACAATGGAATATTATACAGCCATAAGAAGAAATCAAATCCTACCATTTGCAACAACATGGATGGAGCTAGAGAGTATTATGCTCAGTGAAATAAGCCAAGCCGAAATAGACAAGTACCAAGTGATTTCACTCATATGTAGAGTATAAGAACAAAGAAAAAAACTGAAGGAACAAAACAGCAGGAGACTCACAGAACCCAAGAACGGACTAATAGTTACCAAAGGGAAAGGGACTGGGGAGGATGGGTGGGAAGGGAGGGACAAGGGGGAAAGAGGGGCATTATGATTAGCAGATGTAATGTTGGGGGGGCATGGGGAGGGCTGTACAACTCAGAGAAGACAAGTAGTGATTCTATAGCATCTCACTAGGCTGATGGACAGTGAGTGTAATGGGGTTGGTTGGGGGAACCTGATGAAGGGGGTAGTTTAATCACCATAATATTGCACATGTAATTGTAGATTAATGGTACAAAAATAAACTATTAAAAAAACAATCAACCCAAAAAAAACAAATCAACTAATGCACAAGTCTTTGAATATATCTCTGATGTTGCAATCCCAAAAGACTGCCCAGCAAAAAATGCTCATTGGAAAAGGTCAGAGGAAATGATTAAATGACTACATCAAAACTGAAAACCCACCTGTCAAAATATCTTGACCAAATTAAAAAAGACAAACAATAAAATAAAATATTTGCAGTATATATGACTGAAAGATACTTGGACTTCACTGTTCAAAGAAGTCTTTCAATTTAATCAGAGAATAATGTCAGTCAAAAAAGCAGAAGGAGAATAATGAACAATGCACATACACATACACACAATCATGTACAATATGATCTTATATTAAAATATCTGATACTATTAAAAATCAAAGTAAAGGGACTTCTGGGAAGATGGCAGCGTGAGAAGGGTGGTGGAAATCTCCTCACAAAACCATATATATTTGTGAAAAGACAACAAATAGAACTATTCCTGAAAAAGATACCAGAAGATACAGTACAACAGCCAGGCTACACCTATAAATGCGAGAACGTAGCACCTCACGAAGCTAGTAAGATACAAAGCTGCGACCCAGCGGGACCGGACCACTCCCCCACCCCAGTGCACCAGTGGAAGGAAAAGATTCAGATTGGGGAGGAAGTGGAGGCACAGGCCCGCCAAATAACCAGCCCTGGTGATCTGCAGCAGGAGCACTGACACACATCGCCTGGTGTATTAGAGATTAGAGAAACAGAAGGGCAGGATCCGAGATGGAAACTGCAAGCGAGTACCCTCAGCCAGCTCCCTGGGACAAAAGAAAAGTGGGCACTTTTTTTAAAAGTCTTAAAGGGACAAGGGCCCGACAGCGAAACAAAATCGTCCCAGCACATGCAGCCCAGCAAGCTGGGAGTCTTGGGAATTTTGGACCCACTGGCTGGCGGCGAGGAAAAGCAGCCATGCCAAGGCTTCCCACAGAGATCAGCAGCCTGCCATTCATTTACCCCGGCCGGCACCGCAAAGGGCCCGGCAGAGCCGCCACAGCTGCGGAAGAACGGAGAAGTGGCCCCACCCAAGGCAACCACACAGAATCTCCTCCCAGCTGGCGTGCAGCTAACCAGGAAGGGCCACAGAACCCAGAACAAGGTCTGGAAGGCACCAAGGGGAGCAGACTGCACCTGGCAAGACTGCAAACACCCGCAGTGCTATAGGCTAGGCTGAAGGCGATGCCGCACCCAAGCATCTCAGAGGATTATCCCAGGGACTGCCCCCCGGTGTGTGGGAAACCAGCTAAGGCTCTGGAGAAGGACAGGGAAAACAAGCAGGAAGGGACTTTGTTCTCCCAGCTGACACACATGGCACCTACCAGCGACCACTTCTATAGCCATGAAAAGACATAGGAATATGGTACAGACAAAGATCACAGAAAAACCCCAGAGAGAGGACCTGATGGGATAGACTTAAATAATCTTCCTGAAACAGTGTGACAAATCCAAATGGAACAATATTTGCATTATAGGAGCACCAGAAGAAGAAGAGAGAAAAAAAGGGGATAGAAAGTGTCTTTGAAGAAATAATTGATGAAAGCTTCCCCAAGATGGGGAACAAAATAGTTTATCAGACCATGGAAGCCCACAGATCTCCCAACACAAGAGACCTAAGGAAGAAAACACCAAGATACATAATAATTAAAATGGCAAAGATCAAAGACAAGGACAAGTATTAAAGGCAGTAAGAGAGAGAAAAAAGATTACCTACAAAGGAAAACCCATCAGACTATCATCATACTTCTCAACAGAAACCCTACAGGCCAGAAGAGAATGGCATGGTATATTTAACGTAATGAAACAGAAGGGTCTTGAACCAAGAATACTGTATCCAGCACGATTATCATATAAATTTGAGGGAGGGATGAAACAATTCCCAGACAAGTGAAAGTTGACAGAATTTGCCTCCCATAAACCACCTCTACAGGATATCTTAAAGATACTGCTCTAGATGGAACCACTCCTAAGGCTAAAAAGATGTCACCAGAAAAAATAAAATCCTACGAAGAAATCAGACCATCCAAATACTAACTAAAGGCAAAACGTAAAATCAACTATCCACAAAAACAGTCAAAGGAAACATAAACAAGTACAGAATAAAATACCTAATATATAAAGAATGGAGGAGGAAGAATAAATAGGGAAAGAAATAAAGAATCATCAGACTGTGCTTATAATAGCTTAACAAGAAGTTAAGTTGGACAGGTAGATAGTAAAGAAGCAAACCTTGAACCTTTGGTAACCACGAATCTAAAGCCAGCAATGGCAATATACGTATCTATCGATAATCACCCTAAAAGTAAATGGAATGAATGCACTAATTAAAAGACACAGAGTAATAGAATGGATAAAAAAGCAAGACCCATCTATATGCTGCTTCCAAGAGACTCACCTCAAACCCAAAGATATACACAGAATAAAGGTGAAGGGATGGGAAAAGATATTTCATGCAAACAACAAGGAGAAAAAAGCAGGTGTTGCAGTACTTGTATCAGACAAAATAGACTTTAAAACGAAGAAAATAGTAAGAGATAAAGAAGGACATTACATAATGATAAAGGGGTCAGTCCAACAAGAGGACATAACCACTATAAATATATATGCACCCAACACAGGAGCACCAACATATGTGAAACAAATACTAACAAAATTAAACGAGGAAATAGAAAGCAATTGATTCATTTTAGGAGACTTCAACACACCACTCACTCTGAAGGACAGAGCAACCAGACAAAAAATAAGTAAAGACACAGAGGCACTGAAAAACACACTAGAACAGATGGACCTAACAGACATCTACAGAGCTCTGCACCCAAAAGCAGCAGGATACACATTCTTCTCAAGTGCACATGGAACATTTTCAAGAATAGACCACATACTAGGCCACAAAAAGAACCTTAGAAATTTTTTAAAAATTGAAATCCTACCAACCAACTTCTAAGATCATAAAGGTATAAAGCTAGAAATAAATTGTACAAAGAAAACAAAAGGCTCACAAATACATGGAGGCTCAACAATATGCTCCTAAATAATCAATGGATCAATGAGCAAATTAAAACAGAGATCAAACAAGATATGTAGACAAATGTCAACAACAACCCAAAGCCACAACTTCTGTGGGAAGCTGCAAAGGCAGTTCTAAGAGGAAAGTATATTGCAATCCAGGCCTATTTAAACAAGGAAGAACAATCCCAAATGAATAGTCTAAAGACACAATTATTGAAATTGGAATAAGAAGAACAAATGAGGCCCAATGTCACCAGAAGGAGGGACATAATAAAGATCAGAGAAGAAATAAATAAAATTGAGAAGAATAAAACAATAGAAAAAAATCAATGAAACCAAGGGTTGCTTCATTGAAAAAATAAACAAAATAGATAAACCCTTAGCCAGACTTATTAAGAGAAAAAGAGAATCTAAACACATAAACAGAATCAGAAATGAGAAAGGAAAAATCACGATGGACACCACAGAAATACAAAGAATAGTTAAGAATACTATGAAAATCTATATGCTAACAAGCTGGAAAACCTAGAAGAAATGGACAACTTCTTAGAAAAATACAACCTTCCAAGACTGACCAAGTAAGAAACAGAAAACCTAAACAGACCAATTATCAGCAACGGAATTGAATCGGTAATCAAAAAAAGACCCAAGAACAAAAGCCTTGGGGAGATGGATTCACCTCTGAATTCTACCAGACATATAGAGAAGAAATAATACCCATTCTCCCTAAAGTTATCCAAAAAATAGAAGACGAGGAAATACTTCCAAACCCATTCTAAAAAGCCAGCATCACTCTAATACCAAAACCTGGCAAAGATCTCACCAAAAAAGAAAGTTACAGACCAATATCCCTGAAGAACGTAGATTCAAAAATACTCAACAAAATATTGGCAACTGAATTCAAAAATACATCAAGAGGATCATACACCATGATCAAGTGGAATTCATCTCACCGATGCAAGGATGGTAGAGCATTCGAAAATTTATCTACATCATTGACAACATCAACAAAAAGAAAAAAAACGCACATGATCATCTCCATAGATGCTGAAAAAGCATTTGACAAAATTCAACAGCCATTGATGATAAAAACTCTCAACAAAATGGGTATAAAGGGCAAGTACGTCAACATCATAAGGGTATATATGACAAACCCACAGACAACATCATACTTAACAGCGAGAGGCTGAAAGCTTTTCATCTAAGATTGGGAACAAGACAGGGATGTCCACTGCCCCCACTGTTATTAAACATAGTACTGGAGGTCCCAGCAACAGGAATCAGACAAAACAAAGAAATAGAAGGCATCCAGATTCCTATAGAAGTCAAATTGTCACTATTTGCAGATGGCATGATATTGTACATAAAAATCCCTGAAGACTCCACTCCAAAACTACTAGAACTAATATCTGAATTCAGCAAAGTTGCAGGATACAAAATTAACACACAGAAATCTGTTGATTTCATATACACTAATGATGGGCTAACAGAAAGAGAAATCAGGAAAACAATTCCATTCACAATTGTATCAAAAGAATAAAATACCTAGGAATAAACCTAATGAATGAAGTGAAAGACCTGTACCATAAAAACTACAGACACTCCTAAGAGAAATTAAAGAGGACACTAACAAATGGAAATTCATCCTATGCTCTTGGCTAGGAAGAATAAATATTGTTAAAATGGCTATACTACCTAAAGCAATCTATAGATTCAATGCAATATCTATGAAAATACCAACAGCATTCTTCAATGAACTGGAATAAATAGTTCTGAAATACATATGGGAACCACAAAAGACCCTGAATAGCCAAAGCTATCCTGAGAAGGAAGAATAAAACAGGGGGAATTACACTCCCAGACTTCAAGCTGTACTACAAAGCTACAGTAATGAAGGCAATTTGGTATTGCCACAATAACAAACCCACAGACCAGTGTAACAGAATAGAAAATCCAGACATTAACCCAAACATATACAGTCAATTAATACATGATAGAGGAGCTATTGATATAAAATGGGGAAATGACAGCCTCTTCAGCAACTGGTGTTGGCAAAACTGGACAGCTACATATAATAGAATGAAACTGCATTACTGTCTAACCCCATATACAAAAGTAAACTCAAAATGGATCAAAGACCTGAATGTAAGTCATGAAACCATAAAACTATCAGAAAAAAACATAGGCAAAAATCTCTTGGACATAAACATGAGTGACTTCATGAACATATCTCCCCGGGCAAGGGAAAGAATAGCAAAAATGAACAAATGGGACTATATCAAGCTGAAAAGCTTCTGTACAGCAAAGGACACCACCAGTAGAACAAAAAGACATCCTACAATATGGGAGAATATATTCATAAATGACATATCCAATAAGGGGTTGACATCCAAAATATATAAAGAACTCACCTCAACAAACAAAAAGCAAATAATCTAATTAAAAACTGGGCAGAGGATATGAAAAGACACTTCTCAAAAGAAGAAATTCAGATGGCCAACAGGCACATGAAAAGGTGCTCTACATCACTAATCATCAGAGAAATGTAAATTAAAACCACAATGAGATATCACCTCACACAAGTGAGGATGGCCAACATCCAAAACACAAACAACAACAAATGTTGGCGAGGATGTGGAGAAAAGGGAACCCTCCTCCTACACTGCTGGTGGGACTGCAAATTAGTTCAACCATTGTGGAAAGCAGTATGGAGGTTCCTCAAAAAACTCAAAATAGAAATACCATTTGACCCAGGAATTCCACTCCTAGGAATTTAACCTAAAAATGCAGCAGCCCAGTTTGATAAAGACAGATGCACCCATATGTTTATTGCTGCACTATTTACAATAGCCAAGAAATGGAAGTAACCTAAGTGTCCATCGGTAGATGAATGGATAAAGAAGATGTGGTACACATACACAATGGAATATTATACAGCTATAAGAAGAAAACAAATCCTACTGTTTGCAACTACATGGATGGAGCTAGAGGGTATTATGCTCAGTGAAATAAGCCAAGGCGAAAAAGACAAGTATCAAATGATTTCACTCATATGTGGAGTATAAGAACAAAGAAAAAAACTGAAGGAACAAAACAGCAGCAGACTCATAGAACCCAAGAATGGACTAATAGTTACCAAAGGGAATGGAACTGAGGAGGATGGGGTGGGAAGGGAGGGACAAGGGGGAAAAAGGGACATTACGATTAGCAGACATAATATTGCAGGGGGCACGGGGAGGGCTGTACAAGTCAAAGAAGACAAGTAGTGATTCTATGGCATCTCACTACACTGATGGACAGTGACTATAATGGGGTTGGTGGGGGGACCTGGTGAAGGGGGTAGTTTAATCACCATAATATTGCACATGTAATTGTAGATTAATGATAGAAAAATAAATTATTAAAAAAATTAAAGGAGTTACTATCACCAATAGCTTCAATTATTAGTAACACATAATAAAATGTATTTTAAGGAAAATCGGATTTGAATAGCATGTATTATATTTGTTTCTACATTTGTTTGCATTTAGACACTGTCAAACATTTTATTCTTCCTTTATTTATTAAAATTTTTATTGAAATATCAATGATGTATAATATTATGTTGGCTTCAGATGAATAAAAAAGTGATTGAACAATTGTTTACATTACAAATAATCACCATAAGTGTAGTTATTATATCCAAATAAAAATATATGTCAATATTTTTCGTTCTCTTATTTATGCTGTACTTTCATCCCTGGGACTAAATTATTTAATAAATTGAAGTTTGTAACTCCATCCTACATACATATTTTATTTGTCCCCTCTTAGTGGTAACCACCAGTCTGTTCCCTGTGCTTATGAGCCTGTTTACATTTTGATTTTTTTGTTTATATTTTATAGGATATTTAAATTTATGAAACTGTTAATTCTGGAAAATACCTGTTAAAATTCATTGTGAAATGATAAAAAAAAGAAGAAAAATCCTACCATTTGCAACAACATGGCTGGAGCTAGAGGGTATTATGCTCAGTGATATAAGCCAAGCAGAAAAACACAAGTATCAAATGATTTCATTCACATGTGGAGTATAAGAACAAAGAAAAAAACATCAGTAGACTCACAGAACCCAAGAATGGACTAACAGCTACCAAAGGGAAACTGGGAAGGATGGATGGGAAGGGAGGGACAAGGGGGAAAAAGGGGCATTAAGATTAGCAGACATAATGTAGGGGGGACACGGGGAGGGCTGCACAACTCAGAGAAGACAAGTAGCGATTCTATAGCATCTCACTACACTGATGGACAGTGACTCTAAAGGGGTAGGTGAGGGGGGACTTGATGAAGTGGGGAGTTTAGTAACCTTAATGTTGCACATGTAATTGTAGATTAATGATAACAAAAGAAAAAAGAAAAGAAAAAAAAATCAAAGGAATGAAAGTTAACATGCAAATGACATAGCATTTATCACCTCTGTTTTCAGTGTTGCTTTTTAAGAGTGAGATTGCTAAATGGGACTAAATATACTGAACCCCATAGAACCGGTGGAAGTGGCAATATTTTTCTAAAATGCAATTTGGCAATATGCACCAAAAGTTGAAAAATGGTTATACCTAGTAATTTCTCTTATAGGACTCAAAAATACCAAAAGTGCAGATTTAAGACTTGTGTATAAGGCTGCTTAGTACAGTATCCTTTTTAATAATAAGGGAAGAATTTATATGTCTAACAGAAGATAAATGACTTAACTAGTTTCTGGATAGGTGACTCTCAAATCATGCAAGTTTTCCAAGCATGATAAAACACACTTTACTAAAAGAAGTTCTACTTTATAGGGTAGTTCAGGGTATCAAATACACGCAAAGTCCTTGGAACAGTGTCTGACACATAGTAATAAGTGTTAACCATTATTACATAATAATTATTAAATATTAAAAAGATTTATTCACTGACAAATTTGCAACTGAATTTTTATCACTTTCTAGTACTAATTAGACAGCATAGCAGAAAAGTAAGTAGTTTGAAAGAGTAAAGGCTTTGAAATCAGTAAAGTGGGAATAATCAAAGACTACATGTTTACTGAGAAAATTTAAAGAAATAATGCATTTAAGGTGTATCTATAGGGACCAAAACATCATAGTACACAAGTGAAAGGTACCTTGCCATCATTATTAATCACTATGATTATCAACAAATAAAAGTAAATATACTAAATGTATTAATTTTCATTGTGGAAAATTTGATAAATAAGATATAAATACAAAAATGGAATAAGAAAATTAACTCTCATATACACAACGCTAAGTTTCAATAGCTTACAACAAATGGCCATTCTGTTTCATTTATGCATCCTCCCCAATACACACACTACACTGGATTATTTGGAAGCACTTGCTAGATAGTATTTTATTTATAAATGCCTCAGGGTGCATATCTAAAATATGAGCATTCTTTCATTTTGAACACAAACAAAATATCACTATCAAACATAAAAATTTCTTTAAAATCCTGCCCAGTGTTCCCTATGGTTGCCTATATTTTTTGATAGTTTGTTTCTTTGAATAAAGATCCAAGGAAGGTCCACACGTTGCAATTTTTTTTTGGTATCATTAATCTACAGTTACACGTGCAACATTATGGTTACTAAACTCCCCACATCATCAGGTCCCCCCACTAACCCCATTACAGTCACTGTTCATCAGTGTAGTGAGATGCTATAGAATCACTACTTGTCTTCTCTGAGCTGTACAGCCCTCCCCGTGCCCCCCCTCAACATTACATCTACTAATCATAATGTCCCTTTTTCCCCCTTGTCACTCCCTTCCCACCCGTCCTCCCCAGTCCCTTTCCGTTTAGTAACTATTAGTCCGTTCTTGGGTTCTGTGAGTCTGCTGTTGTTTTGTTCCTTCAGTTTTTTCTTTGTTCTTATACTCCACAGATAAGTAAAATCAATTGTCTTTCTCTATGTGGCTTATTTCACTGAGCATAATACCCTCTAGCTCCATCCATGTTGTTGCAAATGGTAGGATTTGATTTCTTCTTATGGCTGAATAATATTCCATTGTGTATGTGTACCACCTCTTCTTTATCCATTCATCTACCGATGGACACTTAGGTTGCTTCCATTTTTTGGCTATTGTAAATAGTGCTGCGATAAACATAGGGATGCATATGTCTTTATCAAACTGGGCTGCTGCATCCTTACGGTAAATTCCTAGGAGTGGAATTCCTGGGTCAAAAGGTATTTCTATTTTGAGTTTTTTGAGGAACCTCCATACTGCTTTCCACAATGGTTGAACTAATTTGCAGTCCCACCAGCAGTGTACGAGGGTTCCCTTTTCTCCACATCCTCGCCAACATTTGTTGTTGTTTGTGTTTTGGATGTTGGCCATCCTAACTGGTGTGAGGTGATACATCATTATGGTTTTAATCTGCATTTCTCTGATGATTAGCGATGTAGAGCACCTTTTCATGTGCCTGTTGGCAATCTGAATTTCTTCTTTGGAGAAGTGTCTATTCATGTCCTCTGTCCATTTCTTAATTGGATTATTGCTTTTTGTTTGTTAAGGTGTGTGAGTTCTTTATATATTTTGGATGTAAAACCCTTATTGGGTATGTCATTTATGAATATATTCTCCTATATTGTAGGATGTCTTTTTGTTCTACCGATGGTGTCCTTTGCTGAACAGAAGCTTTTCAGATTGATATAGTCCCACTTGTTCATTTTTGCTTTTGTTTCCCTTGCCCAGGGAGATATGTTCATGAAGAAGTCGTTCATGTTTATGTCCAAGAGATTTTTGCCTATGTTTGTTTCTGAGAGTTTTATGATTTCATGACTTACATTCAGGTCTTTGATCCATTGTGATTTTACTTTTGTGTATGGGGTTAGACAGCAGTCCAGTTTCATTCTCTTACATGTAGCTGTCCAGTTTTGCCAACACCAGCTGCTGAGGAGGCTGTCATCTCCCAGCTGTATATCCAAGGCTCTTTTATCATACATTAATTGACTGTATATGTTTGGGTTAATGTTTGGATATTCTATTCTGTTCCACTGGTCTGTGGGTCTGTTTTTGTGCCAATACCAAATTGTCTTGATTACTATGGCTTTGTAGTAGAGCTTGAAGTCAGGGAGCATAAGTACCCCTGTTTTATTCCTCCTTCTCAGGATTGCTTTGGGTATTTGGGGTCTTTTTTGGTTCCATGTGACTTTTAGAATCATTTGTTCCAGTTCATTGGAGAAAGCTTTGGTATTTTGATAGGGGTTGCATTGAATCTGTAGATTGCTTTAAGTAGTATAGCCATTTTAACAATATTTATTCTTCCTAGCCAAGAGCCTGGGATGAATTTCCATTTGTTAGTGTCCACGTTAATTTCTCTTAGGAGTGTCTTGTAGTTTTCAGGGTACAGGTCTTTCATTTCCTTCATTAGGTTTATTCCTACATATTTAATTCTTTTGATGCAATTGTGAATGGAATTGTTTTCCTGATTTCTCTTTCTGTTAGCTCATCATTAGTGTATAAGAAAGGATCAGATTCCTGTGTGTTAATTTTGTATCCTGCCACTTTGCTGAATTCAGATATTAGTTCTAGTAGTTTTGGAGTGCAGTGCTTAGGTTTTTTTATGTACAATATCATGCCAACTGCAAATAGTGACAATTTGACTTCTTCTTTACCAATCTGGATGCCTTGTATTTCTTTGTTTTGTCTAATTGCCATGGCTAGGACCTCCAGTACTATGCTGAATAACAGTGGAGAGACTGGGCATCCCTGTCTTGTTCCTGATCTTAGATGAAAAGCTTTCAGCTTCTTGCTGTTATGTATGATGTTTACTGTGGGTTTGTCATATATGGCCTTTACGATGTTGAGGTACTTGCCCTCTACATCCATTTTGTTGAGAGTTTTATCATGATAGGATGTTGAATATTGTCAAATGCTTTTTCAGCATCTATGGAGATGATCATGTGGTTTTTGTTCTTCTTTTTGTTGATGTGGTGGATGATGTTGATGGATTTTGGAATATTGTACCATCCTTGCATCTCTGGGATGAATCCCACTTGATCATGGTGTATGATCCTCTTGATGTATATTTGAATTCGGTTTGCTAATATTTTGTTGAGTATTTTTGCATCTACGTTCATCAGGGATATTGGTCTGTAATTTTCTTTTTTCATGAGGTCTTTGCCAGGTTTTGGTATTAGAGTGATTCTGGCTTCATACAATGAGTTTGGAAGTATTTCCACCCCTTTTATTTTTTGGAAAACTTTAGGGAGAATGGGTATTATTTCTTCTCTATATGTCTGGTAGAATTCAGAGGTGAATTCATCAGGCCCAGGGGTTTTGTCCTTGGGTAGTTTTTTGATTACTGCTTCAATTTCATTGCTTGTGATTGGTCTGTTTAGTTTTTCTTTTTCTTGCTTGGTCAGTCTTGGAAGGTTGTATTTTTCTAAGAAGTTGTCCATTTCTTCTAGGTTTTCCAGCTTGTTAGCATATAGATTCTCATAGTATTCTCTAATAATTCTTTGTATTTCTGTGGGGTCCATAGTGATTTTTCCTTTCTCATTTTGATTCTATTTATGTGTGTAGATTCTCTTTTTCTCTTAATAAGTCTCGCTAAGGGTTTATCTATTTTGTTTATTTTTTCAAAAACCAGCTCTTGGTTTCATTGATTTTTTTCTATTGTTTTATTCTTCTCAATTTTATTTATTTCTTCTCTGATCTTTAGTATGTCCTTCCTTCTGGTGACTTTGGGCCTCATTTGTTCTTCTTATTCCAATTTCAATAATCATTTCTTTAGACTATTCATTTGGGATTGTTCTTCCTTCTTTAAATAGACCTGGATTGCAATATACTTTCCTCTTAGAACTGCCTTTGCTGTGTCCCATTAAGGTGGGGCTTTGTGCTGCTGTTGTCATTTGTCTCCATATATTCTTTGATCTCTGTTTTGATTTGGTCATTGATCCATTGATTATTTAGGAGCATGCTATTAAGTCTCCATGTATTTGTGAGTCTTTTTGTTTTCTTTGTACAATTTATTTCTAGCTTTATACTTTTGTGATCTGAGAAGTTGGTTGGTAGAATTTCAATATTTTTGAATTTACTGAGGTTCTTTTTGTGGCCTAGTATGTGGTCTTCTGGAAAATGTTCCATGTGCACTTGTGAAGAATGTGTATCCTGTTGCTTTTGGGTGTAGAGTTCTGTAGATGTCTGTTAGGTCCATCTGTTCTAGTGTGTTGTTCAGTGCCTCTGTGTCTGTACTTATTTTCTGTCTGGTTGATCTGTCCTCTGGAGTGAGTGGTGTGTTGAAGTCTCCTAAGATGAATGCATTGCTGTCTATTTCCACCTTTAATTCTGTTAGTATTTGTCTCACATATGCTGGCGCTCCTGTGTTGCCTGCATATATATTTATAATGGTTATATCTTCTTGTTGGACTGACCCCTTTATCATTATGTAATGTCCTTCTTTATCTCTTGCTACTTTCTTCATTTTGAAGCCTGTTGGTCTGATACAAGTACTGTAACACCTGCTTTTTTCTCCTTTTCTTGGCATGAAATATCTTTTTCCATCCCTTCAACTTTAGTCTGTATATATCTTTGGGTTTGAGGTGAGTCTCTTGTAAGCAGCATATAGATAGGTCTTGCTTTTTTATCCATTCTATTACTCTGTGTCTTTTGATTGGTGCATTCAGTCCATTTACATTTAGGGTAATTACCGATAGATATGTACTTATTGACCTTGGTAGCTTTAGATTTGTGGTTACCAAAGGTTCAAGGGTAGCTTCTTTACTATCTAACAATCTAACTTAACTTTCTTGTTAAATTATTATAAACACAGTGTGATGATTCTTTATTTCTCTCCCTTCTTATTCTTCCTCCTCCATTCTTTATATATTAGGTGTTTTATTCTGTACTCGTTTATGTTTCCTTTGACTGTTTTTGTGGATAATTGATTTTACTTTTTGCCTTTAGTTAGTATTTGGATGGTCTGTTTTCTTTGCTATGATTTTATTTTCTCTGGTGACATCTTTTTAGCCTTAGGTGTGTTTCCATCTAGAGCAGGTCCTTTAAGATATCCTTTAGAGGTGGTTTATGGGAGACAAACTCCCTCAGCTTTCGCTTGCTGCATATTGTTTAATCCCTCCGTCAAATTTAAATGACAATCATGCTAGATACAGTATTCTTGGTTCTAGGCCCTTCTGTTTCATTACGTTAAATATATCATGCCATTCTCTTCTGGCCTGTGACATTTCTGTTAAGAAGTCTGATGGTAGTCTGATGGGTTTTCTTTGTAGGTGATCTGTTTTCTCTCTCTAGCTGCCTTTAATACTCTGTTCTTATCTTTGATATTTGTCATTTTAATTATTATGTGTCTTGGTGTTGTCTTCCTTGGGTCCCTTGTGTTGGGAGATCTGTGGGCTTCCATGGTCTGATAGAGTATTTCCTTCCCCAGCCTGGGGAAGTTTTCAGCAATTATTTCTTCAAAGACATTTTCTATCCCTTTTTCTCTGTGTTCTTCTCCTGTTACTCCTATAATGCGAATATTGTTCCGTTTGGATTGGTCACACAGTTCTCTTAATATTCTTTCATTCCTAGAGATCCTTTTATCTCTCTCTGCCTCAGCTGCTCTGTATTCCTGTTCTCTGATTTCTATTCCATTAACAGTCTCTTGCACCTCGTCCAGTCTGCTGCTAAGCTCATTGATCGCTTGTCTCATTTCTGCATTGTCTTTCCTAACTTCGCTCACTTCCTTTCTTAGCTCTTGCATATATCTCTGTAGATCCATTACCATGGTTATGACATTTACTCTGAATTCTTTTTCAGGAGTATTGTTTAAGTCTATCCCATCAGGCCCCCTCTCTCGGGTCTGGCTAAGCTTTGTCTGGACCATATTCCTCTGTCTTTTTATGGCAATAGAAGTGGTCGCTGGTAGACGCCACATGTGTCAGCTGGGAGAACAAAGTGCCTTCCTGCCTGTTGTTCTCCTTGCCCTTCTCAGGGGTCTGAGCTGTTTTCCAGTACACCAAGAGGCAGTCTCTGGGATAATCCCCTAAGCTGCCTGTGTGCAGGGTCACCCTCAGCCTAGCCTATAGTACTGCGGGGGTTTGCAGTCTCGTTGGGAGCATTCTGGTCCCCTTGGTGCCTTCCAAACCTGGTTCTGGGTTCCTTCCCGCTTAGCTGTACACCACCCAGGATGTGATTCTGTGAGGATGCTGTGGGTGGCGCTGCTCCTCCACTGTTCTGCATCAGCAGTGACTCTGCTGGACCCTTTGTGGCTCTGGCCAGGTGGAGGGGAATGAATGGCAGGCTGCTGATCTCTGTGGGAAGCCTCAGCAGAGCTGCTTTGCCCAGCTGCCGGCCAGGGGTCCAAAATTCCCCAAGACTCCCAGCTCGCTGGGCTGAGTGCGCTAGGATGATTTTGTTCTGCTGTTAGGCCCTTCTCTCTTTAAGACTTTTTTTAAAAAGCATGTACTTTTCTTTTGTCCTGGGCAGTCGGCTGAGAGGCCCCGGTTGTGGTCTCATCTCAGATCCTGCACTTCTGTTTTTCTAATCTCCAATACACCACATGATGTGTGTCAGTGCTCCTAGCGCAGATCACCAGGGCTGGTTACTTAGCTGGCCTGTGCTTCGACTCCCTCCCTGCTCTGAATCTTTTCCTACCACCGGTGTGCTGGGGTGAGGGAGTGCTCGGGTCCTGCCGAGTCGTGGCTTTGTATCTTACCCGCTTCATGAGGCACTGAGTTCTCGCAGATGTAGCTGTAGCCTGGCTGTTGTACTGTATCTTCTGGTCTCTCTTTCAGGAATGTTTGTATTTGTTGTATTTTCACAAATATATATGGTTTGGGGAGGAGATTTTCACTGTCCTGCTCATGCCACCATTTTCCCAGAAGTCCCCCCGTTGCAATATATTTGTCTAAGTTTCATTTAATATATATATGTTTCTACCCACTCCCTCTTTTTCTTTTTGCCATTTATGTGAAGAGAGAACTGAATATTTGTCCAAAAGTTTCCCAGTCTTACTTTGCTTACTGTAGCCTATGTATTGTCCAAAATGTTTCTCTGTCTCATTATTTCCTGTATTGGTGGTTATATTTATATTCTACTTTTTTGGGGGTTTTTTTTTTTGTTGCAACAGTAATTCATAGATGGTCTTTGTACTTTTCACCAGTAGGAAGAAGATGTCTGATTCTGTTTTCTTGTGATGTAAGTACTCACTAATCATCATTGCTTTGACCCATTCTTGCACTTGAATGGTGGTATTCTAATTCTGTCGTTTTCTCTTTACTTACTAGCTAGAATAATATGAAAACAAACCACCAATTGTTTATCCTTTGCTAGAGTTCATTTGAAAGAGGCAGGATGAATGCTAGATTCCTTTGTTATGTATGTTCCAATTTTTGAAATAGTGAGATGGTTTCCTAATGGTTTTGCTACCTCTGGGGAGGGGGCAGTTGGTTTCATTTTAGAGTCTTTCTAATTCCCACGGAGGGGAAGGGGCCTTTCCCAGGTACCAAGCAGTGCACACCTCCTGTTGCTCCTCACTGCGGGTGTGGATACTCGTTCCTCAGGACGCCAAGCTCCCAGATGCCAGTGCCAGCCAAGGGTGACCCTTCTTCAGCAGTTTAAGTACCAGCTCTGTTGATCCTCTCTCCCTGCTTTCAAGTCCTAATAACTGCAGCAGCTTTCCCCCTTTGTTTCCTTGGTCATAGGTGGTGGCTGTTTCCTGTGGTTGCTTACTGTCTCTGTGATACCTCAGTGTATTTCCTTCCAGTTAAATGACCGCATTTTTTAAATATTTAAATCTCAGAACAATTTGGAATCAATCCTGTGCATAGTGCCAGAAATGGGATCAGTTTTATCTATATTTCTATGATTAACCAGTTAGTCCAACACTACTAATTAAGAAGTCCAGGTTCTCCTGGATATTGTTTGTTCTCCCAAATGAATTGTATAATCAACACGTCAAGCTCCAGACAAAAGCATCTAGTGCACAATATAGGCAGTATTTAAATCAGTGGGGAACAAATTCTTCTTAGGGTGAAGAAGCGTTGCTGTTGTGACTCAAAGGAACCTGCAGCAAAACAGAAAGTAGGGCAGACAGCTTTTACCTCCCCTTCTAATGCCAGTCTTGCGGTAGTGCCCCCTGCAGACAGAGGCTAACAGAAGCCAGTGCACAAACAGAAATGAGGTTAGTAGACAGGCCCAGACTGTAAATCTAGTCTCTAATACACAGATGGGTTTTGAAGCTATGAAACAATAATTTAGTAACTGGATATTTATACTCTTTTGCTATGACAAAAGAGGGATGCCATGAATAGCACCCTGAATATACCTTGTCATACACCTGCCAGTGCATTTTGAGAGATTCCTAGAAATGAATTTGCTGAGTCAAAGGATAAATGAAGAATATTGCCAAATTCTCCTCCAGGGAGATTTACCATTCTGCATTTCCAAGGGCAATGTTTGACACTGCCTGTTTCCTTTCAGCCTCATCAACGTACATAGAGTCAAGCTTTGGGATTTTTGCCAATCTTATTGGTGAAAAACAGTATTTCACTTTAGCTTTAGTGAGCACACTTATATTAAGGAGAGTTTGAGTATTTTTATATATGTAAGAGCTATTTACATTTCTTTTTCTGAGAACTATCTGTTCATATATCTTTTGCCCATTGGCTTTTTCCTCTCTACCTTCAGAAGGTTTTTGTGTATTTGGGATAATGACTCTTTAAACTGACATAATTTTCAAACACATTTTCTGATTAGCCATTGCACTTTTTACATAGCTTATTGGATTCTTTTCAATGCTAAAGTTATTTCTTAATATGGTTAAATGTATCAAATATTTTCTTATTGCATCTGGATTTTGACTCATAATTAGGTACTGGTTGTCATGTTATGAATAAATTCCCCATGTTTTCTTATTTTATAATTTTTTTTTATTTAGTGCTCTAAACCAGCTGCAATTTATCCTGTCTACAGTGTCATAAATGGCTTCCTTATGGTTAACTCAGTTATCCCAACACTACTTATTAAAAGCTCTTTTTCTCCCCAATGTTTAATGCTGACTTTCATACATTAAATTCCCATAAGCAATAAAGTCTTCTTATGGATTCCATATTATATTGGTCTGGCTTCAGTCCAATTAGTCCAAAAGCATAATACTTTAGAAATAAGAGATCTGGACTTCCGGGAAGATGGCGGTGTGAGAAGAGCGGCAGAAATCTCCTCCCAACACTATATTTATCTACGAAAACACAGAAAATACATCTATTCCTAAAAGAGAGACGAGAATACACAGGAAAGCGCACAGCATGCAGCTACACCCGAGAGGACTCGGCACCCCAAGCGGTGGGTAAGATACGGAGCTGCGACTCGGCGGGACCCGAGCACTCCCCCACCCCAGCGCACTGGCGGGAGGAGAGGATTCAGAGCCGGGAGAGAGTGGAAGTACACCCCACGAAGTAGCCAGCCCCGGTGATCTGCGCGGGGAGCGCTGACCCACATTGCGCAGTGCAGCGGAGATTGGAGAGACAGAGGGGCAGGATCTGAGCAGGGAACGCACCAGGGTGCTTGCAGCCGGCTCCCGAGAAGGAAAAAAAAAAGCGTGCGCTTTCTACAGCAGTCTTAAAGAGACAGGAGCACAGCGGAGGAGCCGGATCACACCAGCACACTCAGCCCAGCAGGCTGGGAGTCCTGGGGAGTTTCAGACACCTTAGCTGGCGACTGAGGAAGCGTAGCCATACTTAACACTTCTCACTGAGATCAACAGCCTCCTATTCGTTCCCACCCCTGCCAGAGTGATAAAGGGCCCTGCGGAGCAGCACAGTCACAGCTGTGGGATAGTGGGGCAATAGCGCCACCTAGAGCATTCCCACAGAATCTACGTCCGGTGGGCATTTTTTTTTGTTTTCTTTTTGTTTTGTTTTTGTTTTTTCTTTTCTTTCTTTTTTTCTTTCTTTCTTTCTTTCTTTTTTTTCTCTTTTTTCTCTTTTTTTTTCTTCTCTTTTTAAAGTCGTAAAGAGCCCAGCTGACATACTTGGCAACTATCAGTGACCAATTATATAGCCATGAAAAGACAGAGGAATATGGTTCAGACCAAAATCAACCAGACAACCCCAGAGAGGGAGTCTGAAGGGATAGAAATGCACAGCCTCTCTGAAAAAGAATTCAGAATAAAAGTCATAACCATGCTGATGGACCTACAGAGAAATGTGCAAGAGCTAAGGGAGGAAGTGAGGGAACTGAGGAAAGACAATACAGAAATCAGACAAGCGATCAACAGGCTTAACAGCAGACAGTATGAGATGCAAGAGACTGTTAATGGAATAGAAAACAGAGAACAGGAGTACGGAGCAGCTGAGGCAGAGAGAGATAAAAGGATTTCTAGGATTGAAAGAATATTAAGAGAACTGTGTGACCAATGCAAACGGAACAATATTCGCATTTTAGGAGTACCAGAGGAGGAAGAGAGAGAAAAAGGGATAAAAAGTGTCTTTGAAGAAATAATTGCTGAAAACTTTCCCTCGCTGGGGAAGGAAGTAGTCTCACAGTCCACCAAAGCTCATAGATCTCCCAACACAAGGGACCCAAGGAAGACAACACCAACACACATAATAATTAAGATGGCAAAGATCAAAGATAAAGACAGGGTATTAAAGGCAGCTAGAGAGAGAAAAAAGATCACCTACAAAGGAAAACCCATCAGACTATCATCAGACTTCTCAACAGAAACCTTACAGGCCAGAAGAGAATGGCATGATATATGTAAGTAATGAAACAGAAGGGCCTCGAACCAAGAATATTGTATCCAGCACGATTATCATTTAAATATGATGGAGGGATTAAACAATTTCCAGACAAGAGAAAGTTGAGAGAGTTTGTCTCTCATAAACCACCTCCACAGGATATCTTAAATACACTGCTCTAGAGGGAAGCACTCCTAAGGCTAAAAAGATGTCACCAGAGAAAATAAAATCATAGCAAAGAAAGCAGATCATCCAAATACTAACTAAAGGCAAAGAATAAAACACCTAGTAAATAAAGAATGGAGGAGGAAGAATAAGAAGGGAGAGAAATAAAGAAACATCAGACGGTGTTTACAATAATTTAACAAGAAAGTTAATTTAGATTGTTAGATAATAAAGAAGCAACCCTTGAGCCTTTGGTAATCACGAATCTAAAGCCAGCAATGGCAATAAGTACGTATCTATCAATAATCACCCTAAATGTAAGTGGACTGAATGCACCAATCAAAAGACACAGAGTAACAGAATGGATAAAAAAGCAAGACCCATCTATATGCTGCCTACAAGAAACTCACCTCAAATCCAAAGATATACACAGACTAAAAGTGAAGGGATGGAAAAAGATATTTCATGCGAACAACAAAGAGAAAAAGCAGGTGTTGCAGTACTTGTATCAGACAAAATAGACTTCAAAACGAAGAAAGTAGCAAAAGATAAAGAAGAACATTACATAATGATAAAGGGGTCAGTCCAACAAGAAGATATAACCATTATAAATATATATGCACCCAACACAGGAGCGCCAGCATATATGAAACAAATACTAACAGAATTAAAGGAGGAAATAGACAGCAATGCATTCATCTTAGGAGACTTCAACACACCACTCACTCCAGAGGACAGATCAATCAGACAGAAAATAAGTAAAGACACACAGGCACTGAACAACACACTAGAACAGATGGACCTAACAGATACCTACAGAGCTCTACACCCAAAAGCAACAGGATACACATTCTTCTCAAGTGCACATGGAACACTTTCCAGAATAGACCACATACGAGGCCACAAAAAGAACCTCAGTAATTTCAAAAATATTGAAATCCTACCAACCAACTTCTCAGATCACCAAGGTATAAAACTAGAAATAAATTTTAGAAAGAAATCAAAAAGGCTCACAAATACATGGAGACTTAACAACAATCTCCTAATTAATCAATGGGTTAATGACCAAATCAAAACAGAAATCAAAGAATATATGGAGACTAATGACAACAACACAAAGCCACAACTTCTGTGGGATGCAGCAAAGGCAGTTCTAAGAGGAAAGTACATTGCAGTCCAGGCCTATTTAAAGAAGAACATTCCCAAATGAATAGTCTAAAGACACAATTACTGAAATTGGAAAAAGAAGAACAAATGAGGCCCAAAGTCAACAGAAGGAGGGACATAATAAAGATTAGAGAAGAAATAAATAAAATTGAGAAGAATAAAACAATAGAAAAAAATCAATAAAACCAAGAGCTGGTTCTTTGAAAAAATAAACAAAATAGATAAACCCCTAGCCAGACTCATTAAGAGAAAAAGAGAATCTACACACATAAACACAATCAGAAATGAGAAAGGAAAAATAACGACGGCCCCACAGAAATACAAAGAATCATAAGAAAATATTGTGAGAATCTATATGCTAACAAGCTGGAAAACATAGAAGAAATGGTCAACTTCTTAGAAAAATACAACTTTCCAAGACTGACCCAGCAAGAAACAGAAAAACTAAACAGACCAATCACTAACGACGAAATCGAATTGGTAATCAAAAAACTACCCAAGAACAAAACCCCTGGACCTGATGGATTCACCTCTGAATTCTACCAGACATATAGAGAAGAAATAACACAGATTTTCCTTAAAGTTTTCCAAAAAATAGAAGAGGAGGGTATACTTCCATACTCATTCTATGAAGCCAGCATCACTCTAATACCAAAACCTGGAAAAGACCTCACCAAAAAAGAAAATTACAGATCAATATCCCTGATGCAAAAATACTCAACAAAATATTAGCAAAATGAATTCAAAAATACATCAAGAGGATCATACACCATGATCAAGTGCGATTCATCCCAGGGATGCAAGGATGGTACAACATTCGAAAATCCATCAACATCATCCACCACATCAACAAAAAGAAGAACAAAAACCACATGATCATCCCTATAGATGCTGAAAAAGCATTTGACAAAATTCAGCATCCATTCCTGATTAAAACTCTCAACAAAATGGGTATAGACTGCAAGTACCTCAACATCATAAAGGCTATATATGACAAAACCACAGCTAACATCATACTTAACGGCGAGACGCTGAAAGCTTTTCATCTAAGATCAGGAACAAGACAGGGATGCCCACTCTCTCCACTGTTATTCAACATAGTACTGGAGGTCCTAGCCACAGCAACCAGACAAAACAAAGACATACAAGGCATCCAGATTGGTAAAGAAGAAGTCAAATTGTCACTATTTGCAGATGACATGGTACTGTACATAAAAAACCCTAAAGATTCCATTCCAAAACTACTAGAACTAATATCTGAATTCAGCAAAGTTGCAGGATACAAAATTAACACACAGAAATCTGTTGCTTTCCTATACACTAATGATGAACTAACAGAAAGAGAAATCAGAAAAACAATTCCATTCACAATTGCATCAAAAAGAATAAAATACCTAGGAATAAACCTAACGAAGGAAGTGAAAGACCTGTACTCTGAAAACTACAAGACACTCCTAAGAGAAATTAAAGAGGACACTAACAAATGGAAATGCATCCCATGCTCTTGGCTAGGAAGAATAAATATTGTCAAAATGGCTATACTACCTAAAGCAATCTACAGATTCAATGCAATCCCTATCAAACTACCAACAGCCTTCTTCAATGAACTGGAACAAATAATTCTAAAATTCATATGGAACCACAAAAGACCCCGAATAGCAATCCTGAGAAGGAGGAATAAAACAGGGGGAATTACACTCCCTGACTTCAAGCTCTACTACAAAGCCACAGTAATCAAGACAATTTGGTATTGGCACAAAAACAGACCCACAGACCAGTGGAACAGAATAGAAAATCCAAACATTAACCCAAACATATACAGTCAATTAATATTTGATAAAAGTGCCTTGGATATACAATGGGGAGATGACAGCCTCTTCAGCAGCTGGTGTTGGAAAAACTGGACAGCTACATGTAAGAGAATGAAACTGGACTACTGTCTAGCCCCATACACAAAGGTAAACTCAAGGTGGATCATAGACTTGAATGTAAGTCATGAAACCATAAAACTCTTAGAAAAAAACATAGGCAAAAATCTCTTGGACATAAACATGAGCAACTTCTTCATGAACATATCTCCCCGGGCAAGGGAAACAAAAGCAAAAATGAACAAGTGGGACTATATCAAGCTGAAAAGCTTCTGTACAGCAAAGGACACCATCAGTAGAACAAAAAGACATCCTACAGTATGGGAGAATATATTCATAAAAACGTATCTGATAAAGGGTTGACATCCAAAATATATAAAGAACTCATGCACCTTAACAAACAGAAAGCAAATAATCCAATTAAGAAATGGGCAGAGGACATGAATAGACACTTCTCTAAAGAAGAAATTCAGATGGCCAACAGGCACATGAAAAGATGCTCCACATCGCTAATCATCAGAGAAATGCAGATTAAAACCACAATGAGATATCACCTCACACCAGTGAGGATGGCCAACATCCAAAACACAAACAACAACAAATGTTGGCGAGGATGTGGAGAAAAGGGAACCCTCCTACACTGCTGGTGGGACTGCAAATTAGTTCAACCATTGTGGAAAGCAGTATGGAGCTTCCTCAAAAAACTCAAAATAGAAATACCATTTGACCCAGGAATTCCACTCCTAGGAATTTACCCTAAGAATGCAGCAGCCCAATTTGAAAAGGACAGATGCACCCCTATGTTTATTGCAGCACTATTTACAATAGCCAAGAAATGCAAGCAACCTAAGTGTCCATCAGTAGATGAATGGATAAGAAGAGGTGGTACATATACACAATGGAATATTATTCAGCCATAAGAAGAAAACAAATCCTACCATTTGCAACATCATGGATGGAGCTAGAGGGTATTATGCTCAGTTAAATAAGCCAAGCCGAAAAAGACAAGTATCAAATGATTTCACTCATATGTGGAGTATAAGAACAAAGAAAAAACACTGAAGGTACAAAACAGCAGCAGACTCACAGAACCCAAGAACGGACTAATAGTTACCAAAGGGAAAGGGACTGGGGAAAATGGGCGGGAAGGGAGGGATAAGAGGGAAAAAGGGGCATTACGATTAGCAGATGTAATGTTGGGGGCCACGGGGAGGGCAGTACAACTCAGAGAAGACAAGTAGTGATTCTATAGCATCTCACTACGCTGATGGACAGTGACTGTAATGGGGTTGGTGGGGGGGACCTGATGAAGGGGTAATTTTAAAATCGTAATATTGCACATGTAATTGTAAATTAATGATAATAAAATAAATTATATTAAAAAAAAGACATAAGAGATCTGGAAAATGTTTTAATAACTAAGAGTGTCAGCCACTACTTCCAGAATTTTCACATATCCTGATTATCTGCTTTGCTAAATGAATTTTATAATTAACTTGTCAAGCTCCAAAGAAAAGTAGCTTATTAATATTTTCTTAGAAAAGCTTTAATGTTATAAATACCTCAGGGAACATTAAGTTCTTTTGAGTCTCTCTGTCCAAGAATATGGTATGTATTTTCTTTTGTTAATATAGACACATACATAAATTTGTTGGACATAAGTTTATACATAGATATCCTATGTTTATTTTTATTTTTAATAATGGTGTCTCCTTCATATCATCTTCATAAATGTTGATTTTATGATTTTATAAGTTGGTACCACCCATCAATTATTTTTCTTTTCTACATATATAATTTAATCTGCAAAAAGAAGTTAACTCTTCAATTCTTATGCCTCTGTTTTTCCTATCTTTATAAGCTAATACCTGCAGAAAAAAATGTTAAAAAGTAACAGAAATAGAGAACATTATTTGCCTTGTCCCTGACATTAATCAGAAAGCCTCTAATATAAGGTTACGATGCTGACTTTAGGGCCAAAGTGTGTTTGTGAACCAGATTTTTTTATTTTGTATTTAAGGCATAATATATTTTAAATACTGTTAAATAACTTTATGATCTATGAACATGAACATAGGATTTATCTCCCTGGACCAATTAACACAATGGGTTACATGAATGTATTTGTTAACATTTAACTGTCATTGCACATTGCATTTCTGGAATAAGTCCACATGACCATCATATATTTTTCCACTACTGATATTGAGATTAGATTGTAATTTTATTTTTGGTACAATCTTTTGTAACATTTGGAGTCAGTAATATACTCATTTCATTTCTGAAATGAATTTGGATTTTTGTTCTTTTCTCTTTCCTAGAATAGATATGAAGACTGAAGATTTTTCTTAACTTCAAAGTATGGCAACATTCTCATCTGGACTTATTCAGGGTCAAGGTCCTTTTGTTTAATTGAAGGGATCTCTTTAACTTCTTCCCTTATTTATTCTTTGGTAACTAGTCAGTTTAGACTTCTTTAGGATTAATTCATTTTGATATATTGTATTCTGCTGGAAATTTATTTTATCTAGATTATCAAACATATTTGTATAGAGGAATGCAGAATAATCTGTTATATTTTTCTCCTCAATTTGAAGGAAATGTTGCCATTTTAAAATTTCTGTATTCATGTTATATCTCCACATGTTTTTTTTATTAATATGATTGAACAGTGGTTGATTGTGTTGATCATTTCAAATAAATGGGATCACTTTTGAATTTAGTAGTTATTAATCTTTTGTTATATTTCAGTCTTGAGGTTGGTTTAATTCTTATGCTTTGTTTGGTTTATAGTTCTTTCTAAAGCTTTTTTTTTTTAACCTAGAATTCAGGTATTCAATTCATTTTCATTTTTCTTGTCATTGGTAGTCTATAAATTTTACTCTTAATGCCTTATTTAGCTATATCTCATCAATTCTGGTATGTTGTGTTCTCATAAATCTTTATTTTCAAGAAGATCTGAAATTTTGTTTTTTATTTTCCCTTTGACCTAAGAGTTGTGTGATAAATTTATGTATCAACTTGACTGGGTCATGAGATACCCAGATATTTAGTCAAGCATTATTCTGGGTATCTCTGCGAGATGTTTTAAGATGAGACTAATATTTGAACTGGTAAACTAAGTAAAGCAGATAGTCCTCCCTAATGTGGGTAGGCCTCACCCAATCAGTTGAAGCCTGAAAAGAATAAACAAGCTAACCCTCTGCAAATAAAAGGGAACTCCTCCTGCTGCTTGAGTTGGGACATTGGTCTTTTCTGGCCTTTGGATGGACTGAAATATCTGCTCTTGGATTTTGAGCCAGCCAGTTTTAGTGCTGGACCTTACATTGGCTCTCCTCGTTCTCAGGCCTTTGGACCTAGACTGGAGCTACATATACAGCAGCTCCCCTGGGTCTCCAGCTTGCCGACTCACCTGCAGATCTTGTGATGATGTATCAGCCTCCATACTGCACAAGCCGACCTATTTCTTATACCATCTCTTAGTATTTTGTATATATAATCCAAATTTTATATATGTATGTAAAAATCCATCTCTCTATATATGTATAAATGTGTGTGTATAATCCTATGGGTTCCATTTCTCTGTATAAGCCAAATAAAAGTTATGTAGAGTTTTTGCTTTTTTTTTTAATTCAAGGTGGAAAGGGCTTTCTGTTTTGTAATGTTGGAATCTAAAAAATTTTAATTGTAATACGGTCACAGTATTTATATTATTTCAATAGTACACACACATACAATCTTATAGTTTTTCTAACCACACTGTTCTGAGAGAAAGGGGCAACTTGGTCTGTTTTGGCTTCAGACATGTGTAAATCTTCCTGTTATTAAATTTTCTATTTGTCCTGCATTTCTTGTGGCTTCTGTTTAATGAAAGATGTTACTATGGTGTGTAACCTATTGCCCTGAACCGTTTGCCTACACTGAACTGTTAAATTTGAGAGAAATGAACTTCCATTTCCTTGAGACTGTATCTAGCCACAGACAAACTTACCAAGTTTGTAGCTCTAAGAGAGATTGATCAGGGAAAGGTTGCTTTACAAAATGGTCAGTTCCAACTAATTTAAATAAAATATGGCATGCATTTGGGACTAATTCATAAGGTGCTTTCTGTTAGTTTGCCATTCTCTTCCCTACAACCACTTCATATTCTAACAATTCCATTCCATAAATTAATCTGAGGAGACTCATAAAACAACCCAATACATTATTAATTTTGAATGAGTGAAGAATACAAGGCTGCTATATCGGAGTACCATAGACTGAGTGGCTATAAACCATACAAGTGTATTTTTCACAGTACTGGATGCTGGGAAGTTCAACATCAGGATGCCAGCTGACTCAGCATCTGATCAGAACTTGCTTCTTAGTTCATAGGTGACCATCTTCTTGTTCTGTCCTCACATGGTAGAAGGGGCAAGTGAGTCCTCTGCAATTTCTTTTACAATAGCACTAATACCATTCATGAAGGGCTCCAGCATCATGATCAAATCACCTTCCATAGGACCCACTTACAAATACCATCAGATGAAGTTCAGAGCGACACAAACATTCAGTATATAGAAACAATCTATCAATTAAAATATATAAGACCAAGTGAATAATCTTGCTTAAAAATTTTATATATTAGAAAAAGTTGTGAGGAATATAAAATTCCTCTTCTTCCAAATTCCTGAAAACTTCCTTTTAAGTGTTATTAATAGTATTTATGTTTCATATGATAGAAGCAAGCATCCCAAATTTCCTCACTTCTTAGGTAATAACTCGAGAACTCATCACTCTGAGATTATAAAACATTTAGCAAATAAAACAATTACTTTTTTCCTGTTGGTTAGATTCTTTAACTGGCCAAATTTCAAATTAGTTTGTTCCTTCAAGATGAAGTAAAACTATTTTTATTTTTAGAGAATGATTCTCATGCTCATCAAATAATTTTATGTTGCCACATTAGAAAAACAACACAATTCAAGTTTTTTTTGTCTTTCAGATATGATATTTGACAAATATGTTGAAAATAGAATTTTCACTCATGTATGAACTGGGTAGTTTCTTACTTAGAAGCAACTAATTTATGAGTAACTTTTTGGAATGAGTGTGAGGTCAGAAGCCTTATCCCAGTCCACTGGGGATAACAGCTTTTATTGCTTATTCAAATTCATAGCGCTACTAGTACTGCATACATTTTCTTGGTACCACAATTTAGAGCATTTATGGACCAAACTTTGACAGGGTGGTGCATGACTCTACCCACCATTTTCGTAATATCAGGCAATGTAACAATATACTGTCTTGAGTATTCTATTACACAGTAGTAACAGTTAAAAAATTCAAGTTCACAAATTATGTAGTAGGTAGGGGAGGTAGGTATATAGAGAAAAAGAAAGGAATGGGAGTGTAGTTAAGGTCTGTCCTAATATATGCCCCTCAATACATATTAGCATTTGAATGTTTCATTGAGAGAAAAAATTGTATGGCCAAATACAATGTGCTTGACATTGTGACATAGCTAACAAGGCTTCTTAACCCGAGGTAAGAAAAATCTTAAAAATATAGTTCTTTAATATACTTGAGATAAATTTAAATTATTTATATAATGGCTTATGAATCTTTAGATATTTCCTTAAAAGTTTGAGAAATTCCATTATCAGTGTAATTATGTATGCTTAAAATACTTTTATGAATTCCTATTTCTTTTACCACAAAATATTTATGTGCTTATTGCTTTATTCTTGTTTTTTTTGAAAATCAAATTCTAAACCCATCGTAAAAGTTTGTTGTATTATATATCCATCATTCAGCCTGTGTTTTAGCAGGAAAGTTTAAAAGCTGCTTAATTTTCGTGTTGTGTCCATGGTAATACAGTGGTGTTACACCATACATGTATTTAACTTATACAGGCTTGGAAAGAGTGGAGAGATAGAACAGAGGAAATACAAAAGGATGGTGCAGGGGAGACACTGAGAGACTACCTGGGACATAGACAGAGAATGACAGAGACAAAAATAGTACAGAAAGAATGCACACAGAGCAGGACATTCCGTTTATTACTCTGCTCAGTAAGTCTATATGCTCGGAGTAGTTTCTGGGTTTCATTTTGCTCTCACAAAGGGCGTGTCCTCACACTCTGTGTGGGTCTATTGTGCAATTACACATGTCTATGTATTGGTAATGAGTATTACTGTATAACAAAAAACTACATTAAATGAATACTGAATTTTGTATAATTTAATTTTGAGAATATTATTTTTACCTTACAGGCTTATTTTAGAGCCCACTCCTACAATGTAATGGAACTCCTCACCTACCTACCCCATTCATGTGGCCCAAGCTCCAAACAATGATCTTCAAAATGACTTTTTGGGTATTATCCAAGTTCTGAACTAGAGATAGCCTTTATATTATGAAGTTAAGTCACAGTTGGAGCTCTTGATTAGAGAATGTGGCATTCATGTTCTCTATCATCTAACACAGTTCTTTCTACCTGTTAACTGCTCTTTAAAGGGCTGAAATCCTCCTCCTCCTCCTCCTCCTCAATACTCTCATCATTCATTTATTCATTTTATCAGATAAACATTTATAATTGCATATCAAGCATTTAACTCATTTAATCTGCAAATTCTGCAAATCAGGTGTTATTTCCCTCAACTTTATAAGAAAACAGGAGAGATGAGCAAGATAGCTGAGGGGTAGAGTTAGGCTCTGAATATAGATATTTCTGAATTCAAAATCCATATTATTTTAAGAAGTTGCCTTTAATGCAAAAGTCTAGAAAGAACAATATTTAAAAAGAGTGACAGGACATGATTTTCAAAACTGTTTTTTTTTCTGTAGTTGGAATAATAGCATTTAAATGTTCTCATTTATGAAGTAGTTTTAAAACTCTCCTGTGTGTATTATGTCATAAAATATCCCTGTACTTCTTTGTCATTGTTGTTATATTTGTCAGACACCCATCAGTTATGGTTGTGTGTCTGATTGGAAGATCTTTCATTTCATGAAAATGTGAAATGTTTCCATGGAGATCAGCTTGAGATAGCCCAGTGACGAACTTCTTAGCTATAATTTCACATTGGTTTCTATGGTTTCCAGATAGGGGAAGAAAATGAAGTTGCAGATTTTTTTGTAATGTAAAAGGTTATTGGAAAATAAGAGATACTGCTCAAATTAATGTCATCCCCCCAGGAAAGCAACTGCTGTTACTGCAAAACATGAAAGATTTTATGATGTAGGTTGTACATCTACGCACTTTTCTGTGCTAGTAACAAATGGGGAGCTATCATGACACTTAATTTCAAAAGTAGCAGAAAGAAACTTCTCTTAAAAGGGATGAATCCATTGTTGAAATCTGTTTTAACAATGGTTACTAATAACTAGCTTGCAATCTCCACTTCATTTTTCTTACATCTTTAAAGATACAATTCATTTCTTAAATCAGTTAATGACATGAGTAAAAACTCTGACAAGGAGATATCTCTTTATTTTTACTTGAGACCAGAATTCATAGTTTTTTGGATAGTTCTTGTCATTGTTATTAACTTATCTATGAAGTTGTTTCATGATGCAAGAACTAGTAAATGTTGGACCTTACACTCAAATTCCATTAAAGTGGCAGCAAACAAATTAGGCTGATCACTTTTGACTTGTGTTTACCAATTTATCCAATAGTCTGTCATGCAGCCATACCATTTGCTGATAAACTCACATGGGATAAAATCAGGGCCATCTTTTCTTAGCATATAAAATTCCTAGTGGAGTGGTAGACGCAAACCCAAGAGATGTGTATTCTATTTCTATCTTCACTTTTAAGTGATTTCTATGCTACCTAACTAACCCATGGCTAACCGCAGTTATAAATCTATTCACTAGGATACATTACCAGCTTATGGATTTTACAGGATTGCTGTAAATCTCAAAGGAGCAAAAACTTCCTGTCAACAAAATGGCTTGCATCTAATGTCTGATGTATGATTGGAATGTAATGAGGAAGGAGAGAAACAATTAAATATCTAAAAGATTCAGTATCTAAATTTTGTTGTAAGAAATCAGTAGCCACAGATTTTAATATAATCATCTTAAGCACATACATGTACATACATATTCCTTAAAATAATTATGCTCTTAAATATATATGTATGTATATCTATATGTATCAGTATGGATAGATACATGTATATGTGTCTCTATACAGACATATCCATTCTCTCTCTACACACATACACACACACACACAAAGAGGTAGGCTTTAATGCTCACTTCAAGTCAGAAAATATTCAGAGTGATGGAAGGGAAGAAAATAATTGCT
Source organism: Smutsia gigantea (assembly GCA_032199065.1). NCBI lineage: Eukaryota > Metazoa > Chordata > Mammalia > Pholidota > Manidae > Smutsia > Smutsia gigantea. The sequence goes on along the minus strand of JAVSCE010021775.1, from coordinate 279,321 downwards.
ATTTAAAAATACTCATGCCTTATGCATTCCTTATCCTTCCTTTCTTGTTGACATATTCTGTAATGTTTTTCACAATGATGTATAATGGCTCCCTAGCCTGTCTAGGTCCATCTTCAATCCTTCTCCAGAACTTCCAACCAGTACGTCAGAAGAAAGACTAAAAAGACATGACAACCTGGAAGTAAAGAACGGGTTCCAAAGCTGCACACTTGGCCCTATTGTTTGTAAGTTGTGTGCTATGGGAAGTTCCATGTTACTTCAAGCCTTGGGTTTATAGGTGTATAAACCTTTGGCCCCATGGGCAGCTTTCTATTACCAGCTGACCAAGGAAGAAAAAGTTCAGGTCTGATTCTGCAAAGTATGCTGGCCATACCTGAAAGCAGACAGCTTTAGCAATACAGTTTAATTCCAAGTTGGCCCTGAAGAAATCTTCCTGGTAGGCAGTACATTAAGTACCATACAGAGTTGTTTATTTTGCTTAGAAGGAGAAATGGGCAGAGGTACAATTTGATACAAAGTCTTGGGTGCCAGCTAATGGCTTGGCAGGCTTGGCAGGGAATCAGAAGGAAGACGAGTAGAAAACTGGGAACAATAAGTCTGGGAATGGATTATGAAAATAGACTTTTACTCGAAATGGGCAGATATTCAGATCCCATATATTACTCACCAAAAGGATATTCAGCAGAGGAATATCTTATCTTAATAATCAGGTGAACAAGATGGTCCATTCTTATGGCTGTCACTCTCTTGGCCACCATATGCTTTCACTATGGCTCAGAGACAAAGCGGTCACGACAGCAGGGATGGAAATGATGTGTGAGCTCAACATGGACTTGCACCTACCGAGGCTGATCTGGCTTAGCTCCTGCTGAATTCCCAATCTAACGGGTGGGCAAACACTGCACCTCCATAAGGCACCATTCCCTGGAAGCAAGGAGGGAATCATCTAACCACAAGCACCAGGCTTATTTCACTGGATCACTCCCATCATGGGAAAGGCAGCATTTGGTTCTTACTTGAATACACACTAAAAATGTAGTTTTAACTTTTGTCTATGTGACTTTTCTGTTAATACCATATTCCATGAACTTGAAAAATGCCTTTTTTAGAACCATGGTATAAAACATAACCCTGATTCTGACCAAAAAACTTGCTCTATAGCAAAGGAAGTACAGTACTGGATTCATGCTTATGAGAGTCACTGATCTTACCATGTTCCCCATAACTGAAAGAATGGTGCAATGGCCTTTCTCTGTTAGTTAGTCCAAGAGCTCAGTAACACCACCTTTCCAGACTGAGGTAATGTATTCCAGTATGTTGGACATGCTCTGAATAACCAACAAATATATGGTGCTATTTTCTCAGAGCAGGGATTTGCAGGTCTGAGAATGAAGACCTGGGGATAGGAGCAGCTCCTCAATTACCCCCAGCTATTCACTAGAGAAATATTTGTTTCCTGTTACCATAACTTTGGGTTTTGCTGGCCTAGAAGACTTAGGCTTCCACAAAGAATCACAGAAATCATTCCATTAAAGTTAAGAATGCCACCCTGCCATGGGTAAAGGGACTTTGTGTTTTCTTTGCGGGACAGGATTAGTATGTTAGTTTTATGAGGAAAAGTAGCAGCATGTTATATGAAAGCACATTTTTGCTATTGAAATGTAGATATGTTTAGGAAAGATGTAGAGTGATTTAAAATGGATAAGGGGTGGATTTCTGGCTAAGTGTCAACTTAGCTAGGCTTGAACTACTATTTCCAAACTTCATTTACCTCTATGGTGTCAGGTTAGGGTTGTCCACAAGAGAGAAATGAATGAGACAGCGATGGCGGACAAGAAAGAGCAACCATTTTACACTTGGAGGGTTGGCATACAACACCGGGCACTGTGGCAGCTTGTGCATGCTGTTGCTGATCTTTTGGCTTCCTTTGTTGGTAAGGACCAGCACCTGGACTTGTAGCTATTTAAATTCCTATCAGTTCTTCTTCAGCTTTTGTGAGCCCTGGGCCAGGTGAATGTGCAGTTCCACAGCGAAGACATCAACTTCTCCCATAAGTCTTCCACGTTATCTTAACTGAAGACAGTGATAACCAGGCACAGGTTCCAGTTTATATGCACAATTCCAGTGCATTCTTCCCAATTTAAGCTGGTCCTTGTTCTTTGCTATTTCACAGTCAGCTTTTCTCCACAAAGGCAACAACAGCCTTATAAAGACTTCTCCACTAGCTCTCACAATTACATTAGTTCTAATTCCCATAATTAATCCTACATTCTATATTATTCATATTGCCTCTGCTGCTCTGATTAAAACATGACTGATAAAATTAGTATGGAGAATATACAAAAAACTTCTACAAATGAGTAAGACAAACACTGAAAGAAAAATGGCAAAAGAAACAGAGAAGTCACACAAAAGAAAAAAAAAGCTAACGGGATGTTGGGCCTCATAAGGAATTGGGGAATACACATTAAAACATGAGCTGCTATTTCATTCTCATCAGAGCAGTAAATACTAAAATGTATGAATACTCTGTAAGTTTGGATGTGAAATAAAAGGCAAATGTACACAATGCTGGTGAGATGGTAAATGATCTAACCACTTTGGGGAATAATTCATCAATACTGGTAAAGGTGAAAATGGGTATTCCTTAAGGGCTACCAACTCTACACCTAGGAAGGACCCTTGAGGAACTTTCACATAGTAAAAATGGGGAGGAACATGTAATGTACTTTATCTGGAGAATAGTAATATTAATACATATTTTAGCTTGAGGAACAATACATTTCCTTGAGGTTAGTAATCCAGGGGGAGGAGATCTATATTACCAACTGTTGTAGGCAGCCCATAAGACAGCCCCCAGTGATCTCTGCCTCAAGGTAATCATGCTTTTATCTAATCTCCTCCCCTTTTGCATGGCCTTCATTCAGTGCCTTAATTCTAGTGAATAAAATATCATGAAGGTGATGGAAAGTCACTTGCAAGATTAGATTACAAGAAGGCTGTGGCTGCAGTCTTGGTATCTTCTCCTACCCTATTACACTGTGAGCTTTCTATGGAGAGACCCACATGACAAGGTGTCTCCATCCAGTATCTGGCAAGGTCCTGAAGCCAGTAAACAGTCATAGTAATGAACTTGGATATGGATGTTCCCCCAGTTGTGCCTTGGTATGATTACAATCCTAATACTTTGATTGCAGAAGTGTGAAGTCCTGAGCCAGAGGCATCCAGCTAAATCATGCTCAGATTCTTGACCCACAGAAACTGTGAGATAATAAATGTTGTATTTAGCCATTGAGTTTTAGAGTAATTTCTAAAATATTAATAGATAACTAATATACCCTTCAATAATCATTACAAACTCACAGTAAACAAATTCATTATTTTCAAACTACTAGGGGATTTTAATTACCTGAAGCCACCCATTAATTCATTAATTCAACCAATAATTACTGAAGGCCTAATCAATCTGGCTGTGGTATAGGGATAAAGTCATGAAAAAAAATCAGTCCCCAACCTATACTTTTAAGGAGTTTTACAGACAATGAACAATAAAATAAATCTTATGTCAGATGATGATAATTATTATGGAGAAAAATAAAGCAAGAAAGTAGGACAAAGTCTGGTCTAAGTAGGGGTTGCAATTTTAAAAGGGTAGTCAGAGGCTCCTCTGAAAATATGGCATATAACAAAAACCCTGAAAAGTGTAATGGAGTGAGTCATACAGGATCTGGAGGAAGTATATTCCTAGCAGAGAGAAGAGAAAATGGAAAAGTCTTAATGCAGGAGAGAAAGTGACCAGGGCAGTATCTAGACACCTATGTATCTTTCCAAGGACTTTAGCTTTAACTCTGGAGGCAAATAAGGAGAAACTGGGTTTTGAAAAAAGAAGTGATATCACTGATGTTTTAAAAGATCGTTCTTGCCCATTGCTTAAAAAGACTGTGTGTGGCAGGGTGGGCTGGGGACTGGATTGGGGGACCATCACCTGTAGAACCAAGAAGACTGGCTAGGAAGTTTTTTACAATAGTCCCACTGAGAATGTGGTGATTCAGATCAGGGAGGGAACAATGAAGGATGTGAAAAATTGTCTGATTATGAACACATTTTAAAGAAAGATCAATAGAATCTGCTGAATTAATTTGGAAGGTACAAATGTGTGTATTTTCACTGAAGGATAACTAGTGTAAATCATTAAGCCAGAAGAATACATGCTTTATCAATTCTACTTCCAAATATTTATTATTCAAAATTCCCTATAACCTGTAGTCACTGCTACTGCTTTGCTTCCAGGCACTATAATGACTATTTTCAATGATTTAAAAAAGATATTTAATGTATTTTATTTAGTTTATGCTCTATTTTAATGAGCAGCAGAGTGCTTAACTGGTAAGTTGATTTTGAAACAATTCAGCATTACAGTGACTGTGATGGTTACTCATCATTCCACTCTGTGGGGGTAACTCTGCCAACAGGGGACAGGTTCCATCCAATCTGTGTGGCCATAAACACCCATGCAACAACACAGAAAGCAGTGCCACTGGCTAATACAGCATTGCCATATTTGTCATGAAAACCTGGTGAGTGTTTTGTGTGGCTCTGTCTTGACCTAATTTTCTGAATTCTTCGCATCTTGAGACTACTTAATACATTTCTGGCCAAGGGAAACATCGTGAAAGTGTGATGGAACTTCAGTTGACGGCAGCTGTTGCTCTATTTCCTTGCAAAGAGGCCTGGAAAAAACAAAAGATGGGCATTGACATTTGGTCTACACTCAGCTTCTCTTTCTTTGAATGTTTCACCCACACTACTACTACTACTAGGTGGCCATGCATTGAGTTTTGACATTATGATGCCTGTATTTGAGTCTCAACTCTGCCACTGATAGCTGTATGAACTTGGACAACTACTTTAACCTCTCTACCTTAGTTTCTTGATTGACAAATTGAGACGATAACGTCCAGTTCCAAAGGGTGTTGTGAGGATTACATGTGATAATCCAGAGCAACAACAAAAGTAAGCACACAGTATTAGCTTTTCTATTCTTCATGAACAGTCAAAGGCTTGCTCCCTAGATAGACTCCAAACTCACAGCATGACTGATAAAATGGCTGAAGTTCCCAATATGCCCCATTAGTCCAATGACCTGCCTGTGTCTACTATAAACTCTGGTTTCAGACAGAATTACAAGGCATTCAAAGAATATGTCATTCCTTCTCTTCCTCCTGCTACTTTTCTCCTTCCCTTTAACCCTTTTCCTCTCCTTCCTTTTTCTCCTTCTCTGCCTGTAATCCCTGCCTTGCACCTTCCTATAGGTAAAATTCTACTTGCCTTTTAAATCCCAGTCTAAAAGCCACCACTTCTGTAAAATTTCTCCAAACCTCTCTAGGCCAAATAAGCCTAAATGCCCTCTTCTCTGGGCTACTACACTTCTTATAACCTTCTTTCATAGTATATAATATAATGCATTGGCTTCATTATTTTTAAAAACAGTCTTTACTTTTAGAACAGTTTCAGGTTCACAGCAAAATCGAGTGGAAAAATACAGTATCCGTACATACCCTAACTCCACACATGCATAGCTTCCCTCTCCTGTACCAAAGCATTACTTAGTGAACCCACATGACAGTTCTTTATCAGACATGCCTCTGCAACTACTTTCTCCAAGGCTGTGACTTGGCTTGTCATTATTTTGAAGAATTATCTTTATATTCTCCTCCAGTAGATTGCAAGGTCTTCAAGAACAAGGGGTGTAACTTTGCATACACAGAAACTGACACAAAAGCATAGAAAGAACTTTTTTTAAACCAATTTGAAATATAATGAATACCAGTATCCTTTTAAGAAGTTACAATGAACACTGAGAATAAGTAGAAATACCATAAAATCAGATGTATGTATCATAATAGTCCTAAAAAATCTTGTTTCTGAACAAGAGATCTAGAAGCATAAATACATGTAGTTCTGTCAGTTACTCTTTTATGTGCAAGCTGTCAAGGAGTGCTGAGTCTCTAGCAATGACATACGTTAACTGTGGCCCAAATGCAGGCAACATGGATACAAAAGGGCCTGAGGCCAGTGCTTGTGAACTTGCAACTGTTCACTGAGACTCGCCAACTCCAATGACTTCATTCCTAACTTAGAAAACAAGACCCTAAGGTTCTCTTTTATTTCCTACCAGATGGTACTTTTCATGATTGTGACAAACAGGGCAAAAACAGAATCAAATGTGTTTTTTGTATGGTTCCAAATATTCAGTTTTTTTCCTGTTAGTCATGAATCTCTCCACCAAAATACACTAAGGTTTTAATATGAACTGGATTCAGAGACTAGGTTGAAGGTGAAATGGGTTAGGGTGTGACAGGTGCAGCCTTAATCCAATACAAAAGCACTTGAGCCACACATTGCTTTCAGTCTTTAGGAAGGCACATAACCAGAGAATAATTTGCGGTAATAGGGATCTCTTGTGGATCATAGACTCATGCCTGCTGCTTTATGACAAACTGATTTCATTATTCCTATCCTCACGATGTTGAGCTGGAACTCAGACACTCTGTCTCTAGTGACCCTGATCACATCCCTTTGTAGCTCAGTTTATCCTGTGGCTCTTCCTGTATCTGTGAAGCTCCGCTTTTCCATCTAGCCTGAGTTTTCTTGCACCAATAAGTGAATACTGCTAAAAATCTTCTTTCAGGAGCTCCTTCTATAGTTTGTAGCTGGCATTTCATCCTGTAATAAGTGAACTGCAGTCTTTTCACTCCTTTTCTGTTGTTCCTTGTCAGCATCAATGTATCTGTCTCAGTTGCTTTCATATTTACTTCGTATCTATTTTTGTTTATAAAACACATGTAAGAGATAGAAGCCCATTGACTAGAGGAAGTTTTCATGTTGCTGAACTCCACACAACTTACTTCTATCACAAATGCCATGCCATTGCAGAGCTCTACAACAGATATCCCCAGGTAACCAAAACAAAGTAGAGGTTCTCTCATGCCTGAGAGAGAAAAGAAATATGTTTTGAATAAATAGTTAAAGGAAGTGAAGTATCCTGTGAGGATGAAAAGAAAAGAATGATTTTTGTCACGTGTTTTATATAGTAATGCTGAAGCTCAATTTAGGAAAAAAAAAAGTAATAGAGGACCTCAATTAAACTGTGATAAAGAGGTATATAGATTTGTAGCTTCACTGGTAACAGTAGTAATTTCAAATCACTAAAGGCCATAAAATGGAGTACAGCAATAATGCAGGAAGGAAACTATATTTACTGAACTGATACAAAACTAATATATGTCTGCTCATCAGACATCATGCCAGAACTGCACATCTGTAAAAGCAGTGTGAGATGGCAATTCTTTATCTCAATTCTACACTCAAGAACAAGTGACAGGACAAGATGTGAACTCAAGCCTTCTGATTCTACATCCAGTGCATTTTTTCAACTATATCATGTTTTCTTAAAATATCAATTCTGAGTATTGGAAACAAACAAACAAAACAAAAAAATCCAGCCTGGTTACCAGAGTTGGCCCTTTAATTGAAAATGGTTCACTTCAGTTTACTATGTATTTATTAGATGACTACTGGTGTTTCAGATCCCTGGCTGGGTGTCAGTGATAACATGCCAATTCCAATAATTTTACAGTAAAATAACTTAAGATGGTACAAGTGATATGACAAAATATGCTTCCCTTTTATAAAGATTGCATATGTAATCCAAGTTTGAGAAAGAATCTTATAGGTGAGGAAAAACTGATTGGTTTAATCAGGAAAAAGTTTGGGTGGGGAAAAATCAGGGGTGAAAGCACTTTACAAAGATAATTGTTTAGGTGGAGTATGGCTGGGAAAATAGCAAAGGTGGGAGAAAAGTTAAGAGGTTGGTTAAGTGTTTATTTCAGTAGTTCATTAAAAAGATAATGAGGGTCTGAATTAAGTAACGATAACAGATGGAAAGGAGATAAAATTGAGAAATATTAGGAAAATAAAATCAGACTGGTTTGGGAAATAAGTTTTTCTAATTAAACTGAGTAGTCCATTCACTTAGCCTCTGGATTATGATTTTGGCCAAAAACTCTCAATTTCGGTTAAAATCAGCAGATATTGACACTGTAGTTGGTAGCTGACTCCAGGGAATTAAGAGTTTGGGAATGACAGTTCTAGGCTCAGAATGCAGCAAGGTCAAAGCTGACAGAATTCAAGTGCTCTCGGAATAGGCCGGTCTGAGCAGAAGAAGGAGAGGGATCCTAAAAGGATTTACTGTATGGTCCTAAGAAGGAGAAGCGGCTTCATTCAGTCTAAGTAGGGCCTAACAGGGATCAGAACATGACCTAGTTAGCTTTGAAATAAGCCTTTCTAATTTCAGGAAGAAAATCAGAAATTGTCCTTCTCAAATGTGCCTATACATTACTATTAAGTATCTCATGGGAAGATGATGCTCAAGAAGGATTATGTGAATACCAGGGTTTCCCAACCTGGACACTATTGACATTTTGGTCCAAGTAATTCTTTTGTTGTGGCGGGAGGTTCTGTGCATTGCAGGGTGGTTGGTAGCATGCACTATACACTGTATACCAGGAATGCCTTCCTCCCCTCAGCTGTGCCCCAAAATATACCTCCAGATATTGACAAATGTTACCTAGGGAGGAAAGTCATCCCCAGTTGAGAACCACTCGTAAACAGAGCAAAGTGTCCCCTGTGACTTCTCCCATAATCATGTAAATGACATTGGTTTATTCAATACAGAAGACTTAAATTCTAAGAAAATACATTCTCCCATTCTCTGCCCTGGAAGCATAAAGGCTGCCCATCGACATTTTTTTATGAACTAACCTCAATGTTTAAAATGTGCAGTACAACTTAGATAAATCACTTAATCTATCTGGGCATCTGCCTCCTCATCTATAACATAACAAAGTGGGGTAAATTTGGCTTTTTCCAAACCTGCCTGATCCTAAGAGTCATCTGGAATCTTTTTTATAAAATATACATTCCTAGGCTGCAAGTCAAACTGATTGTAATAGAGTATCCAGGGGAGTACTCTGGGAATCTGTATTTTTTAAACAAGTTCTCAGGAGAGTTTTGTCATCAGACAAGTTTATGGAACACTGAATCAGATACTCTCTAAGGTCCTATGCAGCTTTAACACTCTCGACCTTTCCAAAGAGAAAAACACGTTAGGAAGACCATTTATTCTTTTAGGCCAAGGAAGGAGTACAGTTAGTAATTGAATTCACCACCATGGTAATTTAGAAAGCAGTACCTGAGTGACCTCAAAGTGTTATAGGAACCCCCTGGGAATAAGTTAGTCAACAGAAACTTTTGGCAGCATTTAAAAACATTAAAAGCACTAGTAATACTGATGTTTTGCTGTATAATGAATGATAACAATTTCAAAGCTAAGGTTCCTAGACTACATTACTCCATTGTAACCTTCATTTCCACCTGCTTTTATTTCTACTCCTTTTACAGCTTCAAAATATCGACACAAAATAAGACACAAAATAAAAGACAATCTTCTTGAAATGAAAATGCACATAAACCTGCAGTGTCTTCCAGTCCTTTATGCATTTCTCAGAAGACTATATTGCTAAAAGAGGGATTAAGTGTACACAGTGCAAAATGTCTCCCATCATGACTACTTAAGCCTCAGCCTTTTCCTAACAGGAAATACAATATAGGAACCCTGCAAGAAGCAATGATGCCGGTGGAAATGCTGAACCACGGTTCTGTTTCATATGGAACCCATCATCTCCCGAGTCACTGAATTGATGGATAGTACAGCCATTTGCTTAAGGCTGTGTATTATGTCACCTTATTAAGCTAAAAAGTTACATAAATGGATGTTACTTGAACAAATAAAAAGGCAGATTACAGTACTGCTATGCCAGGAGGGAGAAATAACAGAGTGGACAACTTGTGAGTTGTCCTCAAATGGCAAATGCTGCCTGAAGAGTGAAGGGATATAAGGTATTGTACTCTGTCTCTCACATTCTTCCCACAGTCAAAGTCTAAAGGAACAGTCTATTTGTATCCTACATAGAACGCTAAAAGCATTCAATAATGTCCATCCTGAGAATAATTGTTCTTTTTATAGACCTTATCACATTAATGTGGTATAAGTACCCATTATATTTTTTTTAGTCACAAAGTGCTTTCGACTATACTCATTCTCCCATTCTGAGAGCTATGTGCAAGAGAACAAAAAAGTAACAGAGAGGCTGAAGGCTTTTCTCCATGTCAGTGGCATGACTGTGCAATAATTCTTATTTTGTTTTCTATTAAATTTTAGGAGGCCCATCACATTTCCTAAGAATGGATGTCCATGTTATTTTTATATTATGATCCATTTTCAAACATTGGAAACAGGTGACCCTGTTATTTCAAGTAATGTATTAAGTGTTACAAAGAGGGCTGTTACGGTTACTCTCTAAAGAGTTTATATTAACTGCATTCCATGGCTCCTAGATTGCTGTATAGTCAAGTCCTGCTAGAAGAGTCTATTTCAGTGGATCCTGCAAATTAAAATATCTGGAAAAATGCACAGCATTTCTCCAACCTAATCCTGGAAAAGAAAAAGATCATGGTTACAATAAACTTTGGAGATTTTGAAAGTTTTATCCAGAAGATCATATGGAGCCATTGGAAGACATTAGGAATGTTAGTCACATGGTTAAATTCGCAGCTTAGACATTATTCTAGTATGAGTGTGGGGAAGAGTTTGCCAGGGGAATACTGCAAATGTTCCAATGAGTAATAACAAGGACTTGAACTTCCACAGTTCACTCAAGTAGGTCTCAAATGTGCCAGTCTCTTATTTCTGCAGTCATCATATATTTGTGCATCCAATCCTCAGCTTTGCAGAGACAGATGACATTTCTTTTTCTTAGGCACCTAAAGGTGCCAGCCTCTAAGGATTCACTTCATGCCAATGGAGCTTTCAGAACAGTGTATAAACCAGAATATGGGAATTTTTAAATTACCTTTTAAAGGATATTCCATTCCAGTGACTAAAATGCATACTTTATCTCTTTGCTTTACTAGCTTGACATGATTCCAATCTTAAAGTGACCTTGTATCAATAGTTTCCAAAAGATGTGCCTATTTTACCTCTTCTGTCTGATGTTAGTAGGTGCTAACTGAAAGAAGGGCTTCAACGTTATCTAAGTTTGGGAAATATTCAGGTAACAAAGTCAAATCGTTATATTGGAGTATTTTCCAAACCTCTATTGTGAGAATGTCCACAGTGATTCTCTGAAGGGGATGCTGTGTGGTGCTTTACAAACTTAGCTGAACATGCCATACATTTTCCCCCTGGAGCTTATCTACATATTAGTGTTTGCCAGAACACACTCTGGGGAACAAACTTTGGGGAACACCAAAGGATGTCTCTGTGTTCTCAAAGCTGTTATATCACTGTACTCATTTTCAATTGTTCAATAGTTCCAAAAGGCATTTCACAAACTAAATCACTTCCTTGTGGGGACTTTTAACATATAACTGAAGGAGTACACAGTGTGTGATAAGCCCAGGGAAGCTTAACAACCTTCACAGTGGCAATTAACTCTAGCCTTCATTATGTGATCCTAACTTCTGTAGTTTTAATATTTGTGCAGATGTTTCTTTCCTCGCACTTCTACCTCTACTCATTAAGTGCTCTATGAATAGGATTGCATGATTCTGCAGTGGCCATTAGAGTTACATCAATGACCCCTCATGTGTAATTGGAAACTTTCATTTAAATCTTGAAATGAAAATGTACAACCTACACAGCATATATGTGTATATGTACATATATATGTATATATAAAGCAAAAATTAAAATGTTTAACATTTACATTTCAAAGGCATTGCAATTTTAAGAGACATTTACCAAGTGTTGCTATTTTTCATGAAAATTTGTCTCTAGTTGCTAACCAGAAATTAGGCCACTAAGGGTCTACTCCAGAAGTTAATTTTTATCAAATTCCAAATTCAGGCTGGAAGATTTAGTGCTGCAAAATAATCCTTTTTTTTTGTTTCCAAAATCTCCAAATTTTTTATTTCCAACTTGTACTATTTCTGCCCTCCTAAACTCTGCTCAAAATATATCTAAATAAAACCTTTAAAGGAGTAATGATTTGTTAACTGCTGTCACCTGGACAACTTATGGAACATTTGCAGAGAAATTCCATTTGATGAGAAGAGTACTTCACAGCCCTGAAGTAGTAACCGTGATCACTTTCCAAGCTGTTTTACCAGGCCACTTCCGTCTTTCAGTGTCATTTTTTTTCTTCGCACTTTCATAAAATTTTGGAAACTCTGAAAGCTTTCAACAAGATATTGGCATTTTACCTTTTTAATTCAATTTAGGATTCATTATTTGGAAGTGAGAAAGACATTGGCCAGAGGGGCTGACTTTAGTAAACTGTTTTGTTTTTTTTTCCTTATAGATGCCTCAGAAGAAAAAGTGAGACAGGATCAACTTTGCCAAACCTTGGGGCAGAGTGCTTGCTTTAGTGAACTGATACGTCATTATAAGTTCTCTTTTAAGTCCCCAAGGCAAGGATGATGAAGAAGAAAGCAACTCGGAAAGAGGTGACATTACCTGTCTGAACACATGGAACAGAAATTCAGAACAGATTCTTGTTCTGAGATCATAAAATTTCCATTCCAATCAGAATTCTAGCTTCAAAGAGGTTTCTTTCAGTTTCTCTTTTCTTAATCTAATACACAAACAGGCATTCTTAAACTAAACTAACATAATTTAAACCATCTGAACATTCGTTAATTAGAAAATAAGATTTTACGCAAATAGGCCATCATTTTGATTACACATACAAATTGTACAGCTTAGAATTTTGCTGGTGCTCGAACTGTGGACTTCTTTATATAGATAATGCATTTTATCACATTTATCAAATCTAAATCATAGGATCTGAAAGACCTAGGCATCACTTTAAATTGCCCTTTAAATTCCCCTTTTGATAACTGGCCAATCATGACAATATTATGAACAAATTGAGAAAGGGCATGGGTAGAAAGAGGAGGTTGGGAGGGTGACAGTAAATATACAAATTCAGTTACTTCTTTCCTGGATTCACATGCTAATTGAGGGACAGATGGAGAACCAAACTCACATAGGTATTTTTCTGATGCAAGCTAGTTATAGAAGAGGCACAAAGATCTACAAATAGAAACAGGTGTGGGATCTAAATCCTTTGTTCTCCTATAAAATCACAACATTGACTGAGAATGGAAGATAGATGGCTGCCTAAGAGCAATAGGATTCTGCTATCAGAAGGAGGTGGAATGCATACTGAATGTGCCAAAAAAAAAGAGAGAGGGAAAGATGTCTACTATTATAGGAAAAAAAAATTGATCCAATTATAGGTCCATTGGGAGTATAGGTGAAAACAGAGAGATTCATTCATTAAATAACAGAGACCAGAGTCTCTCTAGTTTCTTTCATCTATTAACATTTTGTTTCTAAATCAGAAGTTTCAAATAAATGTGTTGCACTGGCACAGAGAAATCAGTGAGAGGGGCAATTAGGACTGTCTGAGGATGGGAGCATTACACTCTTCTTTCTGCTACTTATTTCCACAACTCAAGTTTCAAGTTGTTTGAATAATGAGAAGATTCTCTAGAGAGCCTTAACTAGCACTGCAATTATTTTGTTGCTTAACCATGATCCAATTGAGCTCCTACTATGTGACTGCAGCCTGTTAAACACTGGAGTTACAAAAATGGTTAAGAATGGTCCATTATTTCCAGGGATGCTCATTTACTGGGAGAGAAAAGACAGATAATCGTAAGGTTTCAATGCAAAAAGTGTTACAACAGATATGATCAGGATGCTATGTCACCAAAAGTAAGACACACCTTTCCCATCCAAATAGCTCATGAAGAGCCTCCTGGGTTAACAGATGAATGATCTAAGTTCCTAAACAGGCTTACACAGATGAAAAGGAATGGGAGTACAAAGCTTCATGTAAGGGCTTTTCTCCAACTATCAAGGCCAAAAGTTTTTAAGCCCTTCCCCTTTAAAGGTGACCTTAAGTTCAATCATGTATAAATCAAAAGTCTCCTTTAATGTCAAATTCCTACCAACAGCACATGTAATATTGTCACATTGCACCATGATGGAATAAATCTGGTTTTTTCTTTTTGCCAAGTCTGTAATACATTTTCATCTTTACTGAACATATTATAATTACCATAAAAATTTATTGTAAACATTACTAATACATAATAGCAGATAAGCTAGAGAGACATAAGAACAAATATAGGCAATTTATAAGACTGGATAGACACAAAATAATCAGTATTAAAATAGCATGAATCTAATTCTGTTTAGAATATCAAGGTGGAGCCATTTCTTGCATTTAATTCAGAGTTTATGATGTTCCAATATCACCTATAACTTTGTAGATTACATTACAGAGCCAGAGAGAATAACTAAGAACATTTTGGAATTAATACTGGCAAAATAAATAGTAGCCATGCTTCATAAAAATGTGCTTCATCCAGGACTGAATTTAAGCTAAATTATGAAGGTATTTCCTCAAGTACGCCTTGCAGCCATAGTCCCATGGTATCTAAGAGCCTACAAATCGTAAGTGCCATAGTATTGGCAAAGTCCAAAAATGCCAATAAAAAATATACCTAGATGATAAAACTTATATTTAGAGGCAGCTAGATGATGTTGGGAATTCCCTACATATTCATTTGACTGAAGAAAACAGTCCCAGAACAACAACAAAATAAACACTTTAAGCCAAAACAGCACTTCATACTGTGTGAACTGTGTGCAGAGGGACACTACTCCATGGAAAAAGGGATCCAATTTCAAATAACCATCAATAAGCCCTGGTCATTTCCTGAGCTTCCATTCATTCTTACTCTTCATCTAGTTTTCATCCATCATTCTATGTAAATCAGTAACAAAAAGGTGACCTCTCTGTCCCTAACGTGGATAGGTTAAATCACCTTTCTTGAATTTTTAGCTAAAAAACCACCAGTGATGAATCCCTCCTCTGGAAACCTCTCTCATTTAGCTTCTAGTACTTTAGTATTCCTTCAGTTTTCTTCCAGTCTCTATGGCTCATCTTCCTCTAATAGATCCTTAATGTAGGAGTTCTTGAAGGCTAAGTCATAGGTTCTTCTATTTTCACTTTATATGCTTTTTCTTTCTAGGTATTTCTAGCCATATTAATACATTTAATTATCAAGGGTGATTAGATGACTGAAATTATATCTTCACATATAAACCTTCTTCTTAGTTCCAGGGCTGCAATAAACCACCTTAACATCTCTCGAAGATAAATCAAGTTCTAAGACAGCCAAAAGGTAAGTCAAAAATAATTATTTGTGCAAAATCTAAAGGCCTAAGTGTACAACCACACTCTTCCACTCCCAACCCAGTAAATATCACCTCCACCTATCCAGTTAAATGTAGAAATCATTCTTTATATCTTCAAATCCCCGGAAATATTTAATACACCACTGGATTCTTTAAAATTTTCAGCCTAAAAACATCTCAAATCTGTTCATTTCCATCCGTCCAAACTCTCTCCATGATGGCCCAACTTATTCTGTACACTTTCATTAAACAGGGTTCCCACAACCCCTCTGCTACTCTCCATTCTCCAACTATTCTATTCTCCCAACTGTTCACAAGTGATCTTTTTCTGTTTACTTGGTCCCCCCCACCAGCTTTATTGAAGTATAATTGACACATAACATTGTGGAAATTTAAGGTGTCAATTGAAGATTTGACATATGTATATTCCATGAAATGATCACCACAACAAAGTTTGTTGACACTTTCATCACCTCATATAGTTAGTGTTGTATGTGTGTGTGTGTGTGTGGTGAAAGCATTTATGATCTATTATTCTCCGCAAATTTCAAGTATATAACACCATAGTTACCTATAGTCACTACATTATACATTAGAACCCCAGGACTTACAACTAGAAGTTTGTACCCTTTGACCAATATCTCCCCATTTCCCTACCCTCAGCCCCTGGCATCTACTATTCTACTCTTTGCTTCTATGAGTTCAATTTTTTTTTTTAGATTTTAATATAATTTATTTTGGTATCATTAATCTACAATTACATGTGCAATATTATGGTTACTAAACTACCCCTTCATCAGATCCCCCAAACCAACCCCATTACAGTCACTGTCCATCAGCGTAGTGAGATGCTATAGAGTCACTACTTGTCTTCTCTGAGTTGTACAGCCCTCCCCGTGCGCCCACAACATTACGTCTGCTAATCGTAATGCCCCTTTCTCCCTCTTATCCCTCCCTTCCCACCCATTTTCCCCAGTCTCTTTCCCTTTGGTAACTACTAGTCCGTTCTTGGGTTCTGTGAGTCTGTTGCTGTTTTGTTCCTCCAGTATTTTTTCTTTGTTATTATACTCCACATATGGGTGAAATCATTTGATACTTGTCTTTTTCGGCTTGGCTTATTACACTGAGCATAATACCCTCTAGCTCGATCCATGTTGTTGCAAATGGTAGGATTTGTTTTCTTCTTATGGCTGAATAATATTCCATTGTGTATATGTACCACATCTTCTTTATCCATTTATCTACTAATGGACACTTAGGTTGCTTCCATTTCTTGGCTATTGTAAATAGTGCTGCATTAAACATAGGGGTACATCTGTCCTTTTCAAATTGGGCTGCTGCATTCTTAGGGTAAATTCCTAGGAGTGGAATTCCTGGGTCAAATGGTATTTCTATTTTGAGTTTTTTGAGGAACCTCCATACTGCTTTCCACAATGGTTGAACTAATTTCCAGTCCCACCAGCAGTGTAGAAGGGTTCCCTTTTCTCCACATCCTCGCCAACACTTGTTG
Organism: Smutsia gigantea; assembly: GCA_032199065.1. Classification (NCBI taxonomy): domain Eukaryota; kingdom Metazoa; phylum Chordata; class Mammalia; order Pholidota; family Manidae; genus Smutsia; species Smutsia gigantea. Next base: position 262,477 of record JAVSCE010021775.1, on the reverse strand, counting down.
TTGTTTGTGTTTTGGATGTTGGCCATCCTAACTGGTGTGAGGTGATATCTCATTGTGGTTTTAATCTGCATTTCTCTGATGATTAGCGATGTGGAGCATCTTTTCATGTACCGGTTGGCAATCTGAATTTCTTCTTTGGAGAAGTGTCTATTCATGTCCTCTGCCCATTTCTTAATTGGATTATTTGCTTCTTGATTGTTATGGGGCATGAGCTCTTTATATATTTTGGATGTCAACCCTTTATCAGATACGTTATTTATGAAAATATTCTCCCATACTGTAGGATGTCTTTTTGTTCTACTGATGGTGTCCCTTGCTGTACAGAAGCTTTTCAGCTTGATATAGTCCCACTTGTTCATTTTTGCTTTTGTTTCCCTTGACGGGGAGATATGTTCATGAAGAAGTCGCTCATGTTTATGTCCAAGAGATTTTTGCCTATGTTATTTGCTAAGAGTTTTATGGCTTCATGACTTACATTCAGGTCTTTGATCCACCTTGAGTTTACCTTTGTGTATGGGGCTAGACAGTAGTCCAGTTTCATTCTCTTATGTGTAGCTGTCCAGTTTTTCCAACACCAGCTGCTGAAGAGGCTGTCATCTCCCCATTGTATACCCAAGGCTCCTTTATCAAATATTACTTGACTGTATATGTTTGGGTTAATGTTTGCATTTTCTATTCTGTTCCACTTGTCTGTGGGTCTGTTTTTGTGCCAATACCAAATTGTCTTGATCACTGTGGCCTTGTAGTAGAGCTTGAAGTCAGGGAGTGTAATTCCCCTTGTTTTATTCCTCTTTCTCAGGATTGCTTTGGCTATTCAGGGTCTTTTGTGGTGCCATATGAATTTTAGAATTATTTGTTCCAGTTCATTGAAGAAAGTTGTTGGTAGTTTGATAGGGATTGCATTGAATCTGTAGATTGCTTTAGGTAGTATAGCCATTTTGACAATATTTATTCTTCCTAGCCAAGAGCATGGGATGCGTTTCCATTTGTTAGTGTCCTCTGTAATTTCTCTTAGGAGTGTCTTGTAGTTTTCAGAGTACAGGTCTTTCACTTCCTTCGTTAGGTTTATTCCTAGGTATTTTATTCTTTTTGATGCAATTGTGAATGGAATTGTTTTTCTGATTTCTCTTTCTGTTAGTTCATCATTAGTGTATAGGAAAGCAACAGATTTCTGTGTGTTAATTTTGTATCCTGCAACTTTGCTGAATTCAGATATTACTTCTAGTAGTTTTGGAATGGAGTCTTTAGGGTTTTTTATGTACAGTATCATGTCATCTGCAAATAGTGACAATTTGACTTCTTCTTTACCAATCTGGATGCCCTGTATGTCTCTGTTTTGTCTGATTGCCATGGCTAGGACCTCCAGTACTATGTTGAATAACAGTGGAGAGAGTGGGCATCCCTGTCTTGTTCCCGATCTCAGATGAAAAGCTTTCAGCGTCTCCGCATTAAGTATGATGTTAGCTGTGGGTTTGTCATATATAGCCTTTATGATGTTGAGGTACTTGCCGTCTATACCCATTTTGTTGACAGTTTTAATCAGGAATGGATGCTGAATTTTGTCAAATGCTTTTTCAGCATCTATGGAGATGATCATGTGGTTTTTGTTCTTCTTTTTGTTGATGTGGTGGATGATGTTGATGGATTTTCGAATGTTGTACCATCCTTGCATCCCTGGGATGAATCTCACTTAATCATGGTGTATGGTTCTCTTGATGTATTTTTGAATTCGGTTTGCTAATATTTTGTTGAGTATTTTTGCATCTACATTCATCAGGGATATTGGTCTGTAATTTTCTTTTTTGGTGAGGCCTTTGCCCGGTTTTGGTATTAGAGTGATGCTGGCTTCTTTGAATGAGTTTGGAAGTATTCCCTCCTCTTCTATTTTTTGGAAAACTTTAAGGAGAATGGGTGTTATTTCTTCTCTATATGTCTGGTAGACGTCAGAGGTGAATCCATCAGGCCCAGGGGTTTTGTTCTTGGGTAGTTTTTTGATTACCGATTCAATTTCGTTGCTGGTGATTGGTCTGTTTAGTTTTTCTGTTTCTTGCTTGATCAGTCTTGGAAGGTTGTATTTTTCTAAGAAGTTGTCCATTTCTTCTATGTTTTCCAGCTTGTTAGCATATAGATTCTCATAATATTCTCTTATAATTCTTTGTATTTCTGAGGGGTCTGTTGTGATTTTTCTTTTCTCATTTCTGATTCTGTTTATGTGTGTAGATTCTCTTTTTCTCTTAATAAGTCTGTCTAGGGGTTTATCTATTTTGTTTATTTTTTCAAAGAAGCTGCTCTTGGTTTCATTGATTTTTTTCTATTGTTTTATTCTTCTCAATTTTATTTATTTCTTCTCTAATCTTTATTATGTCCCTCCTTCTGGTGACTTTGGGCCTCATTTGTTCTTCTTTTTCCAATTTCAGTAATTGTGTCTTTAGACTATTCATTTGGGAATGTTCTTCCTTCTTTAAATAGGCCTGGACTGCAATATACTTTCCTCTTAGTACTGCCTTTGCTGTGTCCCACAGAATTTGTGGCTTTGTATTGTTGTTGTCATTAGTCTCCATATATTCTTTGATTGCTGTTTTGATTTGGTCGTTAACCCATTGATTAATTAGGAGAATGCTGTTAGGTCTCCATGTATTTTTGAGCCTTTTTGATTTCTTTCTAAAATTTATTTCTAGTTTTATACCTTGGTGATCTGAGAAGTTGGTTGGTAGGATTTCAATATTTTTGAAATTACTGAGGTTCTTTTTGTGGCCTAGTATGTGTTCTATTCTGGAAAATGTTCCATGTTCACTTGAAAAGAATGTGTATCCTGTTGCTTTTGGTTGTAGAGTTCTGTAGATGTCTGTTAGGTCCATCTGTTCTAGTGTGTTGTTCAGTGCCTCTGTGTCTTTACTTATTTTCTGTCTGGTTGATTTGTCCTTTGGAGTGAGTGGTGTGTTGAAGTCTCCTAAAATGAATGCATTGCCGTCTATTTCCTCCTTTAATTCTGTTAGTATTTGTTTCACATATGCTGGTGCTCCTGTGTTGGGTGCATATATATTTATAATGGTTATGTTTTCTTGTTGGACTGGCCCCTTTATCATTATGTAATGTCCTTCTTTATCTCTTGCTACTTTCTTCGTTTTGAAGTCTATTTTGTCTGATACAAGTACTGCAACACCTGCTTTTTCTCCTTGTTATTTGCATGAAATATCTTTTTCCATCCCTTCACTTTTAGTCTGTGTATATCTTTGGGTTTGAGGTCAGTCTCTTGTAAGCAGCATATAGATGGGTCTTGCTTTTCTATCCATTCTGTTACTCTGTGTCTTTTGATTGGTGCATTCACTCCATTTACATGTAGGGTGATTATTGATAGATATGTACTTATTGCCATTGCTGGCTTTAGATTCGTGGTTACCAAAGGTTCAAGGGTTGCTTCTTTACTATCTAACAATCTAACTTAAGTTTCTTGTTAAGTAATTGTAAACACTGTCTGATGTTTATTTCTCTCCCTTCTTATTCTTCCTCCTCCATTCTTTATATACTAGGTGTTTTATTCTTTGCTTTTAGTTAGTATTTGGATGGTCTGCTTTCTTTGCTATGATCTTATTTTCTCTGGTGACATCTTTTTAGCCTTAGGAGTGCTTCCATCTAGAGCAGTCCATTTAAGATATCCTGTAGTGGTGGTTTATGAGAGGCAAACTCTCTCAATTTTCTCTTGTCTCGACATTGTTTAATCCCTCCGTCATATTTAAATGATAATCGTGCTGGATACAATATTCTTGGTTCGAGGCCCTTCTGTTTCACAACGTTAAATATATCATGCCATTCTCTTCTGGCCTGTAAGGTTTCTGTTGAGAAGTCTGATGATAGTCTGATGGGTTTTCCTTTGTAGGTCATCTTTTTTCTCTCTCTAGCTGCCTTTAATACCCTGTCTTTATCTTTGATCTTTGTCATCTTAATTATTATGTGTGTTGGTGTTGTCTTCCTTGGGTCCCTTGTATTGGGAGATCTGTGGGCTTCCATGGACTGCGAGACTATTTCCTTCCCCAGTGAGGGAAAGTTTTCAGCAGTTATTTCTTCCAAGACACTTTCTATCCCTTTTTCTCTCTCTTCTTCCTCTGGTACTCGTATAATGCAAATATTGTTCCGTTTGGATTGGTCACACAGTTCTCTTAATATTCTTTCATTCCTAGAAATCCTTTTCTCTCTCTCTGCCTCAGCTTCTCTGTATCCTGTTCTCTGATTTCTATTCCATTAACAGTCTCTTGCATCTCATACTGTCTGCTGTTAAGCCCGTCGATCGCTTGTCTGATTTCTGCATTGTCTTTCCTCACTTCCCTCACTTCCTCCCTCAGCTCTTGCACATTTCTCTGTAGGTCCATCAGCATCGTTATGACCTTTATTCTGAATTCTTTTTCAGGAAGACTGTGCATTTCCATCTCTGCCAGCTCCCTCTGTGGGGTTGTCTGGTTGATTTTGGTCTGAACCATATTCCTCTGTCTTTTCATGGCTATAGAAGTGCTCGCTGGTAGTTGCCACTTATGTCAGCTGGGCTCTTTAAGACTTTAAAAAGATGAAAAAAAAGAAAGAAGGAAATAAAAAGAAAGAAAGGTATAAAACAAAAAACAAAACAAAAACAAAAAAAAACCTCCTACCGGAAGTAGATTCTGTGTGGATGCTGTAGGTGGTGCTGTTGCCCCACTATTCCGCAGCCATGGCCGTGCCACTCCGCAGGGCCCTTTATCGCTATGGCTGGGGTGGGAATGAAAGGGAGGCTGTTGATCTCAGTGAGAAGTGTTAAGTATGGCTACGCTTCCTCAGTCGCCAGCTAAGGCATCCGAAACTCCCCAGGACTCCCAGCGTGCTGGGCTGAGTGTGCCGGGGCGATCCGGCTCCTCCTCTCGGCTCCTGTCTCTTTAAGACGCTGAGAAAGTGCACGCTTTTTTTTTCCTTCCTCGGAGTCCCCTGCAAGCACCCTGGCGCATTACCCCCTCAGATCCTGAACCGTCTGTCTCTCCAAACTCCGCTACACTGCGCAATGTGGGTCAGCGCTCCCTGCGCAGATCACCGGGGCTGGCTACTTCACGGGGTGTACTTCCACTCCCTCCTGGCTCTGAATCCTCTCCTCCCGCTGGTGTGCTGGGGTGGGGGAGTGCTCGGGTCCCGCCGGGTCGCGGCTCTGTATCTTACCCGCCACATCTTGGGGCGCCAAGTCCTCTCGGGTGTAGCTGCACACTGTGCACTTTCCTGTGTATTCTGGTCTCTCTTTTAGGAATAGTTGTATTTGCTGTATTTTCGTAGATAAATACAGTGTTGGGAGGAGATTTCTGCGGCCCTGCTCATGCCGCCATCTTCCCAGAAGTCGAGTTCAATTTTTTATACATTTCATATATAAGTGAGATCACAAAGGACTTGTCTTTCTCCATCTGACTTATTTCAGTTATAACAATTCTCTCCAGTTCATTCATATTAAATGAGAGGATTTCCTTCTTTGATATAGCTAAACAATATCCCACCACAAATATATACCATATTTTCTTTACCCATTTGTCACCAGACACAGGTTATTTCCATGTCTTGGTTATTGTGAATAATGCTACAGCAAATACGCAAGTGCAGGTATTTCTTCAAGACACTGATTTCATTTCATTTGGATATATATCCAGAAGTGGGATTGATGGGTCGTATGGTAGTTCTATTCTTAATTGTTTGAGAAACTTCCATACTGCCTTCCACAATGGCTGTAGCAATTTACATTCTCACCAACAGCGCACAACTGTTCTCTTTTCTGCATATCCTTGCCAACATGTTATCTCTTGTCTTTTGGATAGTAGCCATCTTAGCAAGTGTAAGGTGATATCTCATTTGTTTTTGATATGTGTTTCTCTTATGATTAGCGATGTTGAATACCTCTTCACTTTCCTGTTGGCCATCTGGATGTTTTCTTTGGAGAAATGTTTATTCAGATCCTTTGCTCATGTTTTAATCAAATTATTAGATTTTTCTGCTATTGAGTTGTATAAATTCCTGATATATTTTGGATACTAATCCCATATCACATACATGGTTTGCAAATATCTTCTCCCATTCTGTAGGTTGCCTTTTCATGTTCATTGTTTCCTTTGAATTGCAGAAATTTTTTAGTTTGATGTAGTCTGACTTGTTTATATTTACTTTTCTTGCCTGTGCTTTTGTATCAAATCTGAAAATAATGCCAAGATGAATGCCTAAGAGCTTTTTACCTATGTTTTCTTCTATGAGTTTTACAGTTTCAGGTCTTTAATCCATTTCATGTTAATTTTCATGAGTGTTATAAAATAGTGATCCACTTTCATTCTTTAGCATGTAGATATTCAATTTTCCCAACACCATTTATTGAAAAGACAATTTTTTCCCCATTCTGTGTTCTTGGTGCCCTTGTCAAAGACTAGTTGATTGTCCAAGTATGATTTTATTCCTGGGCTCTCTACTGTTTTATTGATCTCTGTGGCTGTTTTTATACCAGCCCCATACTGTTTTTATTAATATAGTTTTGTAATATAGTTTGAAGCCAGGAAGTATGATGTCTCCAGCTTTCTTCTCTATTCTCAAGATTGCTTTGGTTAGTTGTGGTATTCTGTGGTTTCACATGAATTTTAGGATTGCTTTTACCTGTGAAAAATGTCATTGAAATTTGGTAGGGATTATATAGAATCTGTACATCACTTTGGTAGTATGGACATTTTAACAATAATAGTTCCTCCAAACCATAAACATGTGATACCTTATGTGTGTCTTCTTCAATTTCTTTCATTGATGTCTTATAGTTTTCAGCATACAGATTTTTTCACCTCCTTGGTTAAATTTATTCCTATGAATTTTATTGATTTTGATGCTATTAAAAAAGGGATTCGTTTCTTAATTTCTCTTTCCAATAATTCATTTGTTAGTATATGGAAATACAGCTGATTTCTATATGCTGGTTTTGTATACTGAAAATTTACTGAATTAGTTCTAACGGTTTTTGGTGGAATCTTTAGGGTGATCTATATAAGTGATCAAGTCATTTGAAAATGGAGATAATTTTATTTCTTCCTTTCTAACTTAGATGTCTTCTATTTCTTTTACTTGGTGGATTGTTCTGGCTAGAACTTCCAGTATTATGTTGAATAAGACTGGTGAAAGTAGGCACTCTTGTACTGTTCATGATATTATAGAAAAGCTTCCAACCTATTGTCATTGAATATTCTAACTGTGGGCTTGTCATATATGGCCTTTATTATATTGAGGTACATTCCTTTTACAGCCACTTTGTTGAGGATTTTTTTTTATCATCAAAGGATGTTGACTTTTGTCAAATGCATTTTCTGCATCTGTTGAGAAGATTGTATGTTTTTATCTCTCATTCCATTAATGTGGTTAATCATTTATTGATTTATGTTGAATCATCCTTTACAACTAACCTTCAGAAGCAGGAATATGACTGTATTGCATCCATTGGAAAACTTTTGCTATACTGTGTGATGACTTACTTTAAATATTTCAATATAAACAGTATGATACACATTTGAATAAATATATTTATTCTCAGCTTACAGCATAGGACTTGTTAGTATTTAAAGTACGCTAATCAGCAATCCACACTTTAGGAATGGTTAAATATGCACTTGACATATAACCATAGAAATATAAATCAGAACATTTTTTAGTTAGCCTAAGGAATATTAGAAATAATTTTTCATTAATGAGTTGACTTGTATTTAAGACACATGTAGTTAACTGAAAGGTTACATGAGGTCTAATACTCTTGCATGAATGAAGAATGAGAATCTGGTAAGCATACCAGCCTAATGCACTTGACTAGCCCCTTAGCTCTAGAGTTCTGTTGGTCCTAAATTCCTCTGCTGCACACAAAATTCTATTATATAATTCTACTATCTTATTGGCTGCTCCTGCCATTGCCTTTTTTAAATATAAGATGTGTGTCAAATGCATTAGGACAATGACTGAACCTATATCCCTGTGCCTTTTTCTTTTTTTACTGTAGTTGATATTCAATATTATATTGGTTTCAAGTATACACATAGTGATTTGACAGTTATCTACATTATTCAATGTTCACATCAACCAGTGTAGTTACTATCTGTCAACACAGAAAGATGTTACAGAATCATTGGCTATATTCTGCTTTCCTCCCGATGACTAATTGTATTATGATTGAGATTTTGTGCCTCTATCCTCTTTACTTATTTCACCATTTGCAGATGACATAATACTATGTATTAAAAAACCCTAAAGATTCCATCAAAAAACTATTAGAACTAATAAATGGATTCATCAAAGTCACAGGATACAAAGTCAATATACAGAAATCTGTTACATTGCTATATACTAATAATGAACAAGCAGGAAGAGAAATCAAGAACACAATTCCATTTACAATAAAAAAGAATAAAATACCTAGGAATAAACCTAATCAAGGAGGTGAAAGACCTGTACCCTATGCTTTCTTTCTACTCATGTCCATATATTTGACAGAACATATCTAAGAATTTCTTTCATCATAATACCTCTAATATCAAGGCTCTTTATATGCACAACATAGTCAAACTATTAATACAAATATTTGCCAAAGAACCTGACAATGATTGAAAGGCCAAATTATTTTAGGTCCATACACAGTACCACTCATTAGTTTCATTTTTTGTTCAAAGAACAAAAATAAATCACATTTATTTATATATTCATAAATTGCCTTTAGTAGACATTGCACTTCGTATTTTTAAGATAAAGACTAACATCTTTGACAAAACTGTCTAGGTTTGTTCAGTCTGTCATAAAAAAATACCACAGACTGCATGGCTTAAACAACAGAATTTTATTATCTCACAGTTTGGAGGGTAGAAAGTCCAAGATCAAAGTCTGCCGAAGTTCAGTTTCTGGTGAGGGCTCGCTTTCATTTTGCAGATGGCCACCTCTTTGCTGTATTCTTACATGGAAGAAACTCTTTCTCTTCCTGTAAGAGTATCTGTCTTGTCAGATTAGGTCCCCACTCATGTGACCTGATTTAACCTTTATCACCTCCTCACAAGCCCTAGACCGCAAAATAGTCACATTTGTGATTAGGGCTTCCACATATGAATTTGGGTGCGGGGGATACAAACACTCAGTTCCTAATGACCTATTATAAGACTTACCTGCTCCTTGGTCATTTAATCAGCAACATCTCATACAAATCTATTCATTTTATGCATTCCAGTTAAAACTGGCCTTCTATCCATTTCTGGAATGCATATTCCTTCTCTTCACTGAGTTTGCTGTTTTTCTCTACTCACTTCACATAGTCAATTCTAACTCATCCCTCTGTTATCAGGTCAAACTGTTACCGGAGAGACCTTTATATTTTCCCACTTATTATTTCAACTAATTAAGTCTGTAATGTGCATCATTTAGAATTTTACTGAGGCATACATATGAATATGCTTATTGTTGATGGTAGAGTAAGTGCATGGCATGTCATTTACTGACTCTTTGTATGGCTACTTTAGAATCTACTTCTTAGATCAATATTTTATTTTCTTTTAACTTCTGTCAGAAAACATGGAAGTTAATTATACCTTCATTTTAGAGCAGATGAAACTGAGATGTTAAGCTGTGCTGTTATTTATAATTTGGTATTGAAACAGCAGTAAAAACACAGATACATTCTCTGCCCTCATGGAGCTTACACAATTCAGTGGGGGAGAAAGTCATTAAACTGCAATCATTTATAATTACAATATGTGATAAATTCTACAAAAATGCCAAGTATAAAAACAGGAATAGAAAAGTGATTTTATATTTGGGGCAGGAAAATTTTATAGAGGGCAGGAAAGATCTCTCTAAGGAAAAGACATTTAGGGTGAGACAATATAATGATCAGAAATGCTCCAGCAGAAGAGGGGGGAAGGAATCTTCAGAAGGCAGCTCAATACACATGGAGGCTATGAGGTGGAAGTGAAAGAAGGTCAGTGTGACTGGAACATCATAAACAGGAGGGAAGCTAGCGAGGTAGTTAGGAAGCATTGACAGCCTCCAGCAACAGAGAACCCTGCAGGCCTCAGAGATTTTGGATTTTATCTGTAAGTACAACACTTTGCTGTAATTTTATTATATAACCATTTCTTATAGTATTGTTCTATAAAAACTGAGGTAATATTTATTCAATCAGGATTGAAAATTTGACTACTACGATTAAGAAATCTAGTCTAAATATACTGCTTTCTAATGTCTAAACTGAGAGTCATAGAGCATCAAAAATCTAGAAAAGTGGCTGATTGGTATGGCCTTTGAAGACAGTCAGTCTCTCTAGTCTCTCTCTCTTTCTCAGTTAGCCATTATCTCTGCCACATATTGGGCAGGCATTTGATAACAGTCAATTAAGTTCTCTGCATACTGGAAAGTGCCTAAACATGCAGATAATCTGCATTTTTTTTTAGTGATGAAAGTTTCATGTATTTCCATCTCCAGAAGTGCAGATAACAAAGCTGAAATTAGATGGAGAAAGAACAGTCATTATATCTCAGTTAAAAAAAAGGTAAATTTTAAGAAGAGCTGTGTATAAATCCAAATCTCTTTCCCAGAGTGTTTTTGATTAATATTTCAATTTGTAATAATGTGGCAGGATACATGGAAGCATGCATATTCTCAAAGCAGAGGTTTAGTGATAGAGGAACCCAGACAAATAAGCATGGGAGTCTAACCAGCATTTTATTCTGAATTTTCTCCATCAAAGAATGAGCCTGAACTGCAGTTTGCATGGTTTCACTGTGTGTGGAAACTAGTAACAATGCCTAAACCTGTCCAGAGCAGGACATCTGTCTTCCACAACAGAGATTCCAAAGAGTAGGCCAGAAATAATAACTCACTTCATAGAAAACTGCAAAAAAAAAAAAAACCTCTCTCAAACCTGCAAACTGCCTAGAAGGCATTGGTTAAAAATGGTGATTAAGATTTTGGAACCAAAAACGCCCTCCTGCAGCTTTATAGCCCAATTTCACACTGTCCTAGTAGTCTTAGAGCCCTTAAACTGAGAATATAATTTAGAGATCCTAGACTCACAGAAGTAAATGTAAATCCTCTCTGGAAGAACACATTTCTATCCCAGATCTCAGAGGATTCCCACAATAAAAAATGAAAGGAAAGTGAGCAGCTCATAGGCAAAGTACTAAACACAAAAGAAACAAGACACCCTGGTAAGACCCAAAAGAAATAATAGAATAAATAGACTCATATTAAATAGAATAAAGTCTTATAATATATTCCATGAACACAAAACTATAAAGAATGATTAAGCAGATTTGAAAAGGAACCAATCAGAATTTCTAAAAATATAAATAATTAAAAATTAAAATCCAATGAATGGGCTTAGTGACAGTCACAGCTGAAGAGAGAATTAGTGAACAAGAAGGTAAATCAGGAAATTATTCAAAATTCAGTAGAGAAAAATAGAAAAAAAAACATGAGAAAAGGTTTCTGATGTGTTTAGATGCCTAGTGGAGAAGTAAGACTCACAATGCTAAGTGTATGTGGTAGCAAACTACAGTACAATGTGCTTTCCAACCAGGCATCCTAGGGTTCTTCCTTTTTTTGACCCTTAAAACCACTCTGACCTTTAATATCTCAGTCACTTGAGCGGGTTGCAAATCAAACATAAAAAAACTTCTTGGAAGGCAAGTGAGTTACTTACATAGCAGGCTAAGTGTTCTCTTAACAGGGCCTTAGCTCTTACTCAATCAGAGCCTTTTTCAGTGAGTAGAAAAAGCTTTAAAAAGGACACTATGAAGGCAGAAGCCAGAGATCCTTGAAAAACATCCCTTGCATGTATAACCTGCTTGTCAGCAGAACCAGTAGCAGGGGGATCACCTAAATGGTAGCATCTGAAGTGCAATATAGTTTCCTGCTGTTTTCATGCAGCCAAGGTATCCATTAAAAAGCTGGCACAGTGTCCAGAGGCACATTAGAAACAGTCTTTACAAAATACACAGTCATCTTCTTTCCACATAGATTATATTGCTTTAATTGGTCAATCATTCCTACTGTGTTCTTCTGGTCCCAGGATAGGGGAAAGAGCTGAACTATTACTGTATATGTTATGGTACCATTGTTTCTTGATGAGGAAGTATGAGGAGAATTAAGGCTAAGAATGCATTTTCCGGGGGCTTTTAGTTCCTTGTAGTTTTATGTCTGAAATCTAAATGTTTGGACTCAATATCCCAAGCCTCCTGAAACTCAAATGTTCATTGCTTTGCCCCAGGGAAATAGGATCTCTGTTGGCCAACATGATGAATTGCTTTTTGTTATGCCCTTCTCAGACCTTTGGAAGTATTAAAGATTAAAAACCAAAAGATCCCAGGAGAAATCAGAAATTCCAACTATAGGTCAGAAGTTGTTGAGAAAAGTGAATTATAAGAAGCCTAAAAATTCCATCATTCATTAAGGCACCTCATGGATCTCTTTTAATCACAACTCTCATCTATTTGCCTATTGTCTATATTTTTTAAAACCACCTTGGTGAGACTGCAAATAACCATATCAATAGCATGATCCTGAGTGCAGGATCCAGGAAATTCTAGTCTCAGCTCTATAACTTTATTGACTATGTGACCTTGGACAAGTTGCAAACTTTCCTTGCTTCATTGTCCTCCTATTTAAATAAGGATAATAATAACTACTGTAGTCTAAGGAGAAATGGCTTATAAGAGGTTGAATGAGAGTAGGAATAGGTGACAATGGAATATGGTACCCAGCAGAGGAGAACAAAATGTCTCTTAGCTTTATAATTGCATATACCAAACTATATTCACAATGTCTGCCTTCTGATTTTTTCCCACTTCATCATAAACTTACTGAAAATAGGAACTCTTTCATTAATATTTGAATTCCTAGCACCTGTGGAGTATTTTACACACAAAAGTTCTCAATAAATGTTTGTTGAGTGAAAGAATTTTGATAGAGTTAAGTCAAGATAGGTGTCCAGATATAGGGCCATACTGGCAAAGATAAGGAAAAGAGACACTAAGAGGAAAGCTATGCATCAGTTTTCATATGTCAGATCAGTTACATATAATCAGACATATATAATTGCTTGTTTCAATTTCTCTTTTTATAGAGGGTATATATAACTTCATGAACTTGGAGGGAAAGACATTTCCCATTTCCCTATGTATTTGTGTGTGTGTGTGTGTTTGTGTTCATTTATGTTAGACAGTCTGAGAGCAGACCCAAGGATCAAATCTTATTCCTACCAATAGTGACCCAGGTGAGGCAGTCTAGTTGGTCTTAAAATTTTCTTTGATATAATTTTCCAGGGAATTATCACATTTAAATCTTCATGCACAGATGGCCACTTACCCTGATCCTGACTCTATCACAGTTCATGAACATGATCAAAATTCAGGCTAATTTAGCCTTTATTTAACCAGACTTTACATACTTACATAATTTTCTCCCCACTGCTGCCAAATTATAATTTATCAACTTAAGAGGCAAGAGGTAGAGCACAATGCAGGTATGGAGTATATATTGAATACAATATCCTAAGTGGAAAATCAGTTTCAATTATATGGACTAAGGATGAAACTACCAGAGAATTCAAACATCAATTATATTTGAAGTTTCATTCACATACGTGTATGTTTGTCTATGTGTGTGTGTATATGCATATATACACAAAACAAATAACTAATGACTTCAGCAACAAATGGATTTTTTATCCAGATGTTACTTAAGCAAATATTTGAATCTCTTCCTGCAGCCTGAATATAATTTGCCTACATGAGGAAGGTAGTTCCAACTCTTGCAATATAGGAAAACAAAATAGTTTGGAATTAAAAATACAGCCAGTGATAGCACACTTAGGTCAGCCTCACTCAGTGAATAGGCACCTACCTACATGACTGATTTGAACTGATCTGAAAGATTACCTTTTCAAAACTCTTTTCCTTCTAGAACTACTACTATGCCAGAATTCTTTGGCATTTTTACTTACTATTTAAGATCTTTAAGTGTATATATTAATACAGTATTTACTTAATTTCCTGTTTGTTTAGGTACTATGATTTCAATAACATTTATTTAGAGGCTTAAAGAGAAAAGACTGCCATACTAAATATGGCAAATTCTGATTTCAGAAATCTTGACATGCAAAAAATTCAAAACAAGAAGATGCATTTTTTTTTTTACATAAAGAAATGCCAAGGAACAGGATAGTCAGCTACTTTAGGTGCTTGACTGGAGTGAGCACAATTCAGCTCCTGATTTTTATCGTCCCAGAAATTTTTTTCTTTTTCAACAACTTATGCAGGTTATTTAGGTTTCACATGTGCAAATCACACTGACCAAATTCACAGCCTTAGACACCAGGATGACTTACTGCTAACGCATACTTAAAGCAGTATTCACAGTACCTACGTTCTGTAAGTAGAAATTCTAGGAAACCAAATTACTTAAGGAGTTTGTGTAGTGAACTTTAAATATTTTAAATCCTGGATTGTTGAGTGTGGGTCAAAAGGCATGGGCTTAAGTGTCTAGAGAAGCTAGAAAAATAATGGAAAAGTGGCAAATGGGCTGAAGGTTTTTATACGAATCAGGCAAAAATTTTTTACATTTCAACAAAAATACATGTATCCTCTGTTTTCTTGAAATGCAGGAAATACAATGTCTATTTTTAGGCTGATTTTGATTTTCCATTCTAGACAGAGACATGGATACAGAGAAATATTTCTCCACTATTATAAAGCAAACCCATGATGTAAGCATGACAAAAAGTGAGAACTGACACACTAAGCTTTAGTGTTGGGGAGAACAGGCTATTCTGGAAACCATGGTGAATTAATGAAATCAAGTTCTTTCCACAAAAGGCAGCTGTACTTGACTCTTGCCTTGTTGGTTGAACTGGGTTTCTAGATCTAAATTTTTAAAACAAACTGAACATCTGAATTGTGGATATGAAATATCCTGATTTTTAAGGTAGATTTATAGTTTCTAAAAATAAGGCATAGGGCAAACAAGTATATGGGGGCCATCTTCAGTTTATGGGTCACCTCTCTAAGAGTTTTATCTAGAGGAAAGTTGCTATGGTCTGAATGTTTGTGCCCATCCCCAAATTCATATGTTGAAATCCTAACCCCTAAAGGTATTGGTATTAAGAGATGGAGTCTTTGGGAGGCACTTCAGTCATGAAGTAAAGCTCTCATAAACTGGATTAGTGCCTTACAGAAGAGGCTCAGGAGAGATACTATGCTACTTTCACTATGAGGACACAAGAAGTTAGCAGTCTGCAACCCAGAAGAGGGCTCTCTTGACCATGCTGGCATCCTGATCTCAACCTTCTAGCCTCCAGAACTGTAAGAAATAAATCTCTGACTTGCAGCCTCTAGAGCTGCTGTTCATAAGCTCCTCAGTATGCGGTATTTTGTTAAAGCACACTGAATGGACCAAGATAAATGTTCAGCCAGACAAAGACTAAACTTAATTTTATGATCCATAGAAGGCTAGAGTAACTGGAAAGTCATTACAGTAACTGGAAACATGCCCTTCTAATGCCCTCATTCAGTTGTTCTTTTGGGGCTGACATGGATTTTTGCTCTCCAGCTCTGGTTTTTCAGGAATCCATGTATAGCCCAATAACAGTTTCCTTCTAGAAATTCAGAAACAGAATTGGTTAGGTTATGCTTTTGTGGCCAAATTTCATTTAAGAAGTTTACCCTTTTAATGTTTTCAATAGCTCAAAAAGCTGTTATTCGCGTCATGGAAGGTACTTCCAATGTTTGCAAGTGATCCTCTGAAAACTTGCTACCTTCTTTACTGGCCTTGGCTAGCAATACATTTACAATTCATTATCTTACAACATGGTTCTTCTAACAGTGGCTATTTTCAATGATTCTGTGTTGGATTTTAAATTTGCCAAACCATTTCCTCAAATTCATAGAAATTATACTAACTTCCTGACTACAGTCAGTACTGCTCTGGTGCTTTAGTTCAATTAATTTTTCATGCATACCAACTTACCCCTCCAAATCTCTTGTGGATAGTCTTACTATTTTGGCACAGAGTGGAGTACTTGCCTTTAAAGGGAAGGTGATGTCTGTCTTATCCTTTTTCCATTGCTAGGCTATGGTCTGTCTCCCCTAATTCCAAGTGTAATGTGTAAAGTATCATTTGTTGGTATTGAAGGCCATATATAGTTTACCCATTTGCTTTTCCCCCTTCTCTGTTATACATCTTACTTCTCTTTCAAATCTCCATTCATTTTGAAAGCTCAATTTTTATTTGGACTTCCCCTCCCCTTAAATCTTATTGTTGGTAGACAGAGAGGGTAGCTGCTAATAAACCCTCTTTGGAATGATGAAGGGACAATTTTTTCCTAGGCTAATCCTGACTCCAAAAGAGAAGCAACTTAAATATATCAAATATTTGACTAAATGTAAACTTTACATTTTTATTATTCAATTCACAGAATAATTAAATTAGAAACACAGGTACTATATAAGAAGCCAGCTTATGCTTACTCTGAAATATAAATAAAGACATGCCATTGTAAATAACTGATGCTTCCAAATTTTTAAAATAAAATTAGGTTTCTGTAAATTTTAATTTTTTACCTCAATGGCATAATTACCCCAACTCTGGACATTGTATGTGATACTGCTTGATACTAAAAAATAAACTTCAAGTACAGATATTTAGGCAGATTCTTTAGTATTTCTTTAGTTAATGACTAAGACAAGTTATATTCTTTACAGGGAAGTACAAATATGATTCCCATCATGTTATGAAAAGCATATCTTATAAGACTGTATTTTGCAAATAATAAATCAGGCTTTCTGGAGCCAAATTTTAGTGTTGTAGTCATATTGTTAAAAGAACCATCTCTATTCAGTTTGGTGTTCTAATGCAATTGCAAAAAGTCATTGTACTTTAGGATGCTTTAAATCTTTCATTATGGAAATCATAATGCCTAGTTTAAAAAATTTTACATTTCCCTGAAGTATACTGTACAATACTGTGCACTGCTTTATTAGCATAATTTTTACTGTTCAATGATAAATACGTTGTTTAAATGCTTTTGTCTAATTAGGTCATATTGCAATGAACAGTCCCCTGCATTATGTGTGCATGTATAATAGGAAGCTCCTGAATAATGTCTTTTTCCTTTACATACAAAGTAAAATCTGTTATAGCAGCAATATACATAGAGAGCCAAAACCTTCCAATAGTTATGATGTCTTCAAAAACAGTTCAATGGTGCAAAAGTAAGACAAACTAAAGTAGAACCTGAGAAGTAGATTTGGGCTCAACATGAAGAAGAGAATTATAAATCTCAAACCTATCTTATAAGGAAACAAGCTCCCTTGGGAGATAGTGAGATCCCTGTTATCTGAAGTGTTCAAAGAGGGCCTGATGGTAGTAGAAAATTTAAATACTAAGCTGGACAATGGCCAACATAATTTCCAATCCGTGTAAAAAGGTGAGATGCTGAAAACTGGCAATTTTAGTAAAGATAATAGAATATCTATTTAAATTGAAGAATATTTATCCAAACATATATTCATTGTTTATTAGGAATTCCTGTGCCAGGGAGATAGAGCAGTGAATAAGACATAATTCCTGACTTCACAAAGTTTATAGTCCATTGGAGAAAACTGACAATGGACATTATAGACAGGTTGAAAACATATGCCTTTGGCTCTATAAGAATATGGGGCAGTGCAGGATTATCTAGTAGACAGACACAGCCCATGCTGACAGCAACAAGGTAAGCAGGGGACCAAAAAAAAAAAGATGCTTTTAAAGAATCGGCATGTTATATAAAACAGCAAAGTAGTCATAATGGTAAGAACATATCTTTTTTTGGTTATTTTACCATCTCCTTTTCTAAGGTGTTTGGACTAGATCCTGATGGCCAAGAGGGGCCACTAAAGAATTTTAAGCTAGAGAGTAGTCTGATGATTTATATGTAACAGAAAGATAACTGTATGTGCAATGTGAAAAGGGGCAGACCTAGAAGCAAGATGAGCACTCAGTGGAAATGATTAAGAGTTGAAGCCAGTGGCAATGGGAATGCAGAGAAGTGGAGATGATCAAGAAATATTAGCTTCTCCTGAATTCAGTGACTGATTAGTTACAGAGAGGAAAGATAAAAAAGGAATTAATAATGCCTCTTAGATTTCTGTCTCATTTTATTTCAGAACCTGGAGATGGAGCAATAAAATAAGCCCTTGGACTTCACCATGACCCAAGAAGGAGCTCAGTAAAGATCTCCACTTCGACCCTACCAAAGCAGTTGTTATCTCCAAGAATTCTCCCCATGTCCAGAGTGTCTCTTAATCACTGTACAACAGCAAATGTAAAGTACTATAGATTATTTTCCTTCTTTTAACCTACATGCTAAAGAAAAGAATATTAACCAGATGGCTATAAGATGTTCCTACTGAGCTTCTTTTTTTAAGTCAACATCCCAATTTCCTCTTACCATAATGTTTTTCCAGTGAATCATATTAAATGCAAACACTTTAAAGATATAGAAAGACTGCTGCATCATCCAGAGTGAATATGATTTATATGGGTTTGTAAGCTTATGCCAAGAAAAAAGTTAGTCATATATGGAACTAGAGATATTAAACTTTCTTAAAAATGTACTTTCTGCCTCTGAAAATTATGTATTTTTTGGAAAAATTTGTTCCATGGGGGAAAAACATGAGTCTTTAATACAATTACCCTTCTGTTAAGAAATCCTTGTTCCTGCGCACAAGGATATCCATCTGCTAGGCTGAATGGTAAGGTTATGTAGTAGCTCATCTTATGTCTATCTGATTGAAAATGAGGAGTTTTCAGGAAATCTCTGCTTGATGTGCCACAAAATACACTGATTTGGAAGTGATCTTTTCCTGAAATTCTTCATGCATAGTAACAACAAGATCTGAGGAAATATTTTGGTAACCTAGAAGACTATTCATAAGAGTTTCATTCGAGTTTAAGAAGGTTTGTTATGTCTTAGCTTGGATTGCCACAATGAAATACTAAAATAGGTGGTTTAAATAACAGACATTTACTCCTCAAAGTAGCAGAGGCTGGGAAGTCCAAGATCAAGGTCCTGGCTGATCCAGTTCTTGGTGACAGCCCTCCTTCTGGCTTGCAGAGTGCTTCCTTCTCCTTGTGTCCTCATATTTCAGAGAGAAAGAGAGCTCTGGTCTCTATTCCTCTTCTTATAAGGACACTAATCCAATAACTGAAACTCCACCCTCACAACCTCATCTAAACATAACTATCTCCCAAAGACTCCACCTCTAAATGTCATCACACTGGGGGTTAAGGCATCAACATATGACTTTTGGGGGGATACATTCAATCTATAACAGCACATACAGGAGTATCCAAAAGGACCTCAGCATATTCATTTCACAATGTTATGTTAAATGAATTTATTGTTAGTACCTATAATATGCCAGATACTATGGATACAGAAATGATCAAAACAGACAAAAAGTTCTAGTTTTACAGCATATGTTCTAATGGGAAAGAATGAAACAACAAATAAAATAAGTCCTATAACAGAAATGGTAAATGGTATGGACAAAAACAAGGAGCGTGGGCATAGGGACTGCAAGGAATGTATGTCATTTGGAACAGGGTGCTAAAGAGCCTCACTGAAAAGATGGCATTTGAGCTAAGACTTAAAGGAGTTGAGACATTAAAACAGAGGCTAACTGAAGGAAAAGGGTTCATGATAGAGGCAAAAGGAAATAAAAAGTCCTCAGAGCACACTGATCTTCATGTATTCCAGAAATAACAAAAGGGCCAGTGTGACTAATGAATTAAATATGAGAGAGAGTAGACAGAATTTAAGAGAGGGAATAAAAGATCAGGTAAGGACTTGTAAGCCATTTCAAGGATTTTGGTCTACTTCTAAAAAAGATGGGGTGCTAATGAAGAGAAATGAACAAAATAATGACAATTTAATTCTCATTTCAAAATATAGCTTCTGTGTGAAAGGGGCTATGGAAGAGTAAAGGTGGAGGCAGGGAGGTTCTTTTAAATCCAATAAAAAACTGTGGCTTAGACTAGGATAGTAGCAATGGAAATGGTAAAGAAGTGGCAGGATTATGGATATACTTTCAAGTCAGACCTAACAGGATTTCCTGTTTGGAAAGTGGGGATAAAGATAGAGAAAATTAAGGATGATCTTATGTTTTTAGTCTGAGCAAGTGAAAGCATCCATGAGGGGGGAGCTGGGAGTATGTTGGAGAAAGGGTAAAGATTTAGTTTTAAATGTGTTAGGTTTGAGGACCGTGAGCAGGGCGGAGGAAATCTCCTCCCAAAACGATATGTATTTATGAAAATACAAGTACAACTACTCCTAAAAAAAAGACCAGAAGATACAGGACAGCACATAGCCTGTAGCTATACCTGAGAGGACTCAGCAACCTGCGAGGTGGGTAGGATACGGAGCTGCGACCTGGCGGGACCTGAGCACTCCTCCACCCCATTGCACCAGCGGGAGGAGAGGACTCAGAGCTAGGAGGGACTGGAAGTACACCCCGTGAAATAACCAGCCCTGGTGATCTGCGCCCGGAGCGCTGACACACATCGTGTGGTGTAGCGGAAACTGGAGAGACAGGGTGCAGTATCTGAGTGGGGAATGCACCCGGATCCTTGCACGCAGCTCCTGGGAAGAAAAAAAAAAAGAAAAGTACACGCAGTTTTCATTGCTCTTAAAGAGACAGGAGTCCAGCAGAGGAGCCGGATTGCCCTGGCACACTCAGCACAGCAGGATGGGAGTCCTGGAGAGTTTTGGACCCCGTAGCTGGCGACTGGAAAAGGGTGGCTGCACTTAGACTTCCCACAGACATCGACAGCCTCCCATTCGATTCCACCCCGGCCAGAGCTACAAAGGGCCCTGCAGAGCGGCGAGGCCAGAGCTGCGGAATAGTGGAGCAACAGCGCCACCTACAGCATCCTCACACAATCTACTCCGGGTGGGCATTTTTCTTTTTTTGTTCTTCCTTTGTTTTGCTTTGTTTTTTGTTTTGTCTTCTCTTTTCTTTTTTTCTTCCTTTCTTTTCTTTTTCTTTTTTTTATAAAGTCTTAAAGAGCATGGCTGACATACGTGGCAACTACCAGCAACCACTTCTATAGCCATGAAAAGACAGAGGAATATGGTCCAGACTAAGATCAACCAGACAACCCCAGAGAGGGAGCCTGAAGGGATAGAAATGCACAATCTTCCTGAAAAAGAATTCAGAATAAAAGTCATACCGATACTGACGGATCTACAGAGAAATGTGCAAGAGCTGAGGGAGGAAGTGAGGGAAGTGAGGAAAGACAATGCAGAAATTAGACAAGCAATCGACGGGCTTAAAAGCAGAATGGATGAGATGCAAGAGACTGTTAATGGAATAGAAATCAGAGAACAGGAATACAGAGAAGCTGAGGCAGAGAGAGATAAAAGAATCACTAGGAATTAAAGAATATTAAGAGAACTGTGTGACCAATCCAAACGGAACAATATTTGCATTATAGGAGTACCAGAGGAAGAAGAGAGAGAAAAAGGGGTAGAAAGTGTCTTTGAAGAAATAATTCCTGAAAACGTCCCCACGTTGGGGAAGGAAATAGTCTTGCAGTGCACGGAAGCCCACAGATCTCTCAACACAAGGGACCCAAGGAAGACAAAACCAAGACACATAATAATTAAAATGGCAAAGATCAAAGATAAGGACAGAGTATTAAAGGCAGCTAGACAGAGAAAAAAGACCACCTACAAAGGAAAACCCATCAGACTATGATCACACTTCTCAACAGAAACCTTACAGGCCAGAAGAGAAGGGCATGATATATTTAACATAATGAAACAGAAGACCTCTAACCAAGAATACTGTATCCAGCACGCTTATCATTTAAATATGACAGAGGGATGAAACAATTTCCAGACAAGAGAAAATTGAGAGAGTTTGCCTCTCATAAACCACCACTACAGGATATCTTAAACGGACTGCTCTAGAGGGAAGCACCCCTAAGGCTAAAAAGATGTCACCAGGGAAAACAAAATCATAGCAAAGAAAGCAACCATCCAAATATTAACTGAAGGCAAAGAATAAAACACTTAGTATATAAAAAATGGAGGAGGAAGAATAAGAACAGAGAGAAATAAAGAAACATCAGACGGTGTTTACAATAAATTAACAAGAAAGTTAACTTAGATTGTTAGATAATAAAGAAGCAACCCTTGAACCTTTGGTAACCACGAATCTAAAGCCAGCAATGGCAATAAGTATATATCTATCGATAATCACCCTAAATGTAAATGGACTGACAAATCAAAAGACACAGAGTAAGAGAAAGGATAAAAAATCAAGACCCATCTATATGCTACTTACAAGAGACTCACCTCAAACCTAAAGATATACACAGACTAACAGTGAAGGGATGGAAAAAGATATTTCATGCAAACAACAAAGAGAAAAAAGCAGGTGTTGCAGTACTTGTATCAAACAAAACAGACTTCAAAAAAAAGAAAGTAGCAAGAGATAAAGAAGGACAATACATAATGATAAAGGGGTCAGTACAACAAGAAGATATAACCATTATAAATATATATGCACGCAAAACAGGAGCGCCAGCATATGTGAAACAAACACTAACAGAATGAAAGGAGGAAATAGACAGGAATGCATTCATCTTAGGAGACTTCAACACACCACTCAGTCCAAAGGACAGATCAACCAGACAGAAAATAAGTAAGGACACAGAGGCACTGAACAACACCCTAGAACAGATGGACCTAACAGACATCTACAGAACTCTGCACTCAAAAGCAACAGGATACACATTCTTCTCAAGTGCACATGGAACATTTTCCAGAATAGACCACATATTAGCCAACAAAAAGAACCTCAGTAAATTGAAAAATATTAAAATCCTACCAACCAACTTCTCAGATCACAATGGTATAACACTAGAAATAAATTTTAGAAAGAAATCAAAAACGACCAAAATACATGGAGACTTAACAACATTCTCCTAATTAATCAATGGGTTAATGACCAAATCAAAACAGAAATCAAAAAATATACGGAGACTAATGACAACAACAACACAAAGCCACAACTTCTGTGGGACGCAGCAAAGGCAGTTCTAAGAGGAAAGTATATTGCAATCCAGGCCTATTTAAAGAAGGAAGAACAATCCCAAATGAATACTCTAAAGACACACTTGCGGAAATTGGAAAAAGAAGAACAAATGAGGCCCAAATTCACCAGAAGGAGGGACATAATAAAGATTAGAGAAGAAATAAATAAAATTGAGAAGAATAAAATAGAAAAAATTCAATGAAACCAAGAGCTGGTTCTTTGAAAAAATAAACAAAATAGATAAACCCCTAGCCAAACTCATTAAGAGAAAAAGAGAATCTACACACATAAACAGATTCAGAAATGAGAAAGGAAAAATAACAATGGACCCCACAGAAATACAAAGAATTAGAAGACAATATTATGAGAATCTATATGCTAACAAGCAGGAAAACCTAGAAGAAATGGACAACTTCTTACAAAAATACAACCTTCCAAGACTGACCAACCAAGAAACAGAAAAACTAAACAGACCAATCACCAGCAACGAAATTGAATCGGTAATCAAAAAACTACGCAAGAACAAAACTCCCGGACCAGATGGATTCACCTCTGAATTCTATCAGACATATAGAGAAGAAATAACACCCATTCTCCTTAAACTTTTTCAAAAAATAGAAGAGGAGGGAATACTTCGAAACTCATTCTATAAAGCCAGCATCACTCTAATACAAAACTGGGGAAAGGCATCACCAAAAAAGAAAACTACAGACCAATACCCCTGATGAACGTAGATTCAAAAATACTCAACAAAATATTAGCAAACCGAATTCAAAAATACATCAAGAGGATCATACACCATGAACAATTGGGATTCATCTCAGGGATGCAAGGATGGTACAACATTCCAAAATCCATCAACATCATCCACCACATCAACAAAAAGAAGAACAAAAACCACATGATCATCTCCATAGATGCTGAAAAAGTATTTGACAAAATTCAGCATCCATTCATGATTAAAACTCTCAACAAAATGGGAATAGACGGCAAGTACCTCAACATCATACAGGCTATATATGACAAACCCACAGCAAGCATACTTAACAGCAAGAAGCTGAAAGCTTTTCACATAAGATCGGGAACAAGACAGGGATACCCACTCTCTCTACTGTTATTCAACATAGTACTGGAGGTCGTAGTCACGGAAATCAGACAAAACTGTTATTCAACATAGTACTGGAGGTCGTAGTCACGGAAATCAGACAAAACAAAGACATACAACGCATCCAGATTGGTAAAGAAGAAGTCAAATTGTCACTATTTGCAGATGACATGATACTCTACATAAAAAACCCTAAAGATTCCATTCCAAAACTACTAGAACTAATATCTGAATTCAGCAAAGTTGCAGGATACAAAACTAACACACAGAAATCTGTTGCTTTCCTATACACTAACGATGAACTAACAGAAAGAGAGATCAGAAAAACAATTCCATTCACAATTGCATCAAAAAGAATAAAATACCTAGGAATAAACCTAACGAAGGAAGTGAAAGACCTGTACTCTGAAAACTACAAGACACTCCTAAGAGAAATTAAAGAGGACACTAACAAATGGAAATGCATCCCATGCTCTTGGCTAGGAAGAATAAATATTGTCAAAATGGCTATACTACCTAAAGCAATCTACAGATTCAATGCAATCCCTATCAAACTACCAACAGCTTTCTTCAATGAACTGGAACAAATAATTCTAAAATTCATATGGAACCACAAAAGACCCCGAATAGCCAAAGCAATCCTGAGAAGGAGGAATAAAACAGGGGAATTACACTCCCTGACTTCAAGCTCTACTACAAAGCCACAGTAATCAAGACAATTTGGTATTGGCACAAAAACAGACCCACCGACCAGTGGAACAGAATAGAAAATCCAAACATTAACCCAAACATATACAGTCAATTAATATTTGATAAAAGTGCCTTGGATATACAATGGGGAGATGACAGCCTCTTCAGCAGCTGGTGTTGGAAAAACTGGACAGCTACATGTAAGAGAATGAAACTGGACTACTGTCTAGCCCCATACACAAAGGTAAACTCAAGGTGGATCAAAGACCTGAATGTAAGTCATGAAACCATAAAACTCTTAGAAAAAAACATAGGCAAAAATCTCTTGGGCATAAACATGAGCGACTTCTTCATGAACATATCTCCCCGGGAAAGGGAAGCAAAAGCAAAAATGAACAAGTGGGACTATATGAAGCTGAAAAGCTTCTGTACAGCAAAGGACACCATCAGTAGAACAAAAAGACATCCTACAGTATGGGAGAATATATTCATAAATGATGTATCCGATAAGGGGTTTACATCCAAAATCTATAAAGAACTCACACACCTTAACAAACAAAAAGCAAATAATCCAATTAAGAAATGGGCAGAGGACATGAATAGACACTTCTCCAAAGAAGAAATTCAGGTGGCCAATAGGCACATTTAAAGATGCTCCACGTTGCTAATCATCAGAGAAATGCAGATTAAAACCACAATGAGATATCACCTCACACCACTGAGGATGGCCAACATCCAAAACACAAACAACAACAAATGTTGGCGAGGATGTGGAGAAAAGGGAACCCTCCTACACTGCTGGTGGGAACGCAAATTTATTCAACCATTGTGGAAAGCAGTATGGAGGTTCCTCAAAAAACTCAAAAATAAAAATACCATTTGACCCAGGAATTCCACTCCTAGGAATTTACACTAAGAATGCAGCAGCCCAGTTTGAAAAAGACATATGCACCCCTATGTTTATCGCAGCATTATTTACAATAGCCAAGAAATGGAAGTAACCTAAGTGTCCATCAGTAGATGAATGGATAAAGAAGAGGTGGTACATATACACAATGGAATATTATTCAGCCATAAGAAGAAAACAAATCCTACCATTTGCAACAACATGGATGGAGCTAGAGGGTATTATGCTCAGTGAAATAAGCCAAGCCAAAAAAAGACAAGTATCAAATGATTTCACTCATATGTGGAGTATAAGAACAAAGAAAAAAACTGAAGGAACAAAACAGCAGCAGACTCACAGAACCCAAGAACGGACTAATAGTTACCAAAGGGAAAGGGAACTGGGAAGATGGGTGGGAAGGGAGGGATAAGGGGGAAAAAGGGGCAATACGATTAGCAGATGTAATGTTGGGGGCCATGGGGAGGGCTGTACAACTCAGAGAAGACAAGTAGTGATTCTATAGCATCTCACTACACTGATGGACAGTGACTGTAATGGGGTTGGTGGGGGGGACCTGATGAAGGGGGTAGTTTAATAACCATAATATTGCATATGTAATTGTAGATTAATGATACCAAAATAAATTATAAAATAAATAAAATAAAAGGTTCCTTATAAAAATAAATAAATAAATAATAAATAAATGTGTTAGGTTTGAGATAGCCTACTAGTCATCCAATTAAAAATGTTGAGTAAACATCTGGATATTAGTGTAAGGAAACACTGATCTAGAGATGTAAATTAGGGAGTCATTAGCACATATTATTTTTGTCAGTTCTGCAGCAGTAACTTTTCCATTCCCCAAATGTCACTGGGTTAAAACAACAAATGCTTATTTCTCCCTCACATTACTTCTTCGTAGCTATATGGGCTTTACACTGCACTTATGTTTGTCTCTTCTTATTACAGTATCCTGGTTGAAGGAAGAACCTCTTTCTGGGATATACTAGTCTTATTTCTTATGAAAAAGAAGAGAACAAAAATGTTGACACATAAAGCTTCTGCTCAGAACTGGCATCCTGTCACTTCCCCTCACATTTCACTGGGTCAAGCCCAGTCAATCACATGATCAAGCCAGAAAAAAGAGTAATGACATATATTCTATCTACAGGAGGGCCTTCAATTATAGTCTCAATGCAAAAGAATAAAATGTGAAATCTTGTTACGGGGACACAGAGAATGAATGAGTGCAATGGTGTAATTATCACAGATTACGTAATTGTATTTAATATCCCATGATTAGACAAGATCACCAAATAAGTCAGTATAGCAAAAGAAAAGAAATTACAGGGACTGAGCTCTGGATCATTCTATCATTAGAAGGGTGACTAGATAAGGAAAAACTGATAAAGGGGACTGAAAAGAAGCTACCAGTGAAATAGGAAAGCAGGAGTGTAGTCAACTGGTAGTCAAGTATAGAAGGAGTTTCAAGGAGAACAGAGTTATCATTTGTGTCAAATCCCAATGGTCAGTTAATGTGAACTGACAAATGACCATTGGATTTAGCAATCTGGAAACCTTTGGACTTAGAAAAGGAAATTTCAGTGGAAATTTCAGGGAGCAACAGCCTGAATGTAATGGTTTTAAGAAAAAATGAGGAAGTACAATTTGATATATTCAGTATGTCTAATTCATGAGGAGTTCTGCTTTTAACAAAGAGCAGATAAATGGGTCAGTAATTAGAGAAGAAAGTGAGGCAAAGATAAAGTGTGCATGTGTGTATTTTAAATAATGGAGAATAACTGCATTTATGTCCTATGATAGGGATTGATCGAGTAGAGAGAGAGGAAAAACTAATGCACAAGAGAAGGGAAAAATTGCTGGAACAATGTCCTTGACTAGAAATGAAAAGGCATCCTGGGTGCAAATGGAGGGGATGGCCTCACAGTATTCCTCAGAGAATTCATCTGTATTATAGGAATAGAGCATGTGGGTATACGTAGATGCTGATAGGTAGACAGTTACCGTTTTCTCAAGAAATGCTTAGCGTTGGAAATTAAGAAGCAGTAGACTAGGAAAAGTAAATAGTAGAGCAAAACACTGTGGGGCTTTCATTTCTGATTGTCCTTAAGTAGCCATATGACTTAAGGCAAATTACCAAACTCCTCCATGCCACACTTTATTCAATGGTAGATGGAGATAACAGTGGTGCCAACATAATGAAGCTGAAAAGGATTAAATTATATAATGTATCTGTTTTATCCCAATAAAATATACGCTCAATGAGAATGTGAATTTCCACCTTTTTTTTCTTTTTTATATTATATCCCTAGCCTGAGACTTAGTAGTCACACCGTAAAAAATGAATAAACACCTGAAAAGTATTTACATGGTACCTGGCATATAGTAAGTGTTCAATAAATGTGAACTTTTATAATTACTACCAGTTACTAATTTTAACACCTCTTTACTGATTTGGAGTGAAATGATTACTTCCTTAATAAAGACAAGGGACATTGTCCCTGTGACTGATGTAGGTATTAGGTAGGGAGAGAGAGGTTGTGAGAGGTGTGATTTAAAAAACAAATTCAAATTCCAAAAAGGAATGTGGAAAACTTCCAGATTCTTTTCAGGAGTATCCATGAACAAGGCTATCACTATCACTTCTGTTCAGATTTCTCCTAAGGGAGTTACAATATCTCCTAGTCACATTAATTTTCCTTTCTCAATACACAATAACATGCATTTGGCAAGCTAAGTTATCTTCTGAATTCTCTATGCTATCAGTATTTTCACCTGGTAATACTGGGTTTATAGGTAAATGCATGCAGATTTTGAGTTTCATTACTCTTTACGACTACCCAACCAAAATGTTTGGTGACCAGTAGAACAAGAAAAATAAACACCATATATCAAATTCAATTATGAGTGACCTACTTAAACAGTTTCCCACTGTTACACTCAAATTTAAAAAGTGCATTTTATACTAGTGTGTGAGATGAAGCATATAGAATCAGTAAAATTTTTAAATATAGTTTATGTCTCACATATTTAATCACATCAGCTGATGATCCATTGAATAATTTGACACATCAATTAGCTCCATCAGCATTAAAATATTTGCTAGTATTTTTAGCATCTGTTAATTCAGCTAGTAGAATAATCAATGAAACAAAATTTTCACTGTAGTAACTCAAGTTTCTCTGCCTAATTTTTTCAATTGCAAGACTTTCATTCTTCAAATAATATTTTATGTAGTATGCATGTGTTCTTAATAAAAACACTGGGTTTTCAGAATTATATACATTTAAGTACAATATCAAATAGATGTTACTTTTGCATTGTAGATACTGGAAATGTTTCATTCACTGATAAAATTCTTTAGACAAAGAGCATGGCTTTAACCAGGAGGAGCTTAGAAGTCATTCACCTAACAAGCCAAAAATGTTTATTGAATAACTGATGTTCCCACTACAACTCATTTAAAACTTACAGGCCAGAGACTATGATTAGAAATTACTTACATTATCACATCTAATTCTCACATTACCAAACAGGTAATGTTATTCCCAAGCCACAAATAAGAATTTAATTAAGTTGATTAGATTCAATGGTTTAGCCACAGTTATATGGTGCTTTGCCAATGTTTTTCAGCCCTGGACAAGTTCACTATGGATTCAGTGTGACCAAAGAAATGACAGTAGAATGTTTTGGAATGAAAGGGTTATACCCAACTTTATTTCCACAATTCTACTCAATCACTAGAATCCTGTCCACTCAGAGTGAGTCTCATACAGCAAGCTGGTCTCTGCCTCTGGGCCTCTCTAACCCTGCAGCATTTTCAGTCTCTGTCTTCAGTGCTGCCACCACTTCAGTCTCATCTCTGCTCTCCTGCAGCCTTGTTGCTGTGCCACCGTGTCACACAGAGCACTGGGTAGAGGTCTTTATATAGAGTCAATACAATGTATTGCCCACACGTGTGTAGTGTGTGTAATGAGCTAGCTGACCATAGTGAGAATCCTGGCCATAGGAACCTTCACTTTATCCACACAAATCCAGTAATCAAACTCAGCTGTGACTAAAACCAGAGCCCTTGGCTCTAAGTGTATGATTATCACATCTTGTGCTATCACTTCCACAACTGAAGAACAGTCATGAGATATAGAAATGAATGGCAGTCCCTGTTTCAGTCTGGTTGGGGGACACAGAGTATAAAACTCAAAATTTCAGAATATAATAAATTAAGAGAAAAGCATAGAATTGATTCAGGCAAATGATCTCTGTCGCCAGAATCTGATTCCCTAAGAACTTCAAACATGAGATCTGTGATTATATACACTTGAAACACAAACACAACCCTAATAGCAATGGATTTTTTTTATTTTCAAGTTGGTATGTATGGGGAAAATGGATGTTCCTATGGCCAGGATCCTCATCTGACCCTAAACTACTTGATGATGTAATTGGTCTACTGCTAGGCTACTGCTTCCACACCTGTAGGCAATAAGCTATTACTGACCGAGTCACTATATAAAGAGCTCCACTCAGTGCTCTGGGTAGAGGCAGAGACAGAGGTACATTATACACCTGCAGACTGCTGGAAGCAGATGTGATCCTGGTGCTAGACCTACTACCGTAGCAATAAACCTAGGTATAAATTCTTTTACCCAAAAATGTTCATTATCATTTCTCAATCTCACTGAGCCCATAGTGAACTTGCTTGGGGCTGAAACCCTCAGGCAAGACTGCATGCCTCTATTTCTAGGTGTCATACAAGGAGCCATTTTTGCCCATTTTTAATCTATTTAAACAACTTCAAAATCTTTGTTTATATATTACACCATACGTAACATTTGGCCCTGGCCCATATTCATCATTTCCATAAAATTAATGAAAGTAATACAGTGAATTACTTCACAATACTGTTATTTTCATCATGTGAAGTCACTGTCTACATTTGTTACACTTAAGAAACCGTTAAATTTATTAAAAATAGGAAAATATTTTTCATTATAATTATCCCTGCAGAGATTTTATAACTGGTGATGGGTTTCAATATGACAGATAGTATGACTTACCATTTTGACATTAGAAAAATATCACCCTAATAGCAGCCAGATATGCTTATCAAAAGATTGATCATATGTTCAACCATATAGCTAAGAGAACAGATTTACTGTTAGATGGTGAGTAGATGGGATAAGAGGGAGGCACACAGAAAACACTGAGAAAGCAAAGGTAGTAGCTACTACAGTCTAGTTCTTGGATGCCTCAATTTAATATATGTCTTTCTTCTGATAATGGACTCCTCTCCACCCTGACCACAGGTGGGTAAATGACCCACTAAGCCAATCAGATTTTTCCCTCCATATATTTTAGTCAAAAGACAAATACATTCAGAAACCAAAATTAGTCAGAGCTGAGTTTCTGATGACAGTGCCTAAGAGATTCATTCAGTCAGCAACACCTACTATAGACAAAACCAGAGCTACCCTGGTTTCTGCCCAACTCAAGACTTGGTTTTCAAACCATCTCTTCAATCCTTTCCTACATATTCTATGTTTGACTTATTTCTCCCTTTTTTTTTTTACTACAACAGTAATTATAGATTATAACCTGGTAATACTGTTACAGAAAACCAGAAAACCTGAACTGGATCGCTGACAGAAGAACCAAGTGGCACTTGGAGGTTGTGGGGAAGTTGAGGTTCCTATGGCCAGGATCCTCACTGAACTTAAACCACCTGATGATATAACTGGCATGTTGCTAGGCTACCACTTCCACACCTTTAGGCAATAAGCTATTACTGTGCTATACAGAGAGCTCGGCCCAGTGCTCTGAGCGAAGGTAGAGATGCTACTGCTCAACCTTCCATCGGGAGAACAAGCTGGGTAATAAACCCTTTCACCCCAAAGAACATTTTGTGGTTAATTTCTTTGGTCACATTGAATCCATAGAGAACTTGCCCAGGGCTGAAACCCATTGGCAAGACAATTGGTGAAAGCAGGGTTCATTGTTGACCAAGGAAAAAGGCTGCACTTATGGGAGGGGTGCTTCAGCGGGCTGCCCCTGTGAATGGGAGACAATGGATTGTCCCCCAGTGGGTATGTGGTCTGAGGTGACTTGCCTCCTAGAGAATGGGGCCCCACCCCAGGACTGGAGGCAAGTGGAGGTGACATTTGAGGCTGTAGGGGTGGCCCTTGGTATAGTAAGTGGTCTTTTGAGAAACAGAATGCCTGTGAGGCAGTGGGGACTGGGGGTTGGCTGCTTCTCACAGTATTAAAAAGGTCTACAGAAGAGACCCAAGAAATGGCGGCACGAGGACACGAGCTGCAAACTTCTGTGGATTCCCTGAAGAAGGAAATGGCATTGATGCGAGAGGGGGCAGCACGAGAATGCCAGCAGCAAGGTGCCATTGAAAAGGTAAAAAATTCCTTACAGAATGAGATGGCAGCGCTGCCAGGTGCTCTGAAGTAGGAGGCCATTAAGGAAAAAGACAAATTCCTGAGGGAAGCACAGGCGGAGGTGGTACTAGAACGCCAGCTGCAAAGCATTGAGGTGAAGGTTAGAGAAATTCTGAAGACTGAGCTAGCATTGCTGTGAGGCAGAGTAGAAAAGGTAATAGCTGTAGCTGAGGAGGCACTTGGGGGAGGGGAGAAAAAGGTGCCATCAGCCCCAGAAATGGAGGAGCTAGTAAGGATGAAGGGATGGTTCCGGAGGCACTGGCCCCTCCTGTATTGAAAGCCCTCCCAGTGGTTGTAAAGAAAATAAAGACCCAGCAGCTGAAAGTTCCCCAAGGGGAGAAGCAGCCCCCTCCCCAGATCATGGAGCACTCTATGCTCCGCCCCTATGCTCAGGCTGAGCTGGTGGATTTGGGCTCCCGGTTTAGGCAGGAGCCCTTGGAGTCAATTATCAGCTTGGCTCCTGCGTCTGTGGGACTTAGGGGTGGATGGAATTGTTCTGTCGGGGTCAGAGATGGGAAAGCTGTCTTCCCTGATAGTGCAGCCTGCCTTGAGGCAGCGATTACAAAATGCACATCAGACTCCAGGGAGTCACCCCCTCCTCAATTGGCTTATGGCTGCACTTTGTGCTGTGTGGCCCAATCCGGGTCATCTACCATCCTCTCCTGTTAGATGGCAGATGTATGCTGAGCTCCAACTGGTGTTATGAGAGGTAGGCATAAGAAATGCCATCTATAGTCCAGAGAATTATGGCATGGCCCAGATGAGATTTTCACTACTGGGATGAGAAATATTGTGTTTCAAACGGCTCCCACATCCCTCTTTGGGTCTCTAATGGCCATTCTTTCCCCTCACTTAGGGCATCCCATAAGCAAGGTGACATGTGTAGTAGCAGACTTAGGAGAGGCTGAAGCAGTGAAAACTCAGAAAAAAATAAGATCTGCTACTCACAAGAAGAATTTAAAGAGCCCTGAAGGTTATGAGGACCCAGATGTGGGTTGATTTATTATGGGCAGGACAAGATGGAAGGAAATTAGATGGGAAGTCAGATAGGATCTTACTAGAGCTATGGCAACAACTAAAACCAGAGCAGCAGTTCCAGCCATTAAGACCAAAGAGGCAGAGGTCAGAGACAGAGCCACGAGTCTGGCCTGTGTGTTTGTTTGCAAGACTTCCTGCTGGAAAGCGAGCCAACCTTACCTGAGCCCACATAAGAAGGTGAATGGGGAACATGGTTTGACTGAGGGGAAGGTCAAGGTATCTGCCCTGAGGAACCAGGGGGGGACCGGAGGCCACATGTTGAAATAGCTATCCATTGGTCCCCAGTGAACATACAACATGTCCTGGCTCTGGTGGGCATAGGGGCTGAATGTTCACTGATTCATGGTAACCCTGAATGGTTCCCTGGGACCCCCACTATCATAGATGGATATGGGGGTAAGGCTATCAGAGTGAAAAAACCCCAAATCCCTTTGGGAATAGGGCATCTACCCCAAGAGTATACTGTGTATATACCTCCTATCCCTGAGTATATTTTGGGGATTGATATTCTGCAGGGTCTATGGTTGCAGACCACTGCAGGTGAGTTCAGACTGAGAGTACATGTTATGGATTAGGGACTTCCTCTGGCTTGAGGATTATTATAATTTTTGTTACCTGTATCAAAATCTTGTTGTATCTTAAATTTTGTTATCTCTAAGTTGTTATTATCCTCTGTTGCTATTGTGGAATCTGGTTACAGTGCTCTAGGTTTCTCACACAGGGACCATCGCAGAAGATTGAAAGCGTGTAGATTGTAGGTGAGAATCCTGAAGGAGTGGAGTGTGGGGAAGTTGGGGTTCCTATGGCCAGGATCCTCACTGAACTTAAACCACCTGATGATATAACTGGCATGTTGCTAGGCTACTGCTTCCACACCTTTAGGCAATAAGCTATTATTGCACTATATAGAGAGCTCAGCCCAGTGCTCTGGGCGGAGGCAGAGATGCTAGTGCTTGACCTACTGCCAGGAGAACAAGCCAGGTAATAAACCCTTTAACCCCAAAGAACGTTTTGCTGTCAGTTTCTTTGGTCACATTGAATCCATAGTGAATGTACCTGGGGCTGAAACCCATTGGCAAGACAGAGGTCTTAGAGGGTGGAAGTTTATTTTATGCCAGTGGGCTCAGAGGAGAGTGATCTCCAAAGGTCTGAGCCCTGAATACAGCAGGGTCATGCCTTATACATTTACTACAAAGCTAGTGAGGAGTCAGAACCCAGACACTGTTACAGTAGGAGCTATTAGGTCACTGTAGGTGTATTCAGGATGCTAGTTATATTTTAATCCATTTCTGTAAAGGTTACTGGATACTGCATTATAAACTAATGGGTTTCCATGACTATGATTAACAAGCTGTTCCATACCACTGAGTCCCGGTGGGGCTGGAATACATTGTTACACTGTCTCCATCCTAAGCACCCAAGCACCTTGTGATTCCTCTATATTTTTGAAGCCTCAATAGAAACCCTGTTTCCTTGGCTTTCTTGGCTTCTCACCACACCTGCCAAGAGGGGGAGGGATTTGAGAACTTTCTGAGTATTTCCTCATCAATACTAGTGGGGTACATGAAAAGACTAGGGAGCCCACAGGCATTGGTCCATTTTGATGTTGTTCCACTGTGGGGTTAGAAGAAATGATTAGTGTGGAATATTACAACAATATTTAGAACACTTAGTGAACCCATGAATAATAGATCTGACAGAAACATGAAAGTAGGAAAACAAAACCAAATTCAAAATAGGTATTTTGGAGACTGTGGATTGCTGAGTTTTGTAAAATGAAAAAAAAGCCAATGTAGCTGATGTCTAACAAGTAACTGGCTGATCTCCTAGAAATGTCATTTCATATTATGACCAGGATGCTTACTGATGGTTTAGGAAACTCAGGCACTCTCAGTGGTAGCAGCAAGGTGAGTCAGTGAGGGGAAATCCATATTGAACCCACTATCACTTCCACACTCACAGCATTTTCCACTTTAAACGAGCTCACTGAATAAACTCTTTGTTGATTAAGACTTTCTCTGAAGCAGGGTCTTGCTAATGAACACTAAAACCCGCTGGGCTCATTTACTGGGTTTAGTTCACATTTTGTTTGCCAGTGATATGAACCAAACTCAAAACAGCTTAAGCAAAAAAAAAAAAAAAAGAAAAAGAAAGGAAAGGAAACTTACCAATTCACTTAACTAGAAAGATTAAGGATGGTTTAGACATGAAGTAATCAGAGAACTTCATCAGGTCTCTGCATTTGTCAGTTTCACTTCTCTCTGTGGTTTACTCACTTTTCTAATAAAAGTGGGAATCCTCTTTGACAGCGGACACCATTGAGACAAGTAACATGAACTTACCCGTTTTCCAGTGTCTGTATATACTGCACCAAAAGCTTCCAACTCACAAGTTACCCACACAAGTTATTTGCTTATTTATTTATTAATGAAAAGTGTTTATCAAGGAGAAAAATTATATGGTAATATAATATGGTTAGAGCAAATGAAAAGAATTTGGCATCAAATTGTAAGGAAAAAGAAATGTATCCCACTACCAAGGTTTCAGAATCCATTTTACTACTCCTAGTTTAAAAATATATTTCAATAGCATCAAAAATCAGATAAGCACAAACTTTATCACTTTATGACTCACTGCTTGTGCAACTTTTGTCTTGTCTGATTCTCAAATCAATAGGGCTTCACTCACATGCACTAAATGAGTGGGTGATACCCTGTTAAGGAAAGTTTTATCATCATTGGTGTGGAACACATTGCCAAAGATTTAGATCTAACATTATACTGTTTTCCTGAGAAATCTCTATTCTTTTTGGGAAATGAACACAAAGGAATTCCAGAAAATCTGATACAGCAATTTGTGTAGAAAGTATCTTATTAAAAATCAAAGTTCTAATCAATCCCATGCTTTAAGACTTTTTCTCTAACTCCATCACCACATTTTACCCAAATTAACAGCAATAACAAGTAGGTTAAAATATTAATTGAAGAAAAAGGAAAAAAGAAAGTCTTGGTACGGGGGATCTTCTTCACCTAGCTATATAGATGGAGGAGAAAAGGGCCACCCATGAGAGAGGAGCCTGTACCACACAGCTGTACTGTTCAGTAGGAAATATGGCTCTTCTATCAGCCAATCTGATTAGTACTTCCTTCAATAGGAACAAAGGGAAGTAAGTAGAAAAATATTCCATCTTTTTTCTCTTTTGCAGGATTGGTGAGAAGAGGAGAAATAAAGTACATAAAATGCATACCAAAATGACTGACATGGTAAACAGCAATTATATCTTTTTGAAATTCAAAATACTTCTTTTTAGTTTTATTTTCATGGTTAAAAGGAAATACACATTCCTTGGAGAAAAATGAAAAAAATGAAAGTGAACAAAAAAGAGCAAAACTGAAAACTCCTGAAGTCCCACCAACTGAACTACTTAGTCATAACCACTGGTAAAATCTTGCTATGCATTTGTTGTTCATGTTCTTTGTAACCTATATTCTGCACCTAAATATACATTATGAACATCTTTCCATGTCAATATCAGTATCATTTTAATACCCACATAGTACATCTTTGTACAGATGCAACATAACTTTATTTGACCATTTTCCCATTGCTGAGAGCGAATGTTGATTCCATTTTTTTCTCTAATAAGTGATACTGTGATAGGCATAAATGTAACTACATATCAGTATGCCTGCTTATTTTTGGAGAATAAATCTAGGTGTAATTGGTAATTATTTTCCCACCTATAATAATCACTCATTCAATATATGTCTCCTATTTTCGAATGGCAAGTAAACTTTTGAGAGGTTTAGATTTATTTTCTCTTTTCCCTTTCCCCATCTTACTGAGACAATCTGGCTTTGTAGTTCCTCCCCTAAGGGTTTACAGTCTGGTAGAAAATGAAAGCAGCTGAAGCCTGTCATTTAACAAAAGCCTAAAACCACTGAGGAGATTATGTCAGATATCCTGGGGTGAAAAGCAGTAAGGGAGAGATGGCTGGTTGGATCAAGAACTAACTGTAGGTCCCTTTGATAAGACCATAATTGGTTCCCAAAGAGGTGGCAAGACCTGAAAGTATGGTAGTAGGATAGCGTATCTAAGAAACTTGAATCCTAGAAGCAAAGAACCTACATTCCACATGTAGGAAAACAGAGAAAGTTCCTGGATTCAAGTGTCTGTTATAGGATGAGAAGCAATGATGGTACTAACAATCACAACAGAGAGAACAGTCAGGGACCTTCTCCCACCTTCTAATAATTGCAAATTCTCTTTGTATGATTTAGGGTGGAATGGGAAACCCATAAAGACTGATAAAGAATTTCCTAGAAGAATGCCTGGCACATTGTATAGGCACTCAATACTTATTGAGTTAAATTAGAAAGTAAAAATACAATGGGAAAATTGGTGAAGTATTAAAAGGGCATGTTAATTGTAGCTTGGTGTATACTGAAGACAGTTTTCTGAAAGACACATGATATGAGAGTCTTAGGAGGCAGTGTCTATCAGAGTCTTGATATACAAAGACCTCAGCACCTCTTTAGCTCCAAGACTGCAGGTGATTTCTGAAATTACTCTCATATCCTGCCTGGGCTCTACTTACTATGTTCTCCCTATTTTCTTCTCAGGGCTTCAGTCTACTCTAGTTTTAGTGGCTTCAACTTACCCAGATCCTGACCACATGTAATCCCACCACTTCAGTGTGTCTTCTCCCTCACTCCAGTTCTCTTGTATGTCTTTTAGTCCTGATATGTATTGCTTGTGATCCCCAACACCTTTTAAAATAATCTGTGTCTCATAACTTTTTATTGTGGTAAGAATATTTAACATAAGATCTACTCTCTTAAATCTTTAGGTGTACCATACAATATTGTTAAATATATCAACTCCCCACCCATGTCTATCAGTGGGTAAAACTTCAGTATTTCCAGAATCTCTTGCCTGCCCTTAGTGCATCTCCCTATCAATAAGTGATTACAAGATGGGTCAAGAGCAAGCACCGCTGGGACCAGAGAGGTTTTGTGGGGCTCTGGCAGCCAGGTCATGAGAGACATGGGTGAGCAGGAATAGATCTCTACTTGTAAGCAAAAAATGTGTTTCTCCCACTTTATTTCTCCCTTTGACTGATTTTGGCTTCAAAGGTTTATTTGTTCCAGGCTGGGAACACATTTTCCCTCTGGAGTTACACCTGGCAGTAGTGGCAGGCCCTCTGAACCCGAACTCTATCTTTATAGGTGTGATGCTTGTGCGGGCTGCCCCGAGATGGTGGGGAGATACCTGGAGAACCCCTGTGGATGGTGGGGAGGTGATGACTCACCCTTCCCTCCAGCAGCAGTGGATGGTGCAGTTTCCCTAGGGAACAGCCCATCCATAGGGCTTCCACTTGGGGAGCCCCTAGTGGGAAACTGGTCTAGGGTAAAGCACCTGCTAGATGGGGGGCCCTTCCCCAGAACTGGGGAAGGGTGGAGACACCAGAAGCTGTGGAATTAGCCCTCCCTGAGAAAGAGACTACTTAGAGGCACTGTGTGGCTGTGTGGCAGCCAGGACTATGGGATTTTTGTTTCTTGAGATATTGAAAAGAGTTACCAAGGAGAGAGACACATTTCAGCATCACTTGGAGCAGCTGGGTGATGACCTATTAAGCATGATGGCCTTAAGAAAGAGAGACCGTTATTGAGAAGCGAAGTCGTGCTCCTGAAAAATATGTTAGCAGTGAGGAGGGAGGCAGCAGGAGAATTCATGTTGCAGGGGCCATGGGGGGAGGGAGGAGGAAGCGGCAACTTTAGCCCTGGAGATGGTAGAGGAGATGTCAGGGGACGATGAGGGGGTGGGTCCAAGGGTGGAACTGTTGCTGAGACCACCGCTTGAGGCAGCAGCCCCTCCCATATTAAAGGCCTACCCGGTTGTAATTAAGAAAATAAAAATTCAACAACCATAGGCTCCTCAGGGGGAGGAGCTGCCCCCTCCCCAGGTTGTGGAACACTCTATGCTCCAACCCCATACCCAGGATGAGCTGGTGGAAATGAGCATACAGTTTCAGCAGAAGCCATCAGAACCTCTGACTACATGGCATTTTTGTCTTTGGTATATGGGGGTGGAAAACATTGTTTTATGTCGGGTCCTGAAATGGGTAGACTGGTTTCCCCAATGAATCACCCTTCCCTCCAGCAGCAGTTGCTTGTCGCACCTCAGGGAATCAGGCACTTCTGGGTTGGCAGACAACAGCCACCAGGGCGGTTTGGCCTAATCAGGGTGATTTAGCATATTTACCCACTAGCTGGAAAATGTATGCAGAACTACAGCAGGTGTTATGGGAGCTGGGCATGAAAAACATCATCTATAATATGGACTCCCAGGACACCACTGAGGAGTTGTTCACCACAGGAATCAGAAATCTGGTGCTCCACACTGACCCCCCAGCAGGTCCCTAGTGACTATTCTTGCCCCCCACATAGGGCCACCCATAAGTGAGGCTACCTGTACTTTAGCAGATCTGGGGGAGGTTGAAACAGTAAGAGCAAGGAAGGAAGAACAGGTATGACTGAAAGGGGAGGTTCAAAGGGCCCCATGAAGGTCTCAAGGACCCAGACGTAGGTTGATTTGATAAAGGCTGGGGTAGTAAAAGAAAAATTTGATAGGCAACCCATTAGGATCTTGTAAGAACTGTGGCACCAATTAAAGCTACTGACGTCTAGGACATGGAAGCCAAAGACAAAGACCCATGTCCAGCCTGTGTCCCTGCAAGACCTCCTGGGGGACAGTACTCAGACTCTGCCTGTGCACTTGCCCCACAGGAGGATGATTGGGCCTTGTGGTTTGAGTGGGGGTGGGGGGCTGTCAAGGTTCCCCTTGGGGGTCGTGGTGGATACTGGAGGCCACATGTAGAGTTAGCAATTCATTGGTTCCCTGTGAATATACAACATGTCCTGGCCCTGGTGGACACAGGAGCTGAGTGTTCTCAGATTTATGGCAACCCTGAGCGTTTTTCTGGGACCCATGCTGTGATAGATGGCTATGGGGATAAGGCAGTTAAAGTGAAGAAAGCCCAAATCCCATTGGGGATAGGGCATTTACCCCCAAACGAGTTTACTGTGTCTATTTCTCCCATCTCTGAATATATTTTGGAGGTGGATATCCTGTAGGGCCTGTGGTTACAGACCACTACAGGTGAATTCAGATTGAGGACATGTGTGGTAAAAGCAGTTCTGAGGGGACATGCTAAGACCCACCTGCAGCTCTGTCTGTACTTTGGCAGATGACCAATACTAAGCAGTATAAATTGTCTGGGAGAACACAAGGAAATTGGAGAAACTCTACAGGAATTGGAGAAGGTGGGCATCATAAAGCCCACTCATAGTCCTTCTAATTCCCCAGTGTGACCAGTGAAAAAGCCAGAAGGCTCCCAGAGTATGAACGTGGACTACAGGGAATTGAATAAAGTCACACCCACTTTCCATGATGCTGTCCCCTCTATAGCAGCCCTTATGGACACCCTCAATCATGAACTAGGGACATATCATTATGTTGTGGACCTTGTTAATGCTTTCTTCTATATTGACCTAGCACAGGGAAGTCAGGAACAGTTTTCCTTCACATGGGAAGGCTGGCAATGGACGTTCACTATCTTTCCACAGGGATACCACCACAGTCCCACCATTTGTCATGGATTTGTAGCCTAGGACTTGACCACATGGAAGAAACTGCAAACAGTGCAGCTGTATCACTACACTGATGATATTATGCTCACATCTGGTTCTCTTGAAGACTTAGAAGGGGAAGTTCCTAGACTGCTGCAACATCTACAGGAGAAAGGATGGGCTGTGAACAGCACTAAGGTTCAGGGGCCTCGTTTGTCAGTAAAGTTCTTGGAAGTCATCTGGTCCAGTAAAACTCAAGTTATTCCAGAAGCAGTCATAGACAAGGTCCATGCTTTCCCTACCCCTATTATTGTGGCAGGCAGTATTACAAGAGTTTTGGATCTTTTGGAGAGTTATCCTGCATTTGGCACAAATTCTGAAGCCCTTATACCAGTTGGTATGAAAGGGTATCAGGTGGGACTGGGATGAAATACGCAGCTGCTTTTACTACTGCTAAGCTAGCAGTCAAGGCTGTACAGGCCTTGAGTGTAATGGACTCATCAAGGCCCTGTAAACTAAATGTTCATGTAATGGAAGATGGTTATGGATGGGGCCTTTGACAGCGGCTTGAATGGATGTGCCAACCTATTGATTCTCGTCACAACTATGGAAAGGAGCAGAGGTCCAGTACACCTTGAGAGAAACAACTGGCTGCTGTATACCATGCCTTGCTGGCTACGGAGCCCATCACTGGAACAGCTCTGACCAAGGTAATAACCACCTAACCCACTGGGGTAAGTGTGAGACTGGACCCAAAGGCTACAGAGTGGCATTGCACAGACACCTATGCTGGTCAAATGGGGCACTATTTACAGCAGAACAGTGTCCTCTCCACTAGCCCCTTAAGTGGAAAACTCCATCCTTATTGGGACCAGTGACATAAACCGGTGGAAAGCAAAAAGAACTTGCTTTTGAGCCATTGGTTGCCAAGAGTCCTTATCAGGAGGGAAAATGCTTGGTATTCTCTGAAGATGCTTGGTATACAGACATCTCTCGTCGTGGGCAGCCCCCGAGGTGGAGGGCTGTGGCTTTCCATCCTAAGACTGAGACAATATGGATGGAGGATGGAGAGGAAAAGAGCAGTCAATGGGCTGAGTTGCGGGCAGTATGGCTTGTGATCACCCAGGAGCCCTCCCTATAATTGTCTGCAGTGACAGCTGGGCCGTCAATCAGGGCTTGACCCTGTGGCTACTGATATGGTACCATGCCAGCTGGATGGCTGGTCACCAGGGCCTTTGGGGGCAAGAGCTGTGGCAAGACCTATGGGCCTCTTAGTCTTAGTTCTGACTAAGACAGTTAATGTGTATCATGTGACTCACCATTCGCCTTTCACATGCTCAGGAAATGATGAAGCAGACACATTGGCCCAGGCACAGTGGCTGGAAGGAAAGCCTGCCTCTGATGTAGCCCAATTGTTACATCAGCGTTTGTTGCATGCCAGGCA
The DNA here is from genome assembly GCA_032199065.1 of Smutsia gigantea. Lineage (NCBI taxonomy): Eukaryota > Metazoa > Chordata > Mammalia > Pholidota > Manidae > Smutsia > Smutsia gigantea. The sequence continues at coordinate 220,087 of JAVSCE010021775.1, read as the reverse complement.
AAAGACAATGTGGGCTGTAGCCCATCGATGGGGCTTGCTGTTGATCTTTGAAGAAGACAGCAGAGCCCAGAAGGAGTGCCTTGTGTGTGCTAAGAGGGACTTACACAGAGTCCTGCAGCAACATGGGACAATAGGAAAAGGGCACATACCCCTTGTCAGGTGGCAGATAAGAGTATATTGGGCCTCTGCCCATATCAGAAGGGTATCAGTATGCCATGACTCATGTGGACACAGCTACTGGATGGTATATTGCTTTTCCTGCACATTATGCAGATTAGAAAATCACCTAAAGAGGTCTAGAGCATCTCTTTGCAGCCTATGACCGGCTGCAGGTGATTGAGAGCGATCAAACACCCACTATACTGAACATGTGTTACAAGAATGGGTTTAGCAATTAGGGATAAAGTGGAAGTTTCATGTACCATATAACCCTACTGGGGTAGGAATGAGAGAGAGGTAAAACAGTTTGTTGAAACCTGGACTGAAGTTGGACAATAGTTTATAGGGCTGGTCAGTTCATTTATGGACAGTGCTACGGCGTTTGAAAGAGAAGCCCTGAAAAGGACCCTTGAGCCCTGTGGACATGCTAACACACAGTGCTGCCTCTCCTATACTTTATGTGCAAACCAGAGGTGTTATTGAAGCCAATATGGCCAGCAGAGCAACATTCTGCTCCCAGCCCCAACTGCATTAAACCCTGGAGACTCTGTTGAGTGGGCATGGCCCTGGACATTTTGACACATGGACCAATAATGGCTGGCCCTTCTGGCACCTTGGGGAAAAGGCCTGCAAGCTGGCCTCCTATGTGTTCCTGAAGTAACAGCAGAATGGCCCCCAAAGATCATGGTAGTATACCCAAAATATCCAGGAAGTAAGAGCATCTTATATGGAAGTTTTGTTCTATCTTTATAGCCAATGCATGTACCTTCCATAGCCCTAAATATTGACCCACATGTGACTCCCACAGGGAGGGGGGTGAAAGTCTGGTATACTAGACCAGGACGAGATCCTGCCACTGTCCTATCACAGGACCACTCTCTTGCATGCATCCTACCTGAGGCGCAAGATTTGCCAATGGTGGTGTCATTAAAATATGTATCTTGTCACCCTTAAGGTTATTTTCTTCTACATTCCCTATGGCCTGGACCCGCCCCCCTGGCTGCAGCTGCCTTGTGATGAGTGCACTGAACTCCCTACCCATTCAGCTACTGGCCTCCTGTGGAGTGGACAAGCTATGGACTTAATCTTCTAGGACTCTGAATCTAGATGAATTCTCCAGCTTGAGAATTATCATGATTTTATGTTATTGTATGTTATTAGTCTGGTTACAGTGCTCCAGTTTTCTCACACAGGGCCCATTATGGAAGATGGGGAGCAAGTAGCTTGTGAGGCGAGATTTCTGGAGGGCTGGGCTGTGGGTAAAACTGCAATATTTCCAGTATCTCTCATCTGGCCTTAGTGCTTCTACATATCAATAGATGTTTTCAAGGGGTGGAGAGAAGTAGTCCATCTCCATATCAATCGGTAATTACAAGGTAGGGTGGAGAGCAAGTGTGCACCTGGGACCAGAGAGGTTCTGTGGGGACTTGGCAGCTGGGTTGCGAGAGACATGGGCAAGCAGGAGTAGACTACTGCTTGTAAGCAAAAAATGGGTGTCTCCCACTTTATTTCTCCCTTTGACTGATTTCAGCTTCAAAGGTTTATTTGTCGTGGGCTGTGAACACATTTTCCCACTACCTCACTTGAGTTTAGGACTTCAGGAAACAAGGCTTTCAACAAATCAAACTGGGTACTTGGCAAGGAAAGAATGTTTTCAGACTGAGAAAACAGCAAGAGCAAAAGTTCAGGAAAGAAAGGTGAAGGGAAAAGTTGTAGCCTATCATTGTAGGACAAAGTATCATATGAGAGAAGCCCCAAATCCCATAGTTTAACATTTTTGGTATCACTGGTCACCTATATTCAGTCTAATTATACTTAAATGAATATAAATGGAACCAACCAATGTTGGATATTACATAATACTTAAAAACTAAATTGAAAACCAATTTTATTTCTACGACATACAATAAAAACATTTTACATAACAGGATAATGCAAAAGTTGCCTTTTGAGAGTGTTGATGACATTAATGTGTTCTTAAAGGGACTTACCATGTTAAATCAATTTTATTTTTTAGTATTTAAGGGTCATTTCTCAGCTAAAAAACTTAATATCAAGTGAAATGACTATTTTAAGCAGTCAGAAATCTAACATAAGAAATTTTAAATTTTAAATAATTTCTAGCCAGCATACTTTGAAGCCAGCATAAATGAAAATTTTTAGAACCTTAGAATAACCAGGATTGATAAAACACCTGGTTCTTGCCATTTAAATGTATATATTTATATTTATAAAATTAATAAGTAAAACTTACTAAAAGTCACAAAAGGAGAAATATAATTAAAGCAAAACTCAATTCATATTGTTCCAGATTAACGAAATGCTGCAGACAAAAATGAAAAATTCACGGAAAACGATTTTATCTTAGTGTAAAGCAGAAAACTGTGTTGACCAAGTCAGCCCATGAGCCCATGAATGATCCATGGAAGAAAATTATGTATCCTCAGGGTTACAGAGTGACGTAGGTGTGGAGGCTACCATTTCTAACTAGCACCATGTAGACTCAGCTAGTTCCTTAAAATCTGCTTGTTCTATATTCTGCTTTGGGTCCTAAGTCATCCCTGGTGTGTCCTATCTTAGTATTTGGTTTCTAAACTTCACAAAGTTTTTTTTTTTACTGAGAAACAAAATTAACTTGAGCTTTAGTTAGAAAAACTTTACAGGACTCCATTTCACGGCCTGTGAATCCAATCAACACTCAAAAATTAGGAGGCTGATTAGCTAGTGTATAGATTATTGAGGCCATTTACTTCTCCTCCTTTGGTTGTCTCTCCTTTGACTATTCAACTGTCTGTCTGCATTTCCACCAGATAAGAGCCAAGTAGAGGAATCCAAAATTAATGAATAAACAAGGCTACTGAATCATAGAACATAACAGATCGATGTTGTGCCTCTCCAACTTGTTATGTTAGTGCTGGTTAACAGTAACCATTACAAAAAAATTCAAAACAGAAAACAGATTTTAAAAATTGTATTCTGTAGGAATGTTGAAATTGTTTATTGAATGAAAAATGCTTTTGAGTTATCTGTCAATTTCATTCATTCATCAACCACTGTTTACTACCACTATGGAAATCCTAGAATGAGCTCTTCCTGGTAGGCAATTACTGTTCATGGCATTAATAACATCATGGTCTTGGAACATTGAAGAAAACCACATAAAATTAAATAGTATTGCAGGATTCATCCAACCCAAGGGGAAAAAATATGAGTTGTCATCCAAATGAACCACTAACACATCATTCCTCAGTCTTTCCTCTAAACATTAAGTTAGGCAAGAGGAAACTTGTAGTTTTTCAGTGTTTTTTTTCTCTCTCTAATCCCTGAATTGCTTTCTGTAAAGTGGTTGGAGGAACATTCTTTGGGGAATTACTTTTATAGATACAATTAAGTATATCCTACTAGCATTCTGAAAGTTCAGGTTTAGCAAATGCTTTCAAAGTAGGTGACACTTCTTGAAACTTTAAAAGTAACATGAGAAAAGTGAGACTCTCTGGAATTGCCACTTTATAACTAAAGGTTTATTGTACATTTTTCATCAAAAAACTATTTTTGCATTTTCAAAAAAAGAGGAATATATACTGGTTTATATAATGACATCTTAAAATCGAGTATATTTTATGTGAAAAGGTGTATCTATAATTTTTGTATCTGTCATGTAGGTACCTCTTTATACCACACTGCTTACCTTCAAGAAACATAGGGAATGTCAGGCAAGAATACAGTAGCAATTTATCTGTCTTATGTATGTTCTTTGTGATTCTATTAACTTACTCAACAAATGTTTATTACACCCTGCTCAAAGGCTAGGTAGGAACTAGATGATTCACAAGTATCTTAAATGCATGGGTTTTATTTCATTTAGAGGGTGGACAGCTACACAGCCGTGAAAAGCCAGATTCCTGAGTCTTTTATTTATAAACATAATATCTGCAGTGTTTTGAATGACATATTTTGATCAGTAAGTTTGGTCAGTTCATTTTCAAAACTCAAATGTATGTATATGGGCAATGTATTACATTATTTTTGCTATGCTTATCTTATTTATCGTTGCTCCTTTTTCATTGCAACTACCACTATCCCAGTTCAAGACCTAGCCACCTCAGACAATCACAGCTACTTCAAATATTCCCTGCCTTCCAATGCATTCTAATTATTTTTAGCCCATACCTGTTCTAGTGCCCTATATCCTCCTGACCCTTCCAAGCTCAGCCTCTTACTATTAAGCTAAGACCAAGCACTCTCCTTCTTCCAAACTAAACTCCCAAAAGGACTGGGAGCCTCCAAGATCTCAAAGTGCTGGGTAGTTGGTTTTCTGTCACTTAACTAAAGGGCTAACACCTATGCCCAACTGTCCGTTTCTTCCCGTGAAAGGCTGGTCTCACATCTGCCCTATCTAAAGACAACAATAGATGTTGGAATTCCTCCCCTGGAATCCAAACCCACTGAGCATACATCTGCACTCTCATCCAAGCTTCTTTTCCCATGGCATGCTGAAAGAACAGACAACCCTTATCTGCTGACCCTCCTGCCTGTGTGATGCTTATTGCACCCAGTGACGCTTATTGGTTTCCAATTAACAGCCCTTTTCAATTCTGCCTTTGGTGTATATCTGTGAAATGATACAACAGTTCAAACAGTACAGAGCCAAGGAGCATCTTAAATGTTCCAAATTTTCAGTTATTACGAAGATCCAATGAAACATGACTGATTAACTTCCAGGAGGTTTCAACATTTACTAGTATAAGACTTCCCATTGTGTTCTTGACAGATCAGGAATCCTTTAGGATGGTAAATACTTTGCTTCAAATCTTCCACATTCTCAGTCAGATTGCCTAAGACCTTGACCTTCAGATGCTTAAATAAGAATCTAATAATTGGTCTACATTGCCCCAGAGGACATGCTGTTGAAATTACTTTTATATTATTTGAACTAGGTATTTTTGTAAGGTATTTTCAAAACCAATTACTTCCATCCCAGACACTTGGGAAGCCAAGAAGATATGACTCACTAGGCACTGGCAATCTCCAACAGCACTGCGTAGCCCAGGTGAAGTATCTGGCATTGAGATCATCCATATCAGGTCTTAACTGCTTTCTCTAACATCCACTGCTCTCCCACATATCAAAAGTTAAATTTACCTTAAAGCCTATTTTAGTTAATTTTCTAACCTTCACTACTCCATCTGGTACAGTATTGGGAATGAGTAAGTATGAGATGGTTGAGGAACAACCCAGGCCCCAAATTAAGTTCTTAGTACTCTCGGTACCTCTGAGTTTCCTATTTGTTTTCTTAGCACAGAGTAGTGGAGCTTTGCCAGGAAGAACAAGAGACTTACGTAAAATTTGCTCAAGAAGTTTTGAATATGTCCCTTGTATGCATAGGTCTTTAGAACTTAGTATACTTACTCTCAGGAAAATGAGCTCCAGACACAATGTCAACAGAGAAAGCCCTTTTCTGGAGATTGTTCTTTCCTACTTAAGAGGACTTCTTGACAGACAACAAAAAACACAGAAGGCACCTCTGTAATGAGAGTACAGTTCTAAGGTGGCTTCTATTTGTGTTAATTAGAACCCAGGCAGGTGTATCAGTCTGAAGGGCCAGTGCTTAGATGAGGAACAGAATCCCAGGAGCCCAAATGATTATTGGGGTTATATTAAGTGGTTTGGGCTCCATGTTACATGGTCAGGTCCACTAGTTTAAAAGAGAAGTGCAGACCTAGACAAAACAATTAGGTTGAATCATCTTGGAAGGTAACCTTGTAATGACAGTAACTTGCTTATTTAGCTAGTTTCTTTGGCTTAAAATTTCAAATAAATATTGGTCTTATAAAGTGTTGATGTCAAGGAAATCATGCAAACAGATTATTTTGCAGATTTTAAAAATGCCTTCTTGGGCACACAACTCTAAATCAGGTTATCACCACCCAAGAACATTACTGTCAATTTATATGTTATTCAAGCAACAAAGAATGAATTACAGTACTGCAATCTACTTGAGGGATCCCTACTTTGACTTAGTTCTCCAAAGGTTAGCCACAAGAGTGTCTAACCACTAGAGAGGCTAAAAACTGGGCTTTATCATTTGCAAACTGTCTCATGTTTGGGTTATTTTGCAGAGAAGCTGTGGAAAAGGAAATTGGAGGGATGTGGGACTTGCGTAAATTATCCCCACAACTGTCTGTAGTGAAGTTATTGGAACTTCAGGGATTGATAAACTGAAAAACTTAGTCCTGTAAAACCATGAAGGGATTATACCTGAGAACTCTGATAAGGCTTAAAAATAGGCTTCCAAAGCTAGCAGGTACCTGAAGAAGTCTACCTTTCTTTTGCATATTAGATGGTTTTAAGTCACCTATAATAAAGGAGATTCTATTAACTTCCTTAGCAATCATTATCTGTGGCAAACAGCCTTCTGTTTCATTATGTTCTGTCTTAGAGAAGCTAAATCATTCAATTTGCTCTTAAAATGAAGGAATTGTCTAGATGTCACATAAGGGTTCCTTTCAGTCTTTTGATTCTATGGATTGTATCATTTAATAATTTTGGTAAAGTCAGCTCTCTGTGTACTTTTGGGTGTGCTGGTAATTTCTTCATTCTCTGTTCCTTACATTCCCATAAAAAAAGCAGAGTGAGTCAGAGATCAACAGGAAAAAATTTTCATGTTGCTATCTAGAAGATGGTCACCAGATAAAATATTTGGGATATACTAAATAGTTAATCATTTTTTTAATCTACATTCAAATGTTATTTCAATTTGTTAAATTTGGCAACTCCATTCTAGAACAAACTGGTCCAAATCCCAATTAGAACTTCAGACTCTTAGTGTTGGGAGGGAAAATCTAACACAACCTTCCACTCAGTTATACTATTAGCAATGAGACTATAATATGAGCTTTACTTGAGCACTCCTAGGAATGGAAGTTTTATTACCTTCTGGGTCAGACCATCAGGTTTTCAATTACTGTAAATTTCTAGCATGTCCCACCTTTCATTGTGCCTTGATCTGCTTTAGGGTAGATGCCTTTTCTTGTTTTCTATTTCTTCTTCTGTATCTTTTATATTTTAACGAATATCTAAAATGCCACCACTTTTCAAAAAACCCACCCTTCCTTAAATTTAAACTGAAGTAATCATGTTCTTCTCTGAATTCTCACAATCTGTTATTAGAAGGTCTGACTTAATGGTTATCATCATATCAAGGTGATCACCTTGAAACTATATTTAGTGTTTAAATCTTTTTTAATCCTCTGCAATTCCTAGCAAAATATCTTGTACAAGGTAAAAACTTGGTCAAATGTTTAAAATGTTTATTTTTAAATTTTCATTATTTTATTGAAGTATAGTTGATATACAGTATTATACTGGTTAAAGTGTACAACATAGAGATTCAACAGTCATCTAAATTGTTAGACGCTTACTCCTACTAGTGTAGTTACTATTAACAGAGAGAGATGTTCAGAATTACTGACTATACTCTCTATGCTATGCTTTCATTCCCATGACTAATTTATATTTCGATTGAGATTTTATGCTTCTTTATTTCCTTTGCCTATTTCACTTACCCATCCCCGTCCCTCCGCAGGTAACCAACCATCAGTCATTTCTTAGTGTCTATGAATCTATTGCTATTTTTTTCATTTTGTTTGCTTTGTTTTGTTTTAGGAGTCCCACATATAAATGAAATCATATGGTATTTGTCTTATTTGCCTGGCTTATTACTTCACTTAGCATAATATCCTCTAGGTCTACCCATGTTGTCACAAATGGTCATATTTCTTACTTTTTCATGGCTGAATAATATTCCATTGTGACACACATATATATATGTATATATATATATATATATATATATATATATATATACCACATCTTGCTTATTCATCTTCTGGTCTACATTTTAGTTGCTTACATATCTTGGGTGTTGTAAATAATGTGGCAATAAACATGGGGTGTATGTTATCTTTTTGAATCTGTGATTTTCTTTTCTTTGGGTAAATTTTTAGAGGAGGAATTACTGGGTCATACAGTATTTCCATTTTTAGTTTTTTGAGGAACCTCCATACTGCTTTCTATACCAATTTCCTCTTCAATTTCTAGCAAAATATCTTGTACATAGTAGGAACTTAATCATGTTTAAAATATTAATTTCAAAAATATATTTAATTGAAATAACATCCCATTTGCATTAGAATGTTTTTCCATGGGCAGAAAAATAATCTGCCGCATAATAGCAAAGACTTCATAAATCTTCACAGTACACACTTGAAGTAGATTACTATTTATCTCACTGATTTGTTTTTACAGTAATGCTGGCTGTGTGTGGACTAGAAGTGTCCCTATGTAAAAGGCATCCAGGTAGTAGGAAGTTGTTATGCTGTCACAACTTACTGAGATTCTACTTTGGATGTCTTATAGCTTGTTTGTGAGCCTCTGAGAATTTTTTAAAAGTGGGGGTTAGATCCAGAATTTTGCTTCATTTTGCCTTTTAGCTTTAGTGTATGGAGTATGGAGAAAAAGAATGTTCAACCTTGGCTCAGTGTGGGAGTAGTTCATGAGGGGGAAGTTAAAAGACAAGACAGACAAGAAGAAAGTGGGTAGAGGGGAAGCAAGTGAATTTTAAACCTCAATTATACAGATTAAGTGGTCAACTTATGTTATTTTTTCCTAGACTCTATTTTTTTGATCTGCATATGGATAAACAATCAGAAGAATTAGAAAGGAACTAGCACATTAAATATTTACCAAGAGTTAGGTGTTCTGCTAAGTGATTTGCATGAATTATTTTATTCCATTCTAATAATATTTGATATAGGCAGAATCATTATCCCCCTTTCTATTGATGAGGAAGTTAAGGTTCTGGGGATATTAAGTACAGCTATAAGGTCAATAGCCAAGCTGTGTTCACATTTCAGCCCTTCAGTCCCTCAAGTCTATGACCTCTCCATATGTTGAGTAAGCTCAAGTATGATCTGAATATTGACATTTTCATAATACTTTTTTCTAACTTCTCTCTGACATTCTTTAATTGGGCACCTTTAATTTGCTGTCTAACTGCAGGCTGTAATCATTCTGAATAATTACATATCAAGACATAATCCTAGGTCACAGAGTAAATAGCAGTTTCTAAAATACTTTCCCGTCTTGAGGAAAAATTATGAAGTTAAAGCAAAAGCAGCATGAAGAAGGTTAGTCTGCCTGCAGACTCAGGCTCAATAAAAATTTAAAGAAAACTGAGAGATGGGGAAAAAGCCTCAAATGGGGACATCTGAAAGAAGGCCAGATTCGTGAATCATCTCAGTAGATCAGAGTTTGGTATTTAGCAGATATGGAGGGTCACCCTATTGAGAACCTCTTCAAACACATTTTCTCCCTCAGCTTCAAAACTTGCTTTATGTATGAGATGTTTGAAAACTCTTTGAACCTACACATTTCTCAGCTGAACACAGAAAAAGAACTGATTATAAATTTAAATTTCAGAATATACAAAATTGCAAAAGAGAGATTTCTTCCCAAAATATATGTAGTGGCTTCCAATAAGCCTTGTTATGCCCCTTACAAAGGGTAACTGCACTGGCTTTGATGACAGAATGTACTGCTTGAGAACATCCACAATGACTGGATAAGGGGGAGTAACAAGTAAAATTATATGTCATTTCTCAATTATTCAATGTCCCTGTATATACTTAGTAACCTTACTGCATTAAATGTCTTATTAATCTTTTGCACATCCAGCAGAAGATAGGAAGGGTCAGTTGTCAACACATTTTATTGGAGATCCACTGTGTTCTAAGTATCACACTGAACTTTGTGAAGAATACATGAACACAGGAAACAGACCCCTAAACTTTAAGCATCTTTTGATGTAATGGAAAAACAAATAAGTACACATAAAAGTGCTTATTACTATGATCAGTGTCCTCTGACATGGCATACAAATGTGTTATCACCTTCATGAAATTTACAACAGGTGGCATATCTATCTTATCCATGCCATAAACATAGACTCTCTGTTCCGAGTTAACTACTTCAGACAATGTTGCAGAAACCACCAAAGTAAAACAAATTAGGTTGTTTTAATTACTCATTTGACTGTCTTTCTTACCCAAATTCTCTAAGTTTCAAGAATGAAGGGACTATTATTTGTACCTATTCATGTATATGTATGGTGCTTTATATATTATAGGTGCTCAATAGTTACTTTTTAATGAATACCTGAATAAATGAATACAATGTTTTCAGAGTCATTTTGACATGCTCACCATTACCTCAAATTATATCCTTTTAATAACCTTTTTTTTACATTTTTTTTAAAACCATGTTAACATCTCTTGGCTGACAAGTAATAAGAGATTCTTGCATAATAGGGATTATTAAATGACTACTTCTGAGAGAAGAAATGGTGAAATAAGGATAAATTTGATCTGGAGACCTTTCTGACCCACCTTTATTCATCAAAAGCCCCTTTTGGGTAACACTTCAGGGTCATGCCTCATTCGCGCTGAAGTAGAATAGCAAACTAACACCTCATTCTCAGGAAGCTTACAGTCCAGAGGTAGAGAAATCAATAAAAGCAACAAAAAGAAATTACAAACTATGGTTAAATGCTACAGTAAAGCAGAGCAGTGACAGGAAATACTGATCCAGTCTCTGGGGATCAGGATGATCAGGGCCAAGTTCCAGACTTTCCCATTAATTGTCTTCATTCCAACAGGCAATTGCAGCATTTCTGCAAGGTAGACTGCTAGGTAATTCAGACTGAAATACCCTCTATTTGAACTGATGTCTCACTTTTTGCTAACACATAACAACAGTTAAGCAGTGTATTTCAAAACCAGTTGTTCAACTTAAAGTAAAAGTTAAAATAAGTTAGATTCAACAGCTGATCACAGAAAATCAATCAGCATTACTAAAATTGAATCCTGGGTATCTGAATTTTAACAGGTTCTTCAGTTAAGTTTTATACATGCTAAAGTCAGATCCACTATCTTAACGCTGACTTTGCTTACTTAAAAACTACCTCTGAATTCCACACCTGGTTGTTTTAACTGAAGTTCTTTTGCTCCAAATTCAACTCAAATATGGATTTTCAATTAATTCGTTTCTTGTTCAAGGTGTCACATACATTCAGTAGGAAATCATGAGGTAAAAGATGTACCAGAAATAATTCAGTCACTCTTATCAAAGAAAATACTAGATAGCATAGATAATTCCTCCTGACAGCAATTACTTTTCCAGAAGAAAACATGAACTCTATTGGGTAGCAACATTCTTTGAAGTTTTCAGTGAATCCCAAACAAACCTTAAATACATTTGCCTCTATGTGGTACAGGCTATGCATGAACTGACATAAATTAAGATACAACACAATAAGCAAAGAAGGTGGTCATAGGCATCAGTGTTTTTAGTGCTACAGGACTGGATTTGGAATATGCATACTTGATAGTAGCTCTATCATTTACTTTTTTTGGTGAACCTCTGAGCATGAAATTCCCTAATCTTGAATATGTGGAAAACAGTACCTATAACCCATACTTGCAGGAAGGAGAATCAAATTTAATCATGAGTATAAACAGTATAAATTCTGAAGTGTTATTCATTTAGTTGAATAGTAATCATTGTCACAAATATTTATTATCAATGTCAAATACCTGGAATTATACTGGAATATTGGAGGAGTCTCTGCTAGTTACCTATATTATAAACTAAGCCTAGGAAAGAGAGATGTCATGTCTCTCTTACATTGCCAAAATAGCTGCCAAGTGGTTAATACATTTTAAGAACATTATTTCTGTGATTTCTTTAAATAGAAAATACAGGAGCTTCTGTTTCTCAAGGAAATGCCACTAACATGAACTGGATACCTTCCAAAAACCCAACATGGAACATACTTCAAAAGAGAGAGAGTATGACTAAAAGAGCACAGAAGGCAACATAAGAAATTCCTGGAGAAACAAAAAGATAACATGAAGTGGGTGCTGGTGGGGAGAGGGCTATTAAGTATACAGTAGGGAGAATTATCTATTTTTTTTCTCCCTCAAATGACCTAGACTAGTTTTTGTCCATCTATTGTCACAGGCAAGAAAAAAACAGCTCTGGCACAGAAAGAGAATAAGTAGCTAGATATCAAAACCAATAAGTGAAATGAAATTTTAGTAAAAGATCTGCGTTCCCTTACAAAAACATAAAAATTTCCTAGAAGTTTTCACAATTGTATCAAGCTTTTAAAAAACAGGTATTATCTCCCAGATTTAAATGCCTTTGGAAAAAGAAATGATACCACCAACTTATTTCATGAGCCTAGTAACATCCAGAGTCTAAAACTGGTTAAGAAGTGTGCTCATGAATGCAGACACAAATTATTAGATAATTAAATATACAAATGTACTAAGAAGACAATAGCTGAGAGATCAAAAGAGCTGGAAGGGGTCTCACTCCTACGTTTGCATAACAAACACAAAAATTAGACAAACAGCAAATTAACAATTTCCTTTAGCCCAACAGATAACTGAGCTCTCAATACAAATAACTAATCCAAAATACAGAGAGAGGCAGTTGCCTTCAGGGAGAAACAAGACTAGCACTTGCTTACCTGGTACAGCTACTACTTTATACTATATAAGCTAATTAGGAAGATTAAGTTAGTAATAATAAATCTCTGAAGGCAAGGGTGGGCCAGTTTTAGTAACAATAGAGAAAAATCAGAGAAACAAATGCCAAGTTCCTTGAAGAGTTAGTAAAACTGACAAACCTATAGCAAGACTAACAGAAAAGGAGAGAGAAGACACAAATGACCAACATCAGCAATAAAAGAGGGGACATCACTGTTAATACCACATCCAGAAGACAATAAGGAAATACTACAAAACAAATAACCTGAATAATCCTTTATCTATTAAAGGAATTAAGTTTATGGGGAAAAATATTCCAAAAGGGAAACTTCAGGCCCAGAAAGTTCCACTGGTAAATTCTACCAAACATTTAAGTAAGAAATAATAGCAATTATACAAATTTCCTCCAAAAATAAAAGAGGAAACACTTTCCAATTCAACCTATGAGGTTAACATCATTCTAATACCAAAATAAGATAAAGACATTGCAAGAAAATAAAATCACAGATCAATGTCCCTCATCAACATAGATGCAAAAATGATCAACAAATATTAGTATATCAAATCCAGCAAGACATAAAATAGACAACGTATCACAACTAAGTGGAGTTCATTCTGTGAATTCAAGTTAATTCAATACTCAAATATCAATCACTGTAGTTCATCATGTTAATAGAGTAAAAAACTTAAAATACATGGTCATCTCAACAGATACCAAAAAGCATTCAACCAAATTCAGCATCAATCCTTGATAAAAGCAAACAAACCAACAAAAGAAACTTTCAGTAAACTAGGAATAGAAGGGAACTTCCTTAATTTAATGAAACATATATGAAAAATTTGCAGTTAAACTTAGTAATAAATAAAAAAACTAATGTATTTAACAAAATATAAAGAATTTCTATTCAGTGAAGACTACTAAAAACAAAGTAAAAGAGATTAAAGACTAGGAGGGATTGTTGTTGCCAGGCAGCTGCATCTGGGGAGGTCTCTCCCAGCATACCAGGTGAAACCTCATCCTGGTGGGGGAAGGTCTTGAATCTGATGGAGAAAGAATTCTCAAGCAGGTCAGACAAGTGTGTGTAAGGAAGGAATTCATTAAAGTGAGAATAGCAGGATATGGCAGCTGCCTTGCAGGCAGCAGAGAGCAAGCAAGAGCAGAAGGAGGAAAGCAAAGTTCACTGAATTCCTGCTCAGCACAGGGTAGATCCCTTGCCAAATCCTAAAGCCAGAGACACCTGGCATCCCATAACCACTTGAATCTGCATGGCATGGGAACTAAGTCCCTACCATCCCAGGATTTGGGGGAGCTGCAGAGCACTGTATGGAGTGAGATTATGTTCTGAGAACTTCCCAAAAGCAAGAAAAGGAGATTCTCAGGCAGGCTACTAAAGAGTATGACCATGCAGCTGCAGTCCTGCCTGGGTCACTCAGGAAAGGGAACTTGCAAGCTCAAATCAGAGATCTCAGTAACCCCTCCTTACTTATCTGAAGTAGGACAGAGTGAGTGAAGGCTTGTGCTTAAGTCTAGAAAATAGGATGACATAGTAAAGTAACAAAGACACCACTGGAAGACTGCAGAGACAAAACACAGTAAGTTGAGCAGTGAGATGGCTTTATTTAAAAAGTACACACTTGAAAAAAGGGGAGTGGGGCAACCTCTGAGAGGAGGCATACTTCAAGGCTTAGGATTCTGTCTTTCAAGAATAGGGCAAAGGGGCGGTGGGAGGATAGGCTTGGTAGGTGGTCTCATGATGTCTCTCTCCAGTGAGAGGCACTATGTCACCATCCACAGTCAGTCCTCTAGATAATTCTGTAAGATAAACTAAACACAAATAGTTTATTGATCCTGTTCTTCTCCAAGACAGTGGTTCCCCTCAAGCACTGGGAACCTATCAGTTAGGACTGCTTGCCCTGCCTTAAGATATGGTGCATTATTGTCTGATTATCAAAGAATATGTTAAGTATCTTACCTCCTAACTCCCTGTTTTTTTTTAAATGGAATCATAGCCTTAAGTTGGAGTCCCTCCTATTCTTACTATGCTGTTTATATCTTGGCATTTTTCATTATAGGAAGGAAAAGTTAATCATGATGTTTGTCCCATATCCCTGCCCTACTTCAGGATGTTTGCAATATTTAAAACTAACAAATTGTTAATCAAGAATATCTAAGGAACTCTTGAAATCCAACAAAGAAAGACAGGAAAACCCAACAGAAAGAATGGATAAGGCTGCATGTATGAAGACTCATCTTCACTACTAAAGTAACATAAATTCAAATTGCCAGTTTTCAAAATGACAAAAATCAGGAAGTTAGATATTACCAAATGTTAGAAAATATCAGGGTGAAATTAAGCTGCTAGGTTTTGCTGCTAGGCCTGCAAACAGATTCAGCCATTTTGCAAAGCAATCAGGAAGTATTTAGTGAAATTACATGTGCATGTGACCTATAACCCTCTGTTGGTAATATTGTCAATCATAGGAGATAAGATGAGTAAAATGTGGCAAATGCATGAGATGGCACTCAAGGCAACAGTCAGGAAAATATAATTAGATACACAGAGGAAAACTAATAAATTATAAGTAAAAATAGTGTTGAGTATAAACCTATTAAAATAAGAGGATTCAAAATGATTTATGTAAACTAAAAAGACATTAACATATACATGCACAAAATAACACTATATAATTTTCAAAGACACATCTAACAAAATCTAATTTGAGTATGGGTGGAGAGAGGAATGCTAGTGGAGATAAGGAATCAAGTAAAGGAGGTAGCTATGAAAAATAAAGGGGGAGAGGCATTGCAAAGATTGACATCGGAGAAGTATAATTAATTCTTTGCACATAAAGGAAAATGTATCCTGTGTATGTTCATGCTTCTCAATACTTTGGTAATATTGCATCTGTATCCTTATATCTGACCTATTACTCCTTTCTCAAATGACAACGTAAACTATGAAGACAACAGGAGCATTCTAAGCATATGCTTTGTATTACTATCTTTCTGCATATCAAAAATAGATACAGCATTCATTGGAGAATATCAAAGGATCATTTCACCACTACTTTTTCCCCTCTAAAGAAGAGAATGTAGTTATTTGTCATGGTGTTTAACATATTGCTGAGACTCATATTCTTTTAAATGGAAAAATATGTCAAGAATCATGATTAAGTTGAACATTATGAAGTAATAATATCTCTCATTTCATAACAATAATTTGGTGAGTATGGAGTGTGTATCTTATGTTGTCTAAGAATAATTTATTGACAAATCCCTTGGAGATCTATTTCTATCTCATCATGAGAAAATATCATGAAGCTCTTTCTCTAATGGAGGAGATAAAACATACAAGAATAATTATAAGAAAAGCAATGTCATAAATGACACTCCATCCTTCAGAGCATAAAGATATTATTACAGAAGGGGATTAGAGAAGCTTTGTGGAAGAAAATAAAATCTGAGCTGGACTTTGAGATTAGCAAATTTCAAATATTCTGAAATGGAAGGGCAAGAAATTCCAAGTACAAATAACAAAGGGAAAATCAAGAGTATGTACAGAAACTCCAAGTATTTCAGTTCACATAATATATTGTACATATTGGGAGCCATATAAAATAAAACAGAAAAATCAGGTTGAAATCTTAAAGAACTTGAACTTTATTACATACAATTTGGATAAAAGGTAATGGCATATCAGAAACAAGTTAGGAGTATTAATCAGTTCCTTGGGAAGAGCCTGGGGAAAAAAATGAAATGAAATGGAATATGGAGACTGGTAGAGAGTTATGACGATTGCTCTATCAAAAGATAATGAGAGCCTGAAATAGAAAAGATGCTATGAAAATGGACAGAAGAGGAATGATGTATACAGGGAAGATTTTCTATGAAATGGGAAGCAATTGGATGAGGCAGATATAAAGTAAATTAAAATGATTGATTTTTTTTTAGTTTGACTAATTGGTTAGTATGGGGAGAAAAATCACCCATTTGGGGGTCAGAGTAGAGAGGAAACAGGAGAGTTGTGTTTTTTTTTCCTTTCCAGATATCAGGTTTAGCAGAAGTTAAGAAAATGCATTCTGGACGTGAGTTTGAAGTGTCTAAGATACCTTCACAGGGAAATGTTCAAAGGGCAATTGTATTAGTTAAGGTAATGCTACCTGCTATAACCAAAAACCTTGACATCTAAGTGGCTTAACACAATAAATGTTTATTTCTTTAATAAATAAACATTCACAATAAATATTTATTTCATGCAAAGCCACGTAAGGGTTTAGGAGGGGGTTTGCTACACAGAAATTTAGTAACTTGGGCTGAAAAGTTTCTACCACCTTTAACATGGCTTCCACTGTTTCTCTGGGCAATGGGAGGTATACTCTTAAAGTAGAATTCATAAGAAAATATGACATTCTAAAGGAGGAAGTATAGAAAGAATAGAATCAAAATATAAGCTCTTAGAGATTATATACTTTTTGAACTAAGATTCAGAAGGACACTTTGAAATTCAGTGTGACTGAACCTAACAGAAGGGTTTCAAGCAAGAAGAGGCAATAAAATTACCAAGAGTGGGGCAAGGAAAATAAAGAGTGAGAAATTGGTAGAAATTATTGACTATAAGATTATTATGTCACTTCATAATTTAATAGCTGAAATTTAGAGTGGATTTAATAGTTCTGAAAGCAGAAACCATATGAAAAGGAATAGAAAAATAAGTGAATTGTGAGAAACTCGAGTCCATGTAGGTATCAATCTTTATAGGTAACAGCAATTTAAGAAAAAGGAGGAGTATGCACAGGATTGTTGAAAATATGGTAGGTGATGGGAAGTGGTGTACAGTTGACAAATTAGAATCCTATGAAAATATTTTAGTTTGAAGATAAAAATCTCCAGTTCAACAGAAGAGTATGAACGTGCACCTATATACTACAGAATTGATAAGCAAGGTCACAGAGAAGGTGAAGAAGGAAAGAGTGGGGATAATAATTGGAGAAAAATGCTTAAGAAATCTAGAATAAGGAATCAAAAGGACAACAAATCCTTACAAAAATGTGAGTTTTTATGAAAAAAATTAAAATTATTGAAAACAAAAAATAAAAATATGGAAAGACATACATATTCTTCACCGAAACACTCAATATAAAGATGACAATTCTTCCTAAATCACACTATAATGTAATATGATCCCTATTTTAAAATGCCAACAGGTTTTGTTTTGTTTTGGAAAACTAAATATGCTGATTCTGAAGGTTAGATGGTAAAACAAACAGGCACAAAAAACTGGGAATTTTTTTAAAATAGGAAAGAAATATGGGAACAATGCCCTTCTCAAATGTTAAAACAAATTTTCAGCTACAATAACTGAATCAGTGTAGTGCTAAATATGAATATATGACACAAATAGCATTAAAAAACTGAGACTAAACAACCCATTTGGAAGTTGTGTATATGATAAAGATGGCATTGATGGTATACGACAAAGATGTAAAAAAGATGGATTTTTCAATAAAAGATCTTAGGACAACTAGGTTGCCAATTTGCTTGCTTTGATCTATCATTCTTTCACAAGAATTTTACTCTAATTATTCTCCCAACCCTTCTCTTCTCTACTTTGATTATGACTTTTTCTCATCAACCCAATAGGATAAATGTTCAATCAGTCAAAGATTTAAGTATATTAAATGAATATACACAAAATTACTAAAAGAAACAATAGAAATATTTTAAAGTAATCTCAGAAGCCATTCTACTCACCAAAAAAAGAGACAAAAGACTTAATACCATTAAAAAAAATCATGAGTTGCAAAATCTTCTAGGGACAGAATCAAAAGACAAGCAAATTAAGAATAATAATGGCAACTAGTATCACATGCAATATGCCAGTCCCCAAATTTTTTGAAAAAAAAGGTCCCTCAAAAGAAAAATGGGCAAGTATATAAATGGATAATTCATAAAAATGGAAATATGAATGGTTCTTAAACATGAAAAAATTCTTAATCATAATAAGAGACAGAAAAGTCCTAAGTATCTTGAGAACATCTTGTTTTAGTGATAGATAAGTGAAGACTCAAAACTTTGATAATACATTGTATTGATGAAGATGGTGTAAAGAAATGGGTGTTTTCACATATTACTAGAGGGAATGTGTATGACAGTATAATTTAATAAAGGAAAATTTGGTAGCATCTGTCAAAATTACAAATGCATATATCAGGTATACTTGGACACAGACAAACTGTATGCACTAGGGTGTTTGTTGCAACACTAACAGAAAATTTTGCAGACCAAATGTTCTCTAATTCGTAAACATCCTAGATGAAAAGGGATTGCTTTTTTTCAAAATCAGAAAAAAAAGTCATAACGGTTTTAAGATACAGAAACACATCACAGCCACACACACATGCATGGACACTCACTCACACTGGGGCAGACTGTGAAGAATGGCATGGAAGAATGGTCTGATAGCTGTAATAGGGAAGACTTAGCATGCCTAATCCTCTTAGTGATTTAGAAGTGAAAGACATGGCTTTTACTAGAGAAAATTGCATAGGATGTACCTTCTTAAAACTCAGCTACTAACCCAGCCTTTAAATACATTAGGTAATGTAAGTCCATTTATGTCTTAGGGCATATTTTTTCTCAAGAGCCTCTGAAAATGTGTGAGGTCTGAAAAATACAAATATATTGACATTAATGCATGAAAACTATGTAACTAAAATAAATTAATTTTAAGTAAACGTCTACACAATTTTGCAAGTCAATTAGACAACAATTTTACTCACTTCATATTTAAGGTACAGCAACATTTAAATGGGATATAAGTTCATTTTAACACACTGACTTTAGTGCAGGTACAGTTTTCCAAAAGAAAGAGTACTTAAAGATCTAAACTTACCATGGGGATCACTCCACAATGCATAAAAATATCAAATCACTATGATGTATATCTGAATCTAGTAGGATGTATGTCAATTATACTTCAAATAAATTAAAAATAAATAAAAATGGCAGGGGAAAAAAGTCTCTGACACTTAGTTCAATGAAAAGGTCTTAGTTTAAGAAATCCAGATACTTTAAAAATAACAATGAAGCAGAAATAACCCAAGTATTCATCACCAGTGAGTAGGTAAACAAAATGAAGTATATACATACAATGTATTATTATTCAGCTATAAGAATGAATGAAGTTTTGTTATTATATGCTATAACATGGGTGAATCTTAAACACAGGTATGCTAAGTGAAATAAGCAAGATACAAAAAGACAAATATCATATGATTTTACTTATATGAAATATGTAGAATATACAAATTCATAGGGACACAAAGTAGATCAGAGATTATTAGAGTCTGGGGGAGATGGGAGTGGGAAGTGAAGAGTTATTGCTTAATGGGTATAGAGTTTCTCTTTGGGGTTATAAAAAAGTTTTGGAAATAGATAGTGGGGATGGCTGTACAACATTGGGAATGTAATTAATGTCAGTGAATTGTACACTTAAAAATTATTAAAATGGAAATTTTATGTTTTACATATATATTTTACCACAATAAAAAGTGTTCTAATGCATATACTGAAAGCGGCTTATAACTACTGATTGCTATTTTAATGATAATTAATTTGTACTTACCTAGTTGATGACCTCACTTCTTTTCTACCTGATTCTAAAGCATCCTAGAATGCTTCTGATAGTCTGTATCTTAAGCACTTCATTTCTAAGAGAATTCAATTAAGTTTTAATTTTATTTCTTCCAGCTTTAGAACAGGCTTAACTGACAATGATAATAATAATAGAAACTATGCTCCACTTGATAATAAAACAACAATTTTGTTTGCTTTTGCTCTGAACACTCGCACGCACATATCCACAACACACAACTCATGCTAATTTCACACATGTATTAATTTTACTAACTGTTATAGAATTGAGATTATATAAAATATACAGCAATGCTATTGTGTGCGTGTCCGTGTGTGTGCCGTTTAACTCAATGCCTAGCACAGAATAAGTTCTTAGTACTGCACAGAGATATGGGTAGAACATCAACTATAGGTAGAGCTCCATTTAGACCTACATTAATTTCAAAAAGTAATGTCTACAATTAGGATAAAACCCTAAAAACTTTATTTTAGACTATGTCAACCTCCTAGATTCTTTTGCATTCTTTGTCCAGACTAATGACTACGTTGAAAGTGTCAATCACTTCATTATAAATTCATCTACTGAAAAATGCTTTCAACCATTAAATTTTGAAAGTCTTTTTTTCAATAAGACCATTAACTAGAAATTTCAGTTACCTATAATTTTCTGTACTCCATTAATAACATTAAGTGGCAAACCACACACATGAAAAGCTTATACTAAAGAGTTCCATTACGAATATATGCTTACACCTTCTGTATCTTTACCCCTCTATAATACTACAGAATGAGAAGTCCTCTTCAGTATGGAAGTTTCAAAATGCAAAGATTCAGTTATGATTGTATTAAGTGAGAACAGATAAGGATAGCGTTAGTTGAAGAACATTTTCAACAACAACTGTCACAAAGGATATTCAGCTCAGCTTTTATCAGTGATGCAATTACATTAGAAATCTGTTCTCTAGGCATTCTGTTTAACTATGCTTTTCCATATTGTAATTTAGTTATAGAAAATATCTGCACTAAACTTTTCAAACATTCTATTTCCTAATAGAGCATCTTTTTGGTAATGACCACTATTGGTCATTTGGTTACCATTCTTTATTGATACATGAAGGCGGCTGTTAGTTTAGTAACCAATCTTAGTTAGAAAAAGATGTGAGATTTTTCATATTGTCCCTGTCTTCCAATTCATGCTGTATTAATCTACACAGGGCACAATAACAAAATATCAGAGTGGGTTGCTTATAAAACAGAAATTGATTTCTCACAGCTCTGGAGGCTGGAAGTCCAAGATCAAAGTGCCAGCAGATCTGGCCCTTGGTAAGAGCTCTTTTCCCAAATTATAGTGTGTCCTAGTTGCTGTGTCCTCATGTAGAGCTCTAGCCTCTTCCTCTCCTCATGCTAATTATATTTATAATTCTTATACTTCTAATACTTAGTCCATTATGGGGGCTCCTTTCTCATGACCTCATCTAAACTTAATTACTTCCCAAAGGCCTCACCTTCTAATATCAACACATTAGAAGTTAGGGTTTCAACAAATGAATTTTAGGGGAACACAAACATTTAGTCTGTAGCACAGATCTTGTGATTACGTTTAATTTGAAGTCAACACAGAACCTTAAACATATTTCTAAGTATCATCTCATTGTAACAATTGTTAGTCTGCATAATTTTATTGAATATTATGGAATGTTCTCATATACTAGCATGCATCAGGCTCAACTGGGGAAGCCTGCGCAACATGAGATGCAACCCAAATACACAAGTATAGGCATAGATTAACGAAAAAAATTGACTTGGCTTTCTACAGATGGAAATTATTGCTAGAAAAAAATATATCTTCCCATATAAGTGATGTAAGGAGGATACTGGAAAGTTAAAAAAAAAACTCTCTAAATCAAACTTCTTTGCAAATTCATAACTAATTCTTGATTATTACATATCCCTGATTTCTTTTGGAAATCTAACATCATCTTCAAGTCATATACACCAAATATTAATTGCTCACTATAATCATCTATTTGTTTATAAAAATCAGAATATATGATTTGGGGAATAGGATTCATCATCAGGATGAGATGATGCTCTTTACAAAGTAGTAACAGATAAATATCCAGGAAGGGTTTGTGACACTGCCTCACCAGCTCCTACACCACCTTGCCTGTTTGTTGCCATATTTTCTGAGTACCAGAGAGCAAGGTGAGAACTGGAGAAATACAGTGATAGCAGAAAACCATAGAACAGATTTAAAAATTAAAAATACAAAAGGTTAGAACTCCTCATTCTGAAAGACTGAGACTGAAATACTAAAATTACTATAAACAAAGAAGACACGGATAAGGTGAACACAGGCATTTGCTGAATCCTAGATGCCTAAAATGTAAACCTAGAAACAGCATACTCCTTCAAAGTACATTACTGTGTTTCACAGATGAAGCAAAGCAGTCTGCCAACTACAAGCAAAATAATTTCAAGAAATATTTAGATGAATTTACATATTCTAGATCAGCATCAAATTATGAAGGAAAAGTTAAAAGGCATATTTTAACATTCTAACTCTAAGATAGATCACCTCCCTATCTTACAACATTTGACATCACACAAAATAATCATGCTGCCTCAGGGGCAACTTGCAAAGTGAAAAAATTAGCATGAATGAACTACCTGTTTGTCTTACATTGGAGATAATTTAGATCCTTTGTAACCTTACAAGTGATCTAACAGATAAGAATATGGTCACA
Organism: Smutsia gigantea; assembly: GCA_032199065.1. Classification (NCBI taxonomy): domain Eukaryota; kingdom Metazoa; phylum Chordata; class Mammalia; order Pholidota; family Manidae; genus Smutsia; species Smutsia gigantea. Next base: position 196,934 of record JAVSCE010021775.1, on the reverse strand, counting down.
GAAGCCAAGATATCTGTTACCTATGTTAGTTGTTCTGTTTTTTCAGGAAGATTGGACTGGTGCCATGGAAGAATATCTATAATTCTCTATCAGACCCTGATGGTCATGCATTAAAGCATAACTTGGCCCATTAATCCTGGGAATCGTAGAAGTTTGAAGTATTTTGTGATTGCACAAACATGTCTTTATGCCTTATTGGTGTTCATAGTTTCCCTCAAGTGTGTGGTGGGGTAGAGATGATCAGTCCTCATTATTCAAACCTGGATCATTGGCAGCTTTCCTCTTAACTCATCTGCTGGGAAAACCCTGGGTGGCACAGTTAGAAGAAATGGTAATATGCTCACATTTCCTTCTGTAGTTTATCCCAAGACCTGAGATTGTGAATGGTAACTGACCCAATACCAGAAATTTTATTCCACATTGATTCTGCCTTTCTCAGAGCTTGTTCATTTCAAAATCTGCACCAAAAAAAAAAAAAAAATCTCTCAAGATCAAGCACTGAACTCAATGCCAAATGTCTCTGGACCCTCTTTTTGAATCAGGTTCTTTGAGCATTTAGTGCCTTTTCAAAACATCAACTGATTATAATTTTTATGCTTTATTTTGAAACTGTTTTCTCATTTTAACTCCTTTGAATCTGTGTGATTTTATAAATAGTGTCCTTATTATGGTCTGTTTCAGGCTATCCTCACAGACTTTGCCAAGAGTCCTGGAGCAGAACAGCCTATTTTTATGCTCTCTTGAGGAGGCTTTTTCCCAACTCTCCCTCATTGTCAGTTTGTTCCGGGCTGTCGGCTGCCTGAGGTTTTGATGTCTCTCTCCATTAACTAACTCTTGCCTTTGGACCACAGAGCTTCAGTTCCTTGTTTACTGCTTTCCCTGTTACAGCTCTTGGCTTACAGCTTCAGTGTGTGTGTCAATAGAATCCTCGGCGACTTCCTGTGCCATTGCTTGCCCCTCCTTCTCCGCAGATTGTTTTTTCAATGATTTGACTTTCCAAAGATAGCCTGTTCTCAGTTCAAAGTGTAGATTTTATCTCTGCTCTCCTAGACTGTGCTCACTGTAATTATTATAAGAGGCTGCAAGGCTGACACATAAATGTAAGTGACTACCTACACTGCGTCACCGAAACTGTGTAAGAATTAAGTCCTGTCCAGGGTGTCTGAAATCCCAGATGAGAGATTCATTTCTGTGACTTCAAAATGTTAAAATTTTTAGGAGAGCTTGATCAAATTGCAAATACTCTCTCGGTTTGCCTGTAGGTTTTTCTACATCTACTACTGTGATGCCCACCATATTACGTATTTTTCTAATACTGTAATTAGTTTTGTTTCTGTGCCCCTGTGAGACAATAAGCCATTTGCATATGAATGGTGTTTCCAGTCTGTGTGTCTTAATTCAGACTGGGTGTGTGGTTATGGAGTGGGAGTTTAGTTGGGGAAGGATTACTGTAGAAGGAGAAAGTGGACATCACCAAATGAAAGGCAGAGGGTATCACTGACATAGAGCATTAGTGCATAAAAACACAGGAAAGCAAAGAAGGTAACAAGCATTCTGGCATTTTAAATTTTTTCAGTGGTGCAAAGCATAAAATTCAACAGTTAAAGACACTGGTAGTGAGACAAATTAGAAGAGAGGTAAGCAAAAGCCAAAGGGTCTTTTTGAACAGTGAGACACTAAATGATTTTAAGCTATCGGTTCTATGCTTGAGGAAAATTATCCTGGTGCCACTGGGGACAGTTTATGGGACACAGGTAACACCGGAGAGGGGAAACTCAGTTATAGGACTGTTCCAACTGTTCAAGGGACAACTATGAGGCAAAATAGTATCAGATGATGTGGGAAAAAGGGACTAATTCCACAGACATTAAACAAATCAAGTTAAAGAACACATTCACCAAATGTGTGGGTGTGATGGGCAGGCGGGGGAAACAAGTATGGAGGTAGGGCAGAAATGAGGGTAGAAAACTAAGACAATCCCCATTTCTTCACTCATTCATTGATTCAATAATGATGACTGACCCGATCTTCCTAAGGACAGTATAAGAATGGTGTGTGGTTGGGGTAATGTGCTGCCTTAGGAAGGTATAATACCATACACATCAGTTCTTCAAATGTCTATACTTTGGACCCAAGCACAACATGAGGCAACCTCAACAAGCAAACAGGCACTCAGCCACTGAGGAACCTAACAATATGCTCTTGAATCATGGTTAAATGCCTGCTCTCTAGAGCAAACTTCAAGGATTATGAAATACCACACATTCTTAAGCAAAGAACAGACCTGTTCACACCATGTTTCCATGGTGAATTATTAGTAGCCTTCAAAACAACTAACAAAATGAGAAACTTATTAAGATGGCCTCTCTAGCAATCAAAGAATAAAATGTGGTATCTAAAATGTCAAGAAAAAACAAACCATAAGAAAAATTATGCAGGCTTTACAAAGCTAGTCCAAGTAATTAGGTACTTAAATAGAATAACAAGGCACATAGGAGTAGAACTTGGTCTCAGGTCCAGAGAAAACAAACAGAAATGGTGAGTTGAAAGCACGCAACTGTTTCTAAAATTAGCATTCTATTACCCTGCCTTTACATTATGCATAAAGGTTCCATAAGGTTCACTAGCCCAATAGTCCTTATCACTGCTATTTCCAGCTTAACCATACTAATAACAAGGAATCTCTTAATGTACTGCCTGGTTTGAAAAAAGGGTATAGAAGAATAAATGTCCAAAGTAATTCTCATTTCCAGATGGAGATTATTTGATCTTAAGGACAACAAAAGCATTACATTAGCAGAAATTAATAAGCATGATTAAAACAAATACATAATAGCATAGTGGTTATAAGCTCACTTTAACTCAGAAAGACCTTGATTAGAATCCTGGCTTTTGCACTTAACAGGTTTCTTGGCCTCTCTAAGCCTCATCAATAATATAGTAATAATAGCATCTAATTCACAGAACAATTGTGAAGAGTAAATGCTCATGAGGTCCCCAGTCCCAAATCTGGCATATAGTAAGTCTTAAATATGTATTAATGTAAAGGACAAATTAACAACATCCTAAGAAATAGTAATTTGTATTTCCCTTTTACAGAAGAGATTGAGGCTCTGAGAAGGTCATGATGTTAGGAAATATGAGAACAAGAGTGTAAACACAGATCTGCTGTAGGCAGATAGTAAATTGCTTTGATTTTTTTTATTCTACATTTTAGAAGACACCCTTTCAACAATCCAGGACCGAATGTAAATACTGTACTGAGCTTATGGCTTCTGAATTAAATGAGAAATACAGCATAAAAAAGAAAACGAAAGCAAAAGCAATCTACTGCAAACAGGTCAGTACTATAGCCCTATAAATGATCAAGTTTAGAACACAGAACCTATGAGAAATGGTTAAAATAATCAAGATAATTTAGTCTGGAGAAGAGACAGTAGAAGGGAATATAATTGCAATTATCAAATTTTCAGAAATGTAGGTTAGAATATTATGTGCATTTTCACTTTACAGGATGTTTTAATTATTCTCAAAGGATTAAAACTTCAATGTAAGGAAGAATGACAGTTATAAAATAGGTACTCTGCTGCCAATTTTGAATGAGAATTTATGGGGTGGGAATGGTTTCAGGAGGTAGGTGAGAGCTCTATTTAGGATTCATGGATGAATTACTATGTTTATATTTTCAGTTCTATAACTATAGAGGGGCTGCTGGATTGTGAGAAAAATCTTAAAGCTCAAATTTTTTTGCACAATGTATATTTCAGAAAAAGGTAATATCTGAATTCTCATGTTTAATTACTAAAATGCCCATCAATTTATACCGAAAAAAAATTTTTCACAGCAATTTTCCACTTAACAATGCTATTACCAGCACAGAATTTGATTATCCTGTATATTTATAATTTCACACTTACTAAATGATAAATAAGCCATTTTTTATTGGTTATTAGTCATTATACTATTATTATTGGTCACCACCTCGAACTAAAGAAGTTTAGGGATTAGATATTCCCAAATTCCACTTTCAAACTTACCACTGACTCTAGATATAACCATGTATAAGAGCAACAAAAATTAAATGCATATTTCTAGACAGTTACACACCATGCTGACCAAGTCAATCTAGTGTGAGAAGGCCCATAAACATCTAATAACAAAAAGGTTTTTAAAAACAATGTATTTCTCTTAAACATGTGATTATCACACCAGGGGGCGCTCTTAACACTGAAATAAATGATGGATGACATCCTTAAAATGTGGTCTCTGTTGGCCAGAATGAGCGATTTTTCTAGGCATGTAGTACTTGCAACAAGTCCTTATCTCTTGAAAATGTGTTGGCAGTACACACATTTTCTTTTGCATCCAACTGTTTGCGTTGTTAAAGACTATCAAATTAGTCTATCAAGTAAAACATTTTCTGCGGATCGGAAGTATCTTATTTTGGCAACATTTGTTTAGACTGACATCTGTCTCTTACTCTCTGTGACTAGGCTGACTCTCAATAATAAACAAAATGCTTATAAGTATATATAATTTTAAAAAATGCTTTCATTTTCAATTTTATTTTAATTTTATATGATTTCCCATAAGACCTTTAGTTTTTTATTTTTCTATAAAAAAATGGGTTATCTAAAATTGATAATCACAGTGAAAGTATAATCTGGGCAGTATGGACTTTCTCCATATTTCTCATTACCTGGTAGGAACTCTGAAGCCCTGTCCTCAGGAAGTTCAAGATTCAGATTCCTAAAAATATAATTAGAAAGTTAGTGTGAGGCTTCAAGAGAATAGAAAAAGGCAAAAGGTAAGTATGGTTTATATTACCCAGAGGAAATAACCAAATACTACTCCATCAACACTAAATAGTTTTATACAAATGATACCTGATTAAATAATCTCTAAGAAACAATTTAAAGTTAAAAAGAAAGAATCACAAAATATGTGAAAAGAAGACAGAGGTATCTGCCTTTCTATAGTGGTAGGGGAGTTTGTAAACTTTTCTCAATACAAGTAACTGAGATCACCCTCTTTTTCCTATCAGCTGCTTTCACCATCAGCCTGTGCCCAAATCAAACAAGGACAGTTCTGGCCAAAGCTCACCTAGTATGTATGTATGGAGAGTAAGCAGCTACTTCAATGTGAGTTCAGGGAAACAGGAATGGACCTCTCCACTGTTTGCTCCCTAAATCAAATTCACCAGCATATCAATGCCTCAAATCCTATTAATAAGAACCAATTTTTCATTCTATAACAAGAGTAAGGGTTCAAGTAAAAAGAACATGGGACAAGTAAAAATACACCTGGAGAAAATGATACACTTTTACAGTGCTTTAAACCAAAGTGTATGTGAATGATGGGAAGTCCTACCTACCCATTAGTAGATTTAATACAATTTTCAAGGATGTGGTTGGGGCAGAAGGGGAAGGAAGAAAAAAAAGAGCATAGATGACAAAAGGACAGGCTACAGAAAACTCTGCAGGAACACTAATGTTAGGAAAGGAGTCTGTTACCTGTGTTACTCCTTCCTGGAGTATAACAAGCACTGAGAGGTTCATCAAAGCAAATGCAGCCTTGCTTGGTAAGAGGAAACATCTGACATGAAGCATCTGGCATATGGTAAGGCTGCGTGAGTTTCCATCAATATTAAAGTCAGACAGTGGTAGTGCTGGGCTTCCATGTGATGCATCCTGATAGGAGTAGACTCTGAGCTAGTTGCTAGAAAATGGAGGCAGTTTATGCTCCACTAAGACTAGAATGGTTGCCAGAGAGCCACCAAGTGACCTACGCTTTAGATCAGGTCCTAGTGGTACCTGAAGATAAGGACATTAACCAACAAATGGCAAATTTTAAAAAAGGTCTCATAAACTAGATATTAAAAAGGGTTTGATAAACTGGGTATGAGATTAGTCATCTCAGGATCAGTCAAGGAGGACACAAAGGTTTTTGATCTGAACAACTGAAAGAATAGAGCTGCCATTTAGTGGGACTGGGAAACCATGGAAAAAGCAGGTTATTAGGAGAAATATTTATTTTGACTTCGGTTATGTGAGTTTTTGAGATATCTATCAGACATACCCAAAAGGATCATTATAAAGTAAGCAGTTGGCTATATCAATGTGGAGTTTAGAAAAGGAGATCAAGCTCTAAATATAAAACTGAAGGTTGTCCACTCATTGACAGTATTTAAAGCCATGAGATACGGGTGGAAGTGAGTGCAAAGCATAAAGAGGACAGAGACTAGCCATGGGTGGGCAGATTCTCAGGTGGCTCCACCATCCCTGCCTTCTGGTCACTCCTTTGTATGGTTCTCATTCCCTGGAGTGTGGACAGGACCTATAACTTGTTTCTAGCCAATAGAATTTGTTGCAGGATGTATGTGAATTACACTGTGTGATAACATTATATGAGATTATGGTGCCCAAAGTGCTGGAGTTTCTCCCTAGCTAGCTGGCTTCTGTGATGCAAACAGCCATGCTGCAGAATCCACTTGGCAAAGAACCAAGGGCAGCCTCTAGAAACTAAAGGCAGCTTCTATCCAGCATCTTGCAAGGTCTCCAGCCTCTAGCCAACAAGAAAATGAGGTCCTTGCTCCTAAAGCCTCAAGAAAATTAATTCTGCCAATGATCTGAGTAAACTTGGAAATAAATCCTTCTCTAGTTGAGCATTCAGATGCTACCCCAAAGACCAGCTGACAGCTTTACTGCAGTCTTGCAGAAGACCTAGTTAAGCTATGCTTAGACTTCTGGCCCAAAGAAATAAGATAGTAAATGTGTAATGTTTTAAACTACTAAATTTATGGTAATTTATTGTTCAACAGTAGAAAAATAATGCAAACCCTAAGTTACTACAACATTTAGAGGTCTGGGAGATATGTAAGTTCCAGGAAAAATGACCAGAGAGGCCAGTGAGGTAGGAGGAAAACCAAGAGACAAGCATTTCTCAAGAAGTTTAACTCCAGCTTCCTCAGAAAAATATGAAACAGAGGTAAAGAACAACAGAAAAGTTGAGTCTGCTGACCTGCTAGCTGCTCATGGGGAATCACCACTGAAAGGGACATGATAAGCCAGGTGGGGCCACCTTCGTTCCAGCCCTGGAGGTCCTCTACTTTTTCCCAGGAGAAGGCAGCAAGAGATAGTGATTCTGCATGGGAATTGGCAGAAGCCAATTTAGAAGCAAGAAACTGTTTAGTTCTTTTTGCTCTAGATGGTCATTTAGTAACAATACTAGTCCTTGCTTTCAAAAGTTTTATGGATTTTTTTCACCAATATGAATTGTACTGCAGATTTTTTTTTTGGGGGGGGGGGGTTCCTTGCACTCTACTCAGCTCATAGGGCATCATCACTGAAAGGGACATAAGAAGCCAGATTGAATCACCTCCATTCCAGCCTCCTTCTGAGGAGAAAGTATTAAAAGGCATTGTAAGTAAATGTCATTCAGCTTTATTACACTCCCTGGAAGGCCCAATTAGTGCCAGAGTTATGCTACTTCATTGTTTATAAGGCTTTGAAATGCTTTTCAAAACTGGCTAATACTTAATACTAATAAAAGTCAGCTCATTTTTTTAGCTCATTTTAATTACTAAGTATCTAACATAACCTATTTTTAAACTTTTCATTGTTATTAGAAATGTGTAGATTGGTTTTAAATTTTTTTTAATTAATACAACCAAATCTAACGGGCATGAATTACCTGTAAGGCTCTGAATGAACCAGGTATTGCTCAGTGAAAGAGACTGCCCAGCTATTTGTACACCTATAATTTGTATGCAAACTTACACTATTCATAAAGCACTGTCACACAACCAAAGACTATGTTATGCCCTAATGTGATTAGCATTCGGCTCTTATCTAGATTTATCTACAGTGAGCATCCCATTTTCCTATAATCCTTTGAAGGCAATTTCTTCTCTATTCATCAATTCAATAAAGACGTATTGAGCACTTACTTAAGTGACATAGAGGGGCAAAATGGATAAAAATAGACAAGTATTCAAAGTTCCTGTTAAGAATACTATCCAAAATGTGGCCATTTTCTTTTATGTCCTCAATATACTTATCAGTGTGTATATGTGTATGTATTTATCTACATTCACTCTACCCTATATATATAGTGTGTGTGTATATTTACACTACACATTTATTCTGTATTTATCTATACACAGTCTGTTTAACCCAGCAGTACAACTCTGCCCCTTGCACCATCAGCTTTTCCCCTGGTTTTGTCCATCATCAAGGTTAAGCATAACTAAACCAGTTGTTCCTATATTTTGGGTTTGTTCAATTTAGCAGTGTTCGTTGCTCTCAGTAACATCCACAGCACTGTGAGGCAAAGGGAAGTGTAAGGCTAGGTCATGGCATGGAAGAGTTTTCAACTTATTTTATTACAACTTTCCTATTCTCCTTTTATCTGCCTATTCTCACTTGAATCTAAGTGCCTCCCTAGCAGGGACTCCTATTAGTTTTTCACAAATATTCCTTTTAGCACATAATAGGTGTTCAGTATTACTTAGTTAATTAGCTACTCTCCAAAATGACTGAGGTGGCTTTCATGAAAATGGAAGTATATATTTAGAATAAACAAATGTAAATATGTAATGTTTAACCCATAGTTTTCAATCAACAATTTCTTTAATGAATTGGAGACAATATCTATATTTCAAAATATGTTGATATAATTATATTTGAAAATTAAATCTAGCCCTGCACTTTTCACAGCTATCAAAAAGAGAGAGAGAGATTGTACAACCTTATTTCCAACAAAAATTACTTTATTTCAATTTCTAAAGATTAGAATGAAGTTACCCATTTTTTGGAAAGAATACCACAAAAGGTATGATTTCCTCAATGGAGCACACCTAGAGATTCATGGTATTTATCACTATGTCCTATTCCTAATGATATTTATCTTGGTCATTTGTTAAGTTGGTGTTAGCTAGGTCTCTCTACAGTTTTCTTTTTGTAGTTGGTAAATACCTTTTACCATCTCCCCAATTAATGTCTAATGGTGATTCTCTATTTTCTTCTACATTTATTTATCAAAATTCTACTGCAAGTAAGAGCTATCTCTTCTTTCTCATGCATTTTTTATTTATGGAATTATTTATTGATATCAGTAAGAACTCAAGGATATTTTCTTTTATACTGTATATTAAAATACTATTATTTATTATGTTGTTCAGTTTTTTCTAGCTTTTCCATTGGAGGCTACTTCAGGTTGTCCCCTATATTCCTTTGACAAGGCAGCATTTTTTTCTTTTTAGCATTTTCTTGTTTTCTGACACCAAAAGATGTCGCAGACTCATCTTTTATTTTTCCTGTCTTAACCCTGGAATCAACCACTTCTCTAAGGAGTCCTGGTACCATTTTATTGGAGAATGGTGTTTGGGACCAAAATCTAGATGTTAGGTATACTCACTGCTAATGGAGCATTATTGCTTCTGACCTCTCAGCATACACACCTAGGTTATATATGTATGTGTACAAACACACACATATGCAGTTGATCTGATTGTATCTGAGAATTCACCTACTCACTAAAATTTAATAGTAATCCCCAAATCAACCCTTGCAGCATTTCCACAGTCATTCTTAGACACATGCAGAGGAGGGAAAATTTGAGTCACCCGCAGATGCATGTTCTCAGCTGAAATCAAACATGGTGTTGCTTCTGCCTTCTTTCAGCTATCATAGCGCAAACGTGTTCTTTTGGTGGTCTATTTACTGCCCTATTTTTTAAATTTTTGTGCTTTTTGTCAGTGATTTTGCTTTTTAAAATGACTCCTAGGGATAATGTGAAAGCATTATTTAGTGTTTGTAAACACAAGAAAGCTGTGATGTGCCTTATGGCGAAAGCTTGTACTGGATAAGCTTTGTTCAGGCATGAATTATAGTACTTTTTGGTCATGAGTTTAGTGTTGAAGAATCAACAATATGCATCAAATAAGGTATCTTTAAAAAGAAACACACATAAAACAAAGCTACGTATTGATCAATTGATGAATATACTGTGAACAGGGGCTCACAGGAACCTAATCCTGTATTTCTTCTAGGAGCAATGGTTTGGTATGCTCTAGTTCAGTCTTGTGATGACTTCACAGAACATAATTACTGTGAATAACAAGAACCGACTGTATTTCTTTATATATCTAAATATATATTTAAAACAGTGAGTTTATATTGATAGTTGATTCCAATCCAACACCAGAGGATTCATTTTAGCCTTTCTCCCCTTCCTTATTTATACTTTCTGTAACAGTGAGAAGCTCAATTCTCATTATGTGAGATCTATTTATTCAAATTTATTTATTTTTTAACTCCAGCATATACATCGAAATTCTAGTATTTATAATGTGTGCATAAAATACATGCTTTACTAACCCAATCCTGTTAGAAACACTTTTACTAATTAGATCACAGCATTTATGTACATTTTTTTTGTAATGTTTCTTTTTTTTTTTCATTCATTTTTTTTATTTTTATTTTTTTTAATATAATATATTTTATTATCATTAATTTACAATTACATGTGCAATATTACGATTATTAAACTACCCCTTCATCAGGTCCCCCCCACCAACCCCATTGCAGTCACTGTCCATCAGTGTAGTGAGATGCTATAGAATCACTACTTGTCTTCTCTGAGTTGTACTACCCTCCCCGTGCCCCCCGAACATTACCTCTGCTAATCGTAATGCCCCTTTTTCCCTCTTATCCCTCCTTTCCCGCCCATTTTCCCAGTCCCTTTCCCTTTGGTAACTATTAGTCCGTTCTTGGGTTCTTTGAGTCTCCTGCTGTTTTGTTCCTTCAGTTTTCTTTGTTCTTATACTCCACATATGAGTGAAATCATTTGATACTTGTCTTTTTCGGCTTGGCTTATTTCACTGAGCATAATACCCTCTAGCTCCATCCATGTTGTTGCAAATGGTAGGATTTGTTTTCTTCTTATGGCTGAATAATATTCCATTGTGTATATGTACCACTCTTCTTTATCCATTCATCTACTGATGGACACTTAGGTTGCTTCCATTTCTTGGCTATTGTAAATAGTGCTGCAATAAACATAGGGGTGCATCTGTCCTTTTCAAATTGGGCTGCTGCATTCTTAGGGTAAATTCCTAGGAGTGGAATTCCTGGGTCAAATGGTATTTCTATTTTGAGTTTTTTGAGGAACCTCCATACTGCTTTCCACAATGGTTGAACTAATTTGCAGTCCCACCAGCAGTGTAGGAGGGTTCCCTTTTCTCCACATCCTCGCCAACATTTGTTGTTGTTTGTGTTTTGGATGTTGGCCATCCTCACTGGTGTGAGGTGATATCTCATTGTGGTTTTAATCTGCATTTCTCTGATGATTAGCGATGTGGAGCATCTTTTCATGTGCCTGTTGGCCATCTGAATTTCTTCTTTGGAGAAGTGTCTATTCATGTCCTCTGCCCATTTCTTAATTGGATTATTTGCTTTCTGTTTGTTAAGGTGCATGAGTTCTTTATATATTTTGGATGTCAATCCTTTATCAGATACGTTTTTTATGAATATATTCTCCCATACTGTAGGATGTCTTTTTGTTCTACTGATGGTGTCCTTTGCTGTACAGAAGCTTTTCAGCTTGATATAGTCCCACTTGTTCATTTTTGCTTTTGTTTCCCTTGCCCGGGGAGATATGTTCATGAAGAAGTTGCTCATGTTTATGTCCAAGAGATTTTTGCCTATGTTTTTTTCTAAGAGTTTTATGGTTTCATGACTTACATTCAAGTCTTTGATCCACCTTGAGTTTACCTTTGTGTATGGGGCTAGACAGTAGTCCAGTTTCATTCTCTTACATGTAGCTGTCCAGTTTTTCCAACACCAGCTGCTGAAGAGGCTGTCATCTCCCCATTGTATATCCAAGGCACTTTTATCAAATATTAATTGACTGTATATGTTTGGGTTAATGTTTGGATTTTCTATTCTGTTCCACTGGTCTGTGGGTCTGTTTTTGTGCCAATACCAAATTGTCTTGATTACTGTGGCTTTGTAGTAGAGCTTGAAGTCAGGGAGTGTAATTCCCCCTGTTTTATTCCTCCTTCTCAGGATTGCTTTGGCTATTCGAGGTCTTTTGTGGTTCCATATGAATTTTAGAATTATTTGTTCCAGTTCATTGAAGAAAGCTGTTGGTAGTTTGATAGGGATTGCATTGAATCTGTAGATTGCTTTAGGTAGTATAGCCATTTGGACAATATTGATTCTTCCTAGGGAAGAGCATGGGATGCATTTCCATTTGTTAGTGTCCTCTTTAATTTCTCTTAGGAGTGTCTTGTAGTTTTCAGAGTACAGGTCTTTCACTTCCTTCGCTAGGTTTATTCCTAGGTATTTTATTCTTTTTGATGCAATTGTGAATGGAATTGTTTTTCTGATTTCTCTTTCTGTTAGTTCATCATTAGTGTATAGGAAAGCAACAGATTTCTGTGTGTTAATTTTGTATCCTGCAACTTTGCTGAATTCAGATATTAGTTCTAGTAGTTTTGGAATGGAATCTTTAGGGTTTTTTATGTACAGTATCATGTCATCTGCAAATAGTGACAATTTGGCTTCTTCTTTACCAATCTGGAAGCCTTGTATGTCTTTGTTTTGTCTGATTGCTGTGGCTAGGACCTCCAGTACTATGTTGAATAACAGTAGAGAGAGTGGGCATCCTTGTCTTGTTCCCGATCTTAGATGAAAAGCTTTCAGCTTCTCGCCGTTAAATATGATGTTAGCTGTGGGTTTGTCATATATAGCCTTTATGATGTTGAGGTACTTGCCCTCTATACCCATTTTGTTGAGAGTTTTAATCAGGAATGGATGCTGAATTTTGTCAAATGCTTTTTCAGCATCTATGGAGATGATCATGTGGTTTTTGTTCTTCTTTTTTTTGATGTGGTGGATGATGCTGATGGATTTTCGAATGTTGTACCATCCTTGCATCCCTGGGATGAATCCCACTTGATCATGGTGTATGATCCTCTTGATGTATTTTTGAATTCGATTTGATAATATTTTGTTGAGTATTTTTGCATCTACGTTCATCAGGGATATTGGTCTGTAATTTTCTTTTTTGGTGAGGCCTTTGCCCGGTTTTGGTATTAGAGTGATGCTGGCTTCTTTGAATGAGTTTGGAAGTATTCCCTCCTCTTCTATTTTTTGGAAAACTTTAAGGAGAATGGGTGTTATTTCTTCTCTATATGTCTGGTAGAATTCAGAGGTGAATCCATCAGGCCCAGGGGTTTTGTTCTCGGGTAGTTTTTTGATTACCAATTCGATTTCGTCACTGGTGATTGGTCTGTTTAGTTTTTCTGTTTCTTGCTTGGTCAGTCTTGAAGGTTGTATTTTTCTAAGAAGTTGTCCATTTCTTCTAGGTTTTCCAGCTTGTTAGCATATAGATTCTCATAATATTCTCTTATGATTCTTTGTGTTTCTGTGGGGTCCATCGTGATTTTTCCTTTCTCATTTCTGATTCTGTTTATGTGTGTAGATTCTCTTTTTCTCTTAATGAGTCTGGCTAGGGGTTTATCTATTTTGTTTATTTTTTCAAAGAACCAGCTCTTGGTTTTATTGATTTTTCTATTGTTTTATTCTTCTCAATTTTATTTATTTCTTCTCTAATCTTTATTATGTCCCTCCTGGTGACTTTGGGCCTCATTTGTTCTTCTTTTTTCAATTTCAGTAATTGTGTCTTTAGACTATTCATTTGGGAATGTTCTTTCTTTAAATAGGCCTGGATTGCAATATACTTTCCTCTTAGAACTGCCTTTGCTGCATCCCACAGAAGTTGTGGCTTTGTGTTGTTGTTGTCATTAGTCTCCATATATTCTTTGATTTCTGTTTTGATTTGGTCGTTAACCCATTGATTAATTAGGAGAGTGTTGTTAAGTCTCCATGTATTTGTGAGCCTTTTGATTTCTTTCTAAAATTTATTTCTAGTTTTATACCTTGGTGATCTGAGAAGTTGGTTGGTAGGATTTCAATATTTTTGAAATTACTGAGGTTTTTTTTGTGGCCTAGTATGTGGTCTATTCTGGAAAATGTTCCATGTGCACTTGAGAAGAATGTGTATCCTGTTGCTTTTGGGTGTAGAGTTCTGTAGATGTCTGTTAGGTCCATCTGTTCTAGTGTGTTGTTCAGTGCCTCTGTGTCTTTACTTATTTTCTGTCTGGTTGATCTGTCCTCTGGAGTGAGTGGTGTGTTGAAGTCTCCTAAGATGAATGCATTGCTGTCTATTTCCTCCTTTAATTCTGTTAGTATTTGTCTCACATATGCTGGCACTCCTGTGTTGGGTGCATATATATTTATAATGGTTATATCTTCTTGTTGGACTGACCCCTTTATCATTATGTAATGTCGTTCTTTATCTTTTGCTACTTTCTTCGTTTTGAAGTCTATTTTGTCTGATACAAGTACTGCAACACCTGCTTTTTTCTCTTTGTTGTTTGCATGAAATATCTTTTTCCATCCCTTCACTTTTAGTCTGTGTATATCTTTGATTTGAGGTGAGTTTCTTGTAGGCAGCATATAGATGGGTCTTGCTTTTTTATCCATTCTGTTACTCTGTGTCTTTTGATTGATGCATTCAGTCCATTTACATTTAGGGTGATTATTGATAGGTATGTACTTATTGCCATTGCTGGCTTTAGATTCGTGGTTACCAAGGGTTCAAGGGTTGCTTCTTTACTATCTAACAATCTAACTTAACTTTCTTGTTAAGTTATTGTAAACACAGTCTGATGTTTCTTTATTTCTCTCCCTTCTTATTCCTCCTCCTGCATTCTTTCTATAATAGGTGTTTTATTCTTTGCCTTTAGTTGGTATTTGATGGTCTGCTTTCTTTGCTATGATTTTTTTTTCTCTGGTGACATCTTTTTAGCCTTAGGTGTGCTTCCATCTAGAGCAGTCCATTTAAGATATCCTGTAGTGGTGGTTTATGAGAGGCAAACTCTCTTAACTTTCGTTTATCTGGAAATTGTTTAATCCCTCCATCATATTTAAATGATAATCGTGCTGGATACAATATTCTTGGTTCGAGGCCCTTCTGTTTCATTACGTTAAATATATCATGCCATTCTCTTCTGGCCTGTAAGGTTTCTGTTGAGAAGTCTGATGATAGTCTGATGGGTTTTCCTTTGTAGGTGAAGTTTTTTCTCTCTCTAGCTGCCTTTAATACCCTGTCTTTATCTTTGATCTTTGCCGTCTTAATTATTATGTGTCTTGGTGTTGTCTTCCTTGGGTCCCTTGTGTTGGGAGATCTATGAGCTTCGGTGGACTGCGAGACTACTTCCTTCCCCAGCGAGGGAAAGTTTTCAGCAATTATTTCTTCAAAGACACTTTCTATCCCTTTTTCTCTCTCTTCTTCCTCTGGTACCCCTATAATGCGAATATTGTTCCGTTTGGATTGGTCACAAAGTTCTCTTAATATTCTTTCATTCCTAGAAATCCTTTTATCTCTCTCTGCCTCAGCTGCTCTGTACTCCTGTTCTCTGTTTTCTATTCCATTAACAGTCTCTCGCATCTCATCCATTCTGCTGTTAAGCCCGTCGATCGCTTGTCTGATTTCTGTATTGTCTTTCCTCAGTTCCCTCACTTCCTCCCTCAGCTCTTGCACATTTCTCTGTAGGTCCATCAGCATGGTTATGACTTTTATTCTGAAATTCTTTTTCAGGGAGGCTGTGCATTTCCATCCCTTCAGACTCCCTCTCTGGGGTTGTCTGGTTGATTTTGGTCTGAACCATATTCCTCTGTCTTTTCATGGCTGTATAATTTGGTCACTGATAGTTGCCACATATGTCAGCTGGGCTCTTTAAGACTTTAAAAGAGAAGAAAAAAAAAAGAGAGAGAAAAAAAGAGAAAAAAAAGAAAGAAAGAAAAAAAGAAAGAAAGAAAAAAGAAAAAAAGAAAGAAAAGAAAAAACAAAAACAAAAACAAAAAACAAAACAAAACAAAACAAAAACAAAAAAATGCCCACCGGACGTAGATTCTGTGGGAATGCTCTAGGTGGCGCTATTGCCCCACTATTCCACAGCTGTGACTGTGCCGCTCCGCAGGGCCCTTTATCGCTCTGGCAGGGGTGGGAACGAATAGGAGGCTGTTGATCTCAGTGAGAAGTGTTAAGTATGGCTACGCTTCCTCAGTCGCCAGCTAAGGCGTCTGAAACTCCCCAGGACTCCCAGCCTGCTGGGTGAGTGTGCTGGGGCGATCCGGCTCCTCCGCTGGGCTCCTGTCTCTTTAAGACCGCTGAAGGAAAGCGCGCACTTTTTTTTTTTCCTTCCGGGAGCCGGCTGCAAGCACCCTGGCGCGTTCCCCGCTCAGATCCTGCCCCTCTGTCTCTCCAATCTCCGCTGCACTGCGCGATGTGGGTCAGCGCTCCCCGCGCAGATCACCGGGGCTGGCTACTTCGCGGGGTGCACTTCCACTCCCTCCCGGCTCTGAATCCTCTCCTCCCGCCGGTGCGCTGGGGTGGGGAGGGCTCGGGTCCCGCCGGGTCGCGGCTCCGTATCTTACCCGCCTCTTGGGGTGCCGAGTCCTCTCGGGTGTAGCTGCACGCTGTGCGCTTTCCTGTGTATTCTCGTCTCTCTTTTAGGAATAGATGTATTTTCTGTGTTTTCGTAGATAAATATAGTGTTGGGAGGAGATTTCTGCCGCCCTGCTCACACCGCCATCTTCCCGGAAGTCCTTATGTACATTTTTTAAATGTTTTCAACTATATAATATCCAGTTAAGATTTTGTTTCCTGCAGTAATTTTGGTTAGTTGTTTTCTTCCTTACTCTCTTCAATATGGTTTATTATTCATTAATAATATAGTTAGGTTTATTTTTTAGTTTGTATTCTATTTTCACTCCTTCCCCCCAACCTCCTCTTTTGTTTTAATTGTATATTGTTATATTGGGGATATATAAAATATTACTAAAATCCCCAAAGTCAGGGATGTACAAAAAGATATACCCATGAAAGTGTCATTAATGATATATTTTAATTCAACTGATTTTGTTATTCACAAGTATGAATTTAATCCTAGAACCCAGGTTTGCTGCACACACTTCTATATAACTATAGGTTTTCATAGAGGTGGAATGAGAAAATTAAAAAGTAAAAGAATCAAATCCTAATATTTTACTTGTAGATAATTCAAGTGAACTCAGCTTCTTTTAAAACTATTTTAACCATATAAGTAAAATAGCAAGATATATTGAGTAGAGTGTAGAGTGACTATTTTTAAAATAGACTACTAATTTTTGGTTTCTCTTAATAATTTGGAGTAAATATAGTATCATCTATATAAATATATGCTTCAACATAACATTAACATACAGCTTTTTAGAGCTTTCATATTTACTTCCAGTAACTGGCTACCTAATACATGAGTTTTTTAAAAGTATTACTTAAGTTAGCAAAACCTCTGCAGTAAAATAATTCAAGGTGTTTCTTCTCACAGATTATATGAACGGACATCCTAGCACCAATCCTATGAAAGTTCTAACAGTGTACAGTAGTCAAGATAGCCAGCAGATTTGAGAATATAAATAGGTTAATTCCACAGCTGCTCTATCCAAGAAAGCAGTCACTACTTATATGTGGCTACTGAAACTGAAATTAGCTAAAATAAAAAGACTGTATTTGACCGGGCAAACATTTCCATCATTGCAGAAATTTCTGTTGGACAGTGCTAATTCTACACTATAAGTTCCATGAAGCTACTGGCTATTTTCCCTGTGCCAGCATGGTGCCTTAACACATAGTAGCTACTCAAAACATATTTGTGAAAGCAATGAATAAATGGAAGATAGCATTAGGAACAAGATATGGCCACACAGAGCAAGAGATATTTATTGCAGAATTTTTATGTTATAAAACACTGGGAATAATTTGCATATCCAATAAAATGCAGGAATCAAAGTAGTAATATACTCTTATAATGAGTATTATAGAGCCATTAAAAAAGGTACTTAGACCAAAAATAATAATAATAATGTAGACATAGAGCTTAAAAAAAAAAAGGGTGCTTAAAAAAAATTTTAATGGCTTGGAATGATACTAATGTTCTATAGTTAAGTGAAATAAGTCAGAGAGAGCAACATTTCAATGGGAAATAGTTATCAAACTATAAATATCAAGAGTTAGAGTGAAATCTAGTTATCACACTATATTTTATCATTCATTTTGTCAATTTGTACTTTCTAAAGTTTTTATAGTGTATTTTGTCATAAGATTATTCCTGTTTTTTAAAGTTCATACATTTAACCTATAAAGCCTAGATATAGTACTGAGTCCTAAAGAAATTAACAAAATATTATTTATCAAAACTAATTATGTAATTTCTATTTCATCATAAAGACTAAAGATTTCTGTATAAGAATGTTCAAAACTTATTCCTAATTAAAAATGAAGACAGAAGAATGTATGGGAATAACAAAATATAGTCTAATCACCACAGAAGAAAACATGACAAAGGCATTAAAACATGCTTTGGAACAATATTAAATGTATGGCACACTTGTCATGTACTGTGACTTATAGGTTAAGTGAGAAAAATAAGCTAAAAATTACATGGACAATATGATCTTAAATTTGTAGAACTTTTATAACAGATGCAATAGACAACTTTTAGGCAGTTAAACACATAGACCCAAAGAAATAGATAATTAACTGCTAATAAGAGATTTTGCTGAGTGCTGGAATGACGATTTTTTCTTCATACCTTTTTGGAGTTTAAAAATATTGACAGCTAAGTCTCGTTTTGTTTTATAAACAAAAAAAAAAAGAAAGGTTATATCAAAAAAATTAAAAATCCCCAAATTCTAAATTATCTGATTCCTCCAAGTTCCTACAGATCAGTAAGGAATGAAATCCAGGCAGAGTGTATGATTATGGGACCAGGATTGAATAGGATCTCCTTTCAAAGCCCTTGACTAACACTGCATGACTCTGTGGTGCTTCACTCCACACACTCATCTTAGCTCAGCACTAGAGAACTGGGACATTGACTTTCACTGTTCAGGGTTACCTTATATGGACTTAACTACTGGCTGGCCATGTTCATATGTTCTACTGCTCAACTGAAAAGTCCAGTTTCCACTCCTTTAGTCTCCTCTCACAGTGCCTCATCCAGCACTGGATATAGCTTTTACAAAAAAAGGACATTAGAAAGTTCAACAGGATATCCTCCCTTGAATAGAAAGTGTAC
This sequence comes from Smutsia gigantea, assembly GCA_032199065.1. Taxonomy (NCBI): domain Eukaryota; kingdom Metazoa; phylum Chordata; class Mammalia; order Pholidota; family Manidae; genus Smutsia; species Smutsia gigantea. Next base: position 177,745 of record JAVSCE010021775.1, on the reverse strand, counting down.
ACTTTTTCACCCCAGCAGGCATTCATTTCATTGGAAAGGTGAAATTAATAGTTGAAGACTAAAACTACTCCTAGGAGAAAAAAGACATTTTGAGTAATTGAGAAAAGTCTTGAGACAAAGCTAGTGAGAGGATTTTTTATCCCTCCAAAATCATAGCTTAAGTTTTTATTTCTTTTAAAGAGGCCAGCATCAGTAAGGTATATTTGTAATGGAAGAAAATCACAACTATAGTAACTGCAGAACTTCACAGAGAGATGGAATGGTAACTAGGAATGGAAATATTTGGAACAGTGGTGATACAGTTTGATAGAACTTTGTAATACAGCAGAAAATTTTAACTTTACAAGTTAAACATCAAGCAATCACAGGTAGAAAGACTGAAAATGTTGTCAGTATAATACCAGTTCTTACATATGGACATGACAAGTGCAGACCAGATTAGAATGAAAACAAGCACATGATGTATACTAGAAACTGAAATAGTGAAGCATTTCAACATATTTATGTAACAGCTAAATTAAACAAAAGAGCGAGTACAACTTCCCAGTGGGAGAGCTATAGAAGTAAAAACTGATCAAAACAAAGAGTTTTCAGAATGTATGCACTACTAAAGTTTCACTGAACAGAAGAAAAGCCCTGAAAAAAACAATCCTGGTGTTGAAAATAGCACAGGGAATAAGACAGAATAAAGTAAAAAAAAATTTTTTGCTTTTTTCTCTACTTTTATAGTATCATACAGAGATGGAAGGAATATTAATAACAGATAAAATGAATTCCACTGCCAGAAGTCTTTTCATCTCATAACCTAACTAGTGTTTATTAACTTATGGTTAACTTAGTTACCTTAACTACATATATATAAAATGAAGTATGATATATAAGATATGATATATATATAATAAGGTATGAAAAAATACATGGTATTTTTTTCATTTCAACTTTTGAATTTCTTTTATTAAGGTGTTATTGATATACACTCTTATGAAGGTTTCTATGAAAAAACAATGTGGTTACTACATTCACCCCTGTTATCGTGTCCCCCCCATACCCCGTTGCAGTCACAGCCCATAAGTGTAGTAAGCTGCCACAGGGTCACTATTTGCCTTCTCCATGCCACACTGTCTTCCCCCTGATCCCCCCCACACCATGTGTGCAAATCATAATACCCCTGAAACCCCTTCTCCCACCCTCCCCACCCGCCCTCCCACACACCTCCCCTTTGGTAACCACTAGTCCCTTCTTGGAGTCTGTGAGTCTGTTGCTGTTTTGTTTCTTCAGTTTTGCTTTGTTGTTATACTCCACAAATGAAAGAAATCATTTGGTACTTGTCTTTCTCCACCTGGCTTATTTCACAGAGCATAATAATATCCTCCAGTTCCATCCATGTTGTTGCAAATGGCAGGATTTCTTTCTTTCTTATGGCTGAATAGTATTCCATTGTGTATATGTACCACCTCTTCTTTATCCATTCATCTGCTGATGGACACTTAAGTTGCTTCCATATCTTACCTATTGTAAAAAGTGCTGCAATAAACATAGGGGTGCATATGTCTTTTTGAATCTGAGAAATTATATTCTTTGGGTAAATTCCTAGGAGTGGAATTCCTGGGTCAAATGGTATTTCTATTTTTAGATTTTTGAGGAACTTCCATATTGCTTTTCACAATGGTTGAATTAGCTTACATTCCCACCAGCACTGTAGGAGGTTCCCCGTTCTCCACATCCTCGCCAGCATTTGTTGTTCCTTGTCTTTTCAATACTGGCCATCCAAACTGGGGTCAGGTGATACCTCACTGTGGTTTTTATTTGCATTTCCCTGATAATTAGTGATGTGGAGCATCTTTTCATGTGCCTGTTGGTCATCTGAATTTACTCTTTGTGGACGTCTCTGTTCAGATCCTTGGCCCATTTTTTTAATCAGGTTAATTGCTTTTTGGGTGTTGAGGCATGTGAGTTCTTCATATATGTTGGATGTTAGCCCCTTGTCGGATATGTCATTTACAAATATATTCTCCCATACTGTATGATGCCTTTTTGTTCTAATGATGGTGTGCTTTGCTGTACAGAAGATTTTTAGTTTGATGTAGTCCAATTTGTTCATTTTTACTTTTGTTTCCCTTGCCCAGTAGATATGTTCAGGAAAAAGTTGTTCATGTTTATATTCAAGAGATTTTCGCCTATGTTCTCTTTTAAGAGTTTCATGGTTTCATGACTTACATTCAGGTCTTTGATCCATTTGAGTTTACTTTTGTGTATGGGGTTAGTCAATGATCCAGCTTCATTCTCTTGCATGTAGCTGTCCAGTTTTGCCAACACCAATTGTTGAAGAGGCAGTCATTTCCACATTGTATGTCCATGACTCCTTTATCGTATATTTATTGACCATATATACTTGGGTTTATATCTAGGCTCTCTAGTCTGTTCCACTGGTCCATGGGTCTGTTCTTGTGCCAGTACCAAATTGTCTTGATTACTGTGGCTACGTAGTAGAGTTTCAAGTTGAGGAGCACAATTCCCCCTGCTTTATCCTTCCTTCTCAGGATTGCTTTGCCTATTCGGGGTCTTTTGTGGTTCCATATGAATTTTAGAATTATTTTCTCTAGTTCGTTGAAGAATGCTGTTGGTATTTTGATAGGGATTGCTTTGAATCTGTAGATTGCTTTAGGCAGGATGGCCATTTTGACAATAATTCTTCCTATCCATGAGCACGGGATGTGTTTTCATTTATTGGTCTCTTCTTTCTCTCATGAGTGTCTTGTAGTTTTCAGTGTATAGGTCTTTCACTTCCTTGGTTAGGTTTATTCCTAGGTATTTTATTCATTTGGATGTGATTGTGAATGGAATTGTTTTCCTGATTTCTCTTGCCACTAGTTCATTGTTAGTGTATAGAAATGCAACAGATTTCTGAATATTAATTTTGTATCCAGCAACGTTGCTGAATTGAGATATTAGATCTAGTAGTTTTGGTGTGGATTCTTTAGGGTTTCTTACGTACAATATCATGTCATCTGCAAACAGGGACAGTTTGAGTTCTTCCTTGCCAATCTGGATGCCTTTTATATCTTTGTGTTGTCTGATTGCCATGGCAAGGACCTACAGAACTATGTTGAATAAAAGTGGGCAGAGTGGGCATCCTTGTCTTTTTCCTGATCTTAAAGGAAAGGCTTTCATCTTCTCGCTGTTAAGTATGATGTTGGCTGTGGGTTTTTCACATATGGCCTTTATTATGTTGAGGTACTTGTCCTCTATACCTATTTTGTTGAGAGTTTTTATCATGAATGGATGTTGAATTTTGTCAAATGCTTCTTCAGCATCTATGGAGATGATCATGTGGTTTTTGTCCTTCTTTCTGTTGAAGTGGTGGATGATGTTGATGGATTTTCTAATATTGTACCATCCTTGCATCCTTGGAATAAATCCTACTTGATAATGATGGATTATCTTTTTGATGTATTTTTGAATTTGGTTTGCTAATACTTTGTTGAGTATTTTTGCATCTATTTTCATCAGGGATATTGGTCTGTAATTTTCTTTTTTTTGTGGTGTCTTTGCCTGGTTTTGGTATTAGAGTGATGCTGGCCTCATAGAATGAGTTTGGAAGTATTCCTTCCTCTTCTACTTTTTGGAAAACTTTAAGGAGGATGGGTATTAGATCTTCACTAAAAGTTGGCTAAAATTCAGTGGTGAAGCCATCTGGCCCAGGGGTTTTGTTTGTAGGCTGGTTTTTGATTAACGATTCAATTTTGTTGCTACAAACTGGTCTGTTCATATTTTCTGTTTCTTTCTGGGTCTGCCTTGGAAGGTTGTGTTTTTCTAGAAAGTGGTCCATTTCTTCTAGGTTATCCAGTTTGTTAACATATAATTTTTCATAGTATTCTCTCATAATTCTATTACATGGTATTTTTATGTACCATAGAATAGGATAAACATCCACACAACTAAAAAAGTAGAAAGGGAGAATGTATTCAAATACAAAAATAAATGGCTTGCTGGGAAAACTGGACAGCTAAATGTACGAGAATGAAACTCGACTACTTTCTAACTCCATACACAAAAGTAAACTCAAAATGGATCAAAGACCTGAATGTAAATCATGAAACCATACAACTCTTAGAAGAAGACTTGCAAGATGGCAGCGTGAGAGGTGAGATGGAGAGCTCCTCCCAAAACCATGAATTGTACAAAAATATAGTTAATTAATACAACTAACCTTAAAACAGAAACAAGAAAGAAGGCTGAACCAGACTGCAAACAGACCTCACAAACAGAGCAGACCTCACGAAACAGGGTAACGTAGGAAAGTCTTAATCTGGAGGGACCTAAGCCCGTCCCCAACCCCAGCTCACTGGCAGGAGGAAGAGAAATGGAGCGGGGGAGGGGGTGGAAGACTACAACTGCTGAACATCTGGCCCTGGAGATCTACTTTGTGAGTAGAATCCTATAGTGTGTGGTGCTTTGGATGTTGGGGAACACGAACAGGTGGAGTGCTTGAGAAATTGACATTCCGGCCGTTTGTGGAGGACGGGATCCACACCCGGCTTCTCTGTGTCAGAGGAAAGGAAGGCAGTCTAAGAGGTTTCCTAGCAGCTGGGGGGCTGCTGAAGGGGCGCTATTTGCACGGAGCTTGCGACGGGGGAGAGGGGAGACATGGACAAGGTTGCCTGGGCATGCTCTGCCCAGCTGGTTGGGAATTTTGGGGAGCTTCAGGTGATCTATCCCCCTGGCTGCCTACACAGCTCCGAGGTCCCCCACTGTGATGCACAGCATGCCAGGCCGTCTTACTGACCTGCAGGCACCTGCTCACAAACTGGCAGTCACTGCGCAGACGGGAGGCCAGCCAGAGGGAGGCCCTGCCTACAACAGCTAGAGACGCAAAGCACAGAGGTTTACATGTGTGTGCTTGGCCCACTGGCTCTGACACTGGAGACAGGCACCACAGACGGTAATCAGGAAACAGATCTTTCCTCTCCTCAGGTACCAGCTCCAATCCCATACGACCCCCAACCTCACTCTAGGGGCAGAAAAGCTCCAGAGACTGGAGTTTCTGTGCACTAGTGGGCACCACACAGAAATATGAAACGACAAAAGAACATGGTTCAGAGCAAAATCTCACAAAACTGAGAAAGAGGGCCAAATGAAACCGAATTCACAAATCTTCCTTGAAAGAGAGTTCAAAATAAAAATCATAAACATGCTTATGGAGGTACAGAAAAATATTCAAGAACTCAGGAACGAATTTCAGTTGGAGATTCAATCATTAAGAAATTCCATATCTGAATGCAACATAAAATGGAGGGATTTAAAAGCAGATTAGATGTAGTAGAAGACACAGTAGATTAAATAGAAATTAGAGAAGAGGAATACAAAGAAACTGAGGCACAGAAAGAAAAAACAGATCTCTAAGAATGAAAGAATATTGAGAGAACTGTGTGACAAATCCAAATGCAAAATTATTCGCATTACAGGGGTAGCAGAAGAAGAAGAGAAGGAAAAGGGATAGAAAATGTCACGGAGGAGGTAATTGCTGAAAACTTCCCTAATATGGGGAAGGAGATAGTCTCTCAAGCCATGGAGGTGCACAGATCTCCCAACACAAGGGACCCAAGAAAGACAACATCAAGACATATAATAATTAAAATGTCAAAGATCAAGGATAAAGACCGACTTTTAAAAGCAGCTAGAGAGAGAAAAAACATAACATACAAAGGAAAACCCATCAGGCTATCATCAGACTTCTCAACAGAAACCTTACAGGCCAGAAGGGAATGGTATGATATATTTAATGCAATGAAGCACAAGGGCCTTGAACAAAGAATACTTTATCCGGCTAGGTTATCATTTAAATTTGTAGGAGGAATTAAACAATTTTCAGATAAGCAAAAGCTGAGAGAATTTACCTCCCACAAACCACCTCTACAGTGCATTTTGGAGGGACTCCTATAGATGGAAGTATTCCTAAGGCTAAAAAAATGTCGCCCAAGGAAAGACAAAGAGTACCGAATATAATTCATAACGATACAAAGAATGGAGGAGGAAGAAAAAAAAAGAGAAAAAAGAAAAGAACCTTTAGGTTTTGTTTGTAATAGTATATGAAGTAAGTTAAATTAGACTGTTAGATAGTAAGGGAATTGCCCTTGAATCTTTGGTAACCACAAATCTAAAGCCTGCAATGGCAATACATACCTATCGATAATCACCCTAAATGTACATGGTCTGAATGCACCAATCAAAAGACATAGAGTTACTGAATGGATAAAAAAAACAAGACCCATCTATATGCTGCCTAAAAGAGACTCACTTCAAACTCAAAAGACATACACAGACTGAAAGTATAGGGATGGAAAAAGATATTTCATGCAACTAATAGTGAGAAAAAAGCAGGAGTTGCAGTACTTGTATCAGACAAAATGGACTTCAAAACAAAGAAAGTCACAAGAGACAAAGAAGGACATTACATAATGATAAAAGGGTCAGTCCAACAAGAGGATATAACTATTATAAATATCTATGCACCCAACACAGCATCACCTACATATGTGAAACAAATACTAAAAGAATTAAAGGGGGAAATAGAATGCAGTGCATTCATTTGAGGAGACTTCAACACACCACTCACTCCAAAGGACACATCAACTAGACAGAAAATAAGTAAAGAGACAGAGGCACTGAACAACACATTAGAACAGATGGACCTAACGGACATCTACAGAACACTCCATCCAAAAGCAATGGGATACACATTCTTCTCAAGTGCACATGGAACATTTTCAAGAATAGATCACATAATAGGCCATAAAAAGAGCCTCTGTAAATTCAGAAAGATTGAAATTGTACCAACCAGCTTCTCAGATCACAAAGGTATGAAACTAAAAATAAATTACACAAAGAAAACAAAAAAGGCTACAAACACATGGAGGCTTAAAAACATGCTCCTAAATAATCAATTGATCAATGACCAAATAAAAACAGAGATCAAGCAATATATGGAGACAAATGATAAGAATAATTCAACACCACCAAATCTGTGGGAAGCAGCAAAGGCCGTGCTAAGAGGGAAATATATTGCAATGCAGGCCTACCTCAGGAAAGAAGAACAATCCCAAATGAACAGTCTAAACTCACAATTAATGAAACTAGAAAAGGAAGAACAAATGAAGCCCAAAGTCAGTAGAAGGAGGGACATAACAAAGATTAAAGCAGAAATAAATAAAATTGAGAAGAATAAAACAAAAGAAAGAATGAATGAAAACAGGAGCTGTTTCTTTGAGAAAATAAACAAAATAGATAAACCCCTAACCAGACTTATCGGGAAAAAAGAGATTCTACACACATAAACAGAATCAGAAATGAGAAAGGAAAACTCACTACAGACACCACAGTAATACAAAGAATTATGAAAGAATACTATGAAAAATTATATGGTTACAAACTGGATAACCTAGAAGAAATAGACAACTTTCAAGAAAAATACAACCTTCCAAGGCTGACTCAGGAAGAAACAGAAAATCTGAATAGACCAATTACTAGCAAAGGGGTTGAACTGGTAATCAAAAAATTACCTAAGAACAAAATTCCTGGACCAGATGGTTTCACTACTGAATTTTATCAAACATTTAGTGAAGAACTAATACCCATCCACATTAAAGTTTTCCCAAAAGTAGAAGAGGAGGGAATACTCCCAAACTCACTCCCAACATCACTCTAATACCAAAACAAGGCAAAGACACCACAAAAAAAGAAAATTACAGACCAATATCCCTGACGAACATAGATGCAAAAATATCAACATATTGGCAAACAGAATTCAAAAATACATCAAAAAGATCATCCATCATGATCAAGTGGGATTCATCCCAGGGATGCAAGCATGGTACAACATTCGAAAATCCATCAACATCATCCACTACATCAACAAAAAGAAGGACAAAAACCACATGATCATCTCCATAGATGCAGAAAAAGCATTTGACAAAATTCAACATTCATTCATGATAAAAACTCTCAACAAAATGCGTGTAGAGGGCAAGTACCTCAACATAATAAAGGCCATATATGACAAACCCACAGCCAACATTATACTTAACAGCGAGATGAAATCTTTTCCTTTAAGATAGGGAACAAGGCAAGGATGCCCACTCTCCCCACTTTTATTCAACATAGTTGTGGAATTCCTAGCCATGGCAATCAGACAACACAAAGATATAAAAGGCATCCAGATTGGCAAGGAAGAACTCAAACTGTCCCTGTTTGCAGATGACATGATATTGTACATAAAAAACCCTAAAGAATCCACACCAAAACTACTAGATCTAATATCTCAATTCAGCAAAGTTGCGGGATACAAAATTAATACACAGAAATCTGTTGCATTCCTATACACTAACAATGAACTAGTGGCAAGAGAAATCAGGAAAACAATTCCATTCACAATCACATCCAAATGAATAAAATACCTAGGAATAAACCTAACCAAGGAAGTGAAAGACCTATACACTGAAAACTACAAGACACTCTTAGAGAAATTAAAGAGGACACTAATAAATGGAATTCATCCCATGCTCTTGGCTAGGAAGAATTACTATTGTCAAAATGGCCATCCTGCCTAAAGCAATCTACAGATTCAATGCAATTCCTATCAAAATACCTACAGAATTTGTCAGTGAACTAGTGCAAATAGTTCCAAAATTCATATGAAACCACAAAAGACCCTGAATAGGCAAAGTAATCTTGAGAAGGAAGAATAAAGCAGGGGGAATTACGCTCCCTAACTTCAAGCTCTACTACAAAGCTATAGTAATCAAGACAATTTGGTACTGGCACAAGAACAGACCCATGGACCAGTGGAACAGACTAGAGAGCCCAGATACAATCCCAAGCATATATGGTCAATTAATATATGATAAAGGAGCCATGGATATACAATGGGGAAATGACAGCCTCTTCAACAGCTGGTGTTGGCAAAACTGGACAGCTACATGTAAGAGAATGAAACTGGATTACTGTCCAACCCCATACACAAAAGTAAATTCAAAATGGATCAAAGACCTGAATTTAAGTCATGAAACCATAAAACTCTTAGAAAAAAACATAGGCAAAATCTCTTGGACATAAACATGAGCAACTTTTTCATGAACATCTCTCCCCAGGCAAGGGAACAAAAGCAAAAATGAACAAGTGGGACTATATCAAACTAAAAACCTTCTGTACAGCAAAGGATCCCATCAGTAGAACAAAAAGACATCCTACAGTATGGGAGAATATATTGATAAATGACATATCTGATAAGGGGTTGACATCCAAATTATATAAAGAGCTCATGCACCTCAACAAACAAAAAGCAAACAAGCCAGAAAAAAAATGGGCAGAGGAGCTAAACAGATACTTCTCCAAAGAAGAAATTCAGATAGCCAACAGGCACATGAAAAGATGCTCCATATCACTAGTCATCAGAGAAATGCAAATTAAAACCACAATGAGATATCACCTCACAGCAGTTAGGATGGCCAACATCCAAAACACAAACAACAACAAATGTTGGCATGGATGTGGAGAAAGGGGAACCCTCCTATACTGCTGTGGGAATGTAAATTAATACAACCATTGTGGAAAGCAGTATGGAGGTTCCTCAAAAAACTCAAAATAGAAATACCATTTGACCCAGGAATCCTACTCCTAGGAATTTACCCTAAGAATGCAGCAGTCCAGTTTGAAAATGACATATGCACCCCTATGTTTATCGCAGCACTATTTACAATAGCCGAGATATGGAAGCAACCTGTGTCCATCAGTAGATGAATGGATAAAGAAGATGTAGTATATATACACAATGGAATATTATTCAGTCATAAGAAGAAAACAAATCCTTCCATTTGCAACAACATGGACGTACCTAGAGGGTATTATGCTCAGTGAAATAAGCCAGGCATAGAAAGACAAGTATCAGATGATTTCCCTCATCTGTAGAGCATAAAAACAAAGAAAAAACTGAAGGAACAAAACAACAGCAGACTCACAGAACCCAAGAATGGACTAACAGTTACCAAAGGGAAAGGGACTTGCAAAGAGGGGTGGTAAGGGGAGGATAAGGGGGAAAACAGGCTATTACAATTAGCACACATAATGTAGCGGGGGTGAGGGTGGGGTGGGAGGATATGGGGAAGGCAGTATAACACTGAGAAGACAAGCAGTGACTCTACAGCATCTTACTATGCTGATGGATAGTGACTGCAATGTGGTATGTGTGGGGGACTTGATAATAGGGGGACTCTAGTAACCATAATGTTGCTCATGTAATTGTATATTAATAAAAAAAAAACTCTTAGAAGAAACACAGGCAAAAATCTCTTGAATATAAGCATGTGCGATTTTTTCTCTGGACACACCTCCTCAGGCAGGGGAGATAAAATAAAAAATGAACAAAGGGGACTACACCAAACTTAAAAGCTTCTGTACAGTAAAGGACACCATCAGCAGAACACAATGGCATCCTACAGTATGGGAGAATATATTTGTAAATAATTTATCTGATAAGGGGTTAACATCCAAAATATATGAAGAACTAATATGCCTCAATATCCAAAAAACAAATAACCTGATCCAAGAATGGGTGGAGGACCTGAACAGACAGTTCTCCAAAGAAGAAATACAAACAGCCAACAAGCACATGAAAAGATGTTCCACACAGCTAATATTCTGGGAAATGCAAATAAAACCACTATGAGATATCACCTCATACCAGTTAGAATGGCCATTATCCAAAAGACAAGAAATAACAAATGCTGGCAAGGATGCAGAGAAATGGGAACCCTCTTACCCAGTTGTGGTGGAAATGCAAATTTGTGCAACTGCTGTGGAAAGCAGTATGGAGGTTCCTCAAAAAACTAAAAATGGAAATATCATTTGATCCAGTAATTCCACTCCTAGGAATTTACCCAAGGAAAACAAGATCCCTGAATTGAAAAGATATATGCACCCCTTTGTTTACTGCCACATCATTTACAATAACCATAAGCAACCTAAGTGTCCATCAACAGATGAATGGATAAAGAAGATGTAGTATATATACACAAAGAAATATTATTCAGCCATAAAAGAAAAGAAATCCTGCCATTTGCAGCAACATGGATAGAGTTAGAGGATATCATGTTTAGTGAAATAAGCCAGGCGAAGAAAGACAAATACCATACAATTTCACTTATTTTTTTTACTATAAAAACATAGCAAAACAGAAGGAACAAAACAGCAGTAAACTCATAGACACTGAGACGTGACTAGTGGTTTCCAAGGGGTAGGGATTAGGGCAGGTGGGTGGGGGGAGGGTGTGGGGATAAAGGGGCACAAAAATTCTCAAGCATAATATAAGTTGGTCACAAGTATGGTAGTACAGCATGGAGAATATAGTCAATGATTCTGTAACATCTTTCTATATTGATAGATAGTAACCACACTAGAGGGGGCAAGGATTTAATAATATGGGTAACTATTGAAATACTGTGTTGTACATTTGAAACAACCTAAGATTGTATGTCAATGAAACTTCAATAAAAATAAAAATAAAAATAAAGAAATGGCTTAACTCCAGGACAGTAAATCCAAGGGATTATCAGGTCCAAGAAGACCAAGTAAATGAGTAAGACAGGCAAAGCAGATCCTGAGCCAAAATGAAGCATGAATTCTCAGAAAAGCTGAACATAAAATGCCCATGGATGACTGCCATATGGGAATGGAGGCCCAGGGTTCCCAGATCACCTGATTTTCTAAACAGAAAGAAGAATCTGGATATTTATGTAAAATCTTTTTTTTTTTTAGTATTGGAAACTAATTCAAACATTTTAAAACACAGAGTAAACCAAGTAAACATATTTCTGACACATATGCAGCCTGAGAGCTGCTGATTTACAATCTTTGGTTTATTAAGCACTGTAGAAAAATATGTATTGACACTTTATGATGCTTCAGGTGTTTAAAATGCTATACCACCTTTTTCTCACAAAAACCTGATTTAACTATCACAATTTGTACAATTTTATGGGAAAACTGAGGATCAGGGAAGCTAAATAATCTCCACACAGTCACATATCCAGTAAGTAGAAGATTTAGTTTCAAAACCAAGTTTGTCCAATTCCAATTCCATGTCCCTTCCAAATGTTAACTCTTTTTATCAAAATAAGATTGTGAAAAAAGAGAACTTTATTTTCGACCTGGGAGGGTAAGTAGGATTTGGGCAACCAGGGAGAAATGAAATGGTTTTAGTTAGAGGAAACACATGAACACTAGGAAGAAGGATTGAGTATGGTATTTTTATAGAATAGCTTGGAAACTGGTCTGGGGACTGTAAACATTTTATATTGGGAAACCCAGGGAAAGTGGATTATATATAATGAACACAAAATTTTCAATTTAACATTCACCACAAAACAGAACATAAAAGCTAATAAATGTAAAGAAATTGCTTTTATGTCAATCTCTAGTGTCAAGCAATGATCAACATCCTTTATTATCTTTTAGTATTTTCCTAAGAGAAATTAGATTTCTATGGCAAGTAAAAGAGGTGAAAATCATGTTGACACATGTACATGAGCAATATTACTTAATATACTATTCTCCTAGTTCAGACATTCAAAGCAACCTCAAAAGATTGTTATCCTGTATTTCAAACAATAGTATCCTAAGTGAATTATCCATAAAATTACACTTCTTAATTTCACCTGAAAATCAGTTTCCCTACAAAGTGTCTTACTCTGACATCCCAGAAAACATGATCCACTCCTCAAAGGAGTTAAAAAGCTGCACTGGTCACTATGAAGAAAGTACTCTACATTCTTAATTTGTTCAGTTTCAGACCCACAAAAAGAAGATTCTGATTCCTTTAAAAATCCATATTGTACTATCCCTATTGAACAGCATTCTCTTTGCGGAAAATTAGAAATAATATAAAACAAAAGTAAGGAAGTTATTCATCTCAGAACTAGCCTTAGAGAAATGGTCCAGGGTTTCAAGAAATTCTGATATTTATTTTCTTCAAAAGAAACTGGAAGACTCTTTTTTTAAAGCAAAATATCTTAATTTTTAAAATTTTGTCTCAATTTATTATAAAAATAACTTAGAAGCCAAAAAGAAAAATCTGCAAACTCCCACCCCACCCCCAGTATGTAATGTCTGGATAAAGCCTACAATAGGGAGCAAAACACAAGAAGCTGCCCAATGAGACATAAAGTCTAACGAAAGAACAGAGATGTTATTAAGCAATTAAAATACTGAAATATTAAAATTGTAAAAGAAACAATCAAATCATGAGAACAAAAGATTGATGAAGTCACCTCCCTAGAATTAAGAATTCCACATGAATTCCTCAGACATATAAGGAAAGTAAAAAGCTGGAAATCAAAGTGACTAGTCATAACAGGAACTAACATGGCTGACTACTTTCATAAAGCCATTTCACGAACATTACTGAGTGCTCCTTACCACAGCCTTGAGAGATGAATACTGCTTAGTGCTCAAAAAATGCATGATTTCCTCTGTTTATTCATCTGTAGCTGGCAGAACTAAAACCACAAATTTACATCTGCTGACCCAGGGTAGAAAAAAATACTCTCTGAGGGATGTGTGTGGTCCCTCAGAGGAATGCTGGATGAGTGACGAGAAATGCATAGTTAGATGATTAAGCCCTCACCTCTCGATTGTTGAAACCTGTCTCCCACCAAAAATGACGTTTTCTCCACCTTAACACCCAGACCCCAGCCCTGCCAAGCTTCCTCCTTTCTCCCACTAGCTTAGCCACAGGTACAGTCTCTTGCATTTCTCCCATCCTGACTCAAATGCTCCTTCTACTCCCTCGTTTGAACTCCCAAGTTTCTATCAGAAAAACACAGATTTTAGAAATCAGAGATCAGTGTTCCAATTCTGAATCTGACATTTACAAGCTCTTTGATTCTAGAGAAAGTATTTAATGTCTCTGAGCTCTAGCTTCCTCATCTGGAAAATGGTGCTGGGAAAAGGTAATAAGTGAAGAACTCTAAACATTATATCCTAAAAGGTCTATCTGGTACCTATTATTTTATATTTGATATGCTTAATGACATTTTTGTACATTCGATTCTTTTATCTGACTTTGGTGAACAACATACCTTTGTTTCTTATTTCTATCTCAGGAAGGCAATTCTCCACAAATTAAATCATAGAGCAGTTCTTACAATATAGTGTTACGGTAATGAAATCAGATCAGAATGTCAAGTCTTGAGTTCACGTCTTCACCTCTTCCTAGCCGTGTAACCTGGAAAATATATTGACTAACTCTTGTGTCTAAAATGGGGACAGCAAAAATGGTACTATCTCATTGGGCTCTGGTGTTAACTTTAACTAAGTACAAATTAAATAAAGTAAAAAGCACTCTGAATATGGTAGGAGCTCAATACATTTTCTATTATTTGTTAGTAAAAGTATTATCATTTTCCTCTTTATTGAAACCACAGTCCATTCTGTTGGTCAAATTATCAGAGGACTGCAATCAATGTCTAGTGGGTAAATGGATTAAAATGTCCTTGACCATAAAAAGAAAAATATATTTGTTTTCAGATTATAATTCACTTTATGTTTCTAATCAAACTGAAGGAAGGCTCCTTATCACGAGCTTCTCTTAGTCTGTTAGTTTCAGCTTATCCACCATTGTTTTAAGCATGGACATTTGCTCAGATTTCTGTGAGAACTAAGTTAAATGCATAGTTAACATATGACCAAATTCCCACATTTAATTTTATGTTTTATTCAAATAAGACAAACTTAGCTCAGAGGGGGAACAAGTCATAATTTGACTAAATCTGTGATACTCTTAAGATCCACAAAATATACTAACAGCAAAGCTGAGGTGTTCTTGGTTGCAGTGAAGATGCAAGATCTCAAAGGAATTAAGTGGTAAGTAGAACTGCATCTCTGAATCTTCCTGTGTATATACCTTTTAAGTTGCAAAACTAAAAAACAAATGTGCAAAACTAAAAAACAAATGACAAGCTAAAACCTATGTGGTGGTTTATTATTGTTATTATTGAAGTATATCTGGTGTTCTTTTTACATTCCACTTCTGTAACTACCAAAGAACATATGGCCCATCATATTGATTCTTCTGTGTATGTTTTTTTGTTCCAAGAGCAGAATAAATTCTCATCTATACTAATAATATTGCAAAATCAAGTTTATACTTTTTTATGTAGGTTTTATATATTCCCAGATGCATTCTGAAAGCACACATTTTTTTTTGTCTATGTAGACCTATATATGATGTTCTAAAATACCAGGAAAATTATAAAGTTGGTCAAATACCCACAAACCTAGCAGATGTTTTATGGAAATTTCTCTCAATACTAACATTTTGTGTATTTGGTAAGACTGACACAATTCTACACTGGTTGCTTCTCTTCTGTGTTTGTTTGTACACAGACATAACCACAGTACTGTTTAACCAACGTGCTCCATATACCTAATATATCTGTGGTTACCAGCTGGTCTAAGTATTCTCTGAAAATTACAGGCTCATTTCTGCCTCCCAATACCTTTATTAAAAATCTTCAAATCACTCCTCTGCTTCCAGGAGTATGGCTGGAACTAAGACTGCATAACTTATCTAGAACATGTACCTGCCCATGCATAGCTGTACACTGTATATAGAGTTAGCTTCTACACAAGTATTTGTGTATGACTACTCATGACAAATTATTTTTTTCTGTTTTGCTTTTTCAATGGGCATTTTGTAGACTTTCAGATGTCATGGAGCAACATAATTACTGAACAAGGAAATTAAAGAAAGGCATTTTAAATTCTATGACAGATGAAAACTATTAGATTACAATGTCTCCTTCAGAGACTGCACTGCCCACTCATTTTGCCTGATACATTATGGAGCTACTTTTTAACCTTTCATTTGCTTTTTGTTTCACTGTATTCTCAGTTGTCCTTGCAAAGAGCTCAAAGTTGTTCCATCTTTTCAATCTTCAGTATCATGGCTCAGCTCTTGACCCTGAACACTTCCAACTCATTTCCAGTGCCTAAATGAGTTTTGTCCAATCAACACTATAAACATTCTCTAGATTAAATTTCTTAAAACATCACTTTCAGCACGTCACAGTGTTGCTCATGATCCTTCTGTGGTTATAATGACTTTGGGAAAAAGTCCACACTTAATGCTGACAACTTCTTAGGCCCGGAAAATTGTATTCCATTTTAGTTATGTCTAACCTCCTATGGCTTTCCAACTTACTGTTGCTCCCATAATAACTTCCTTCACCCCCCATATGCCATTGACTATTCTGCCTCCTTTATTTTCCTTACTTTCCCCTCTCTCTTTTGGCTGTCCAGATCCTATCTTCCAGGACCAATTGAAGTGTCATAAAACCTATAAAAATCGCAGCTGCTCCAACCCACAAGTGATATTATTCTCTGAGTTTACACTATACTTACCATATGACTATGTAATTCAGTGAAGTATATATACTGTGCTGCATTGTTTTGCCTGTGGGACTATTGGTTGCCCAAGTATATCGTAAGCTGCTTGAGGTTATGGAATATTCTCTATGCTATCTTTCCTTTCTATAACCCATTGTGCTTTTTTTATAGTTAGAAACACACTACATATCAAGGACACAAAGAGGACTTTATATGATCATCTTTAAAAAAAAAGTTTACAAAATGCAATTATACTAATTGTACTATTACCTAAGGACAGATTAATGATTATCTAAAAGATGTGAATGGGACAGATCTATGTGCTGTGAAGAAGGTTAAGTAGAGATCAAATTTTATAAACAAAATAAAAGGTTAAATATACTGGATGACAATATTTAAATAATCTTTTGATGACTCTCTCCATAAAAAGAAGAGGACCGACTGATTTTCAGAGTATTAAATACAGGTTTCTGTCCTATTAAAAAGAAAGCTTTTTTTATTTTATAAAATAGGAGTTGAAAAACAGGTAGAGGAGAACAAAGTAGAAACATCTGCCAACTGTGAGAGGGGTTATCCATAGTTACACAGAACAATATATCAGAGAACAGATGAGATCAGAAGGGTGCCCACAAAGGATGTCTGCCTGTAACAGTGTCAGAGTCTGAAGTGGGCAAGGAAGCATCCTCATGGAAGAGTAAAGTGGAGTGAGGTGTGAGCTGGAAAAACATCCAATCAAAAGAGAGAAGGAAAAGCCTAGCACAGGAACTCAGAACAAGCAGAGGGAGGTGTCAGAGCTCAAGCAGGGTGAGAGGATCTTCATAAACATACAGAAGGGATAATCAAGAGCCCAAATGGAGTGAGGAGAACATTTATAAAGGAGGGATGCCTAGCACTTGATGTCATTGTCAAGCAGGGTGAGGAGGTTATCTCCACACGGAGTGACTTAGGATAGCGTATAGGATCCTGAGGGGTGTGGATTGGACACCCACACATGGGAGTCAAAATTAGAACAGGATGAGAAGGCCACCTGTGTTGGAAAGGAGTTGGAAGGGAAGAGAGGAGTTTGAATATTAAGGATAGTGAATTTCCTAAGAGAAACTTGGGAGACAGTTTTCTCAGAATGAGAGATGAGAATTACACAAATGCAAAAGGAGAAAATTAGAATGAATCATGTGGTTTTGGACTGGCACTGTACTAATGAGAAATCAAGGTTTTCACTATATAGAAATAATTATTGACATGAATGTGTGTGTGTGTGCGCTATATTTTCTAGATCTATCTACTCCAAGGCCTGAAGACAGTGATATTCCAAAAGCAGTCAGTACACATAACTCCTGGGTCTTGGTTCCTACCATTCTCCATTAAAAGGAATCAAGCTACTTGGAGAAATGACTGATTCTAAGCCTGAAACAGAAAGTATAAGATAGGATACAGATTCAAATATGGGAATGTTAATATACAAAATATATAAGGAACTCATACAACTTAGTAGCAAAAATCCAAATAACCCAATTTAAAATATTGTCAAAGGACCTGAATAGACATTTTTCCAAAGAAGACACAGAAATGGCCAACAGGCATATGAAAAGGTGGTCTGCATCACTACTCATCAGAGAACTATAAATCAAAACCACAAGATATCACCTCTAACCTGTTGTGATGGCTATTATCAAGTCAAAAGATTGAGATTTCTCTGGATGTCAAAGTTGATTTATGGGTTTTGATGGTGGTATCATGATTTTGTGGGAGAATGTCCTTGCCTGTATGGTTTAAACCCTGAAGTGGGAGTGATAGGGAATCAAATCAGTAACATTTTCACAAATGGTTCAAGGGTAAAAAACAAACCTTTGTACTGTGCTTCCAATTTTTTCTTAAGTTTAGAATTCTTTAAGAAAATTATTTAGATACTCTGAAATCATTAAAGTGTATTAAAATATGTTAATGTAAACCTACATGTGCATAATATAAAATAAGCTAGAACAGGGTTTAGGGTGCATGTATCCCAGGATAGCAGAAATATCTCTTTGATAATCAAAAGTCTCTTCTTTCTAAACTCTGTTATAAATATCACCTATATGAAAATTGAGATCTTATCCCAAATCTCTCTAAAAGAAAGAATGGATTCCCAGCTTGCTTGGCTTTTATTCACACTACCTATGCCACACCTCAAAAACAAGAGAGACTAAGGGATGACAAAGATTAATTTCTTTCCCCAATTCCATCTGTATGTGGTCTACATGACACCATAAACTATGCTAATAGATAATATAAATCTGACCATAAACCATTTTAATGGGTCCAGTTGAACCTGGGCTATAATTCAACTTTTAGCTTGGAAAACTTTTACATTAATATCTCAAGAGGAATCTTGACAAAGAGAGAGTGCCTTGGGCTGCTACTTACTCTGCTTTTAGAGTACAGCTTGAATAGGATATCTTGTAAGCTGGAGTTTTTCAATATAGCATGCAGATTTTCAAAGGCCCAAAGGCTATAAGTAGAGACCAAAAAAGCAACCCTTCAGAGCAGGATAAAAATCAAACAGTAGATCCTGGTAATTTTCTTGAATAGTATAGTCATGGCTTTTGTCCACTTTTCTGTCTGCAACCATCATTATTACTGTGTACCTATACTATCCTTATCACCTGTTATGAATTTTGCAGTAGGAAGAAGACATTTAATGAATGTCCTTCACTTGGGCTCTTCAGTAACTTAATTTGAAGGCTGCAATTTTATATAAAATAAGGTCAAGAAGCTCTTTTTTTATAGGCGGAGGGAAATAAAACATGTACCTTAAACTTTTTTTGTTTTTTGTTTTTATTCTGGGAAGTAAAATTGGTATATAATGTTACATAAGTTTCAGGTGCACATTATAATTTGTCATCTGTATGAACTATAGTGATCACTACTATAAGTCTAGTTACCGTTCATCACTATAACTGACCCCCTTCACTCGTTTCACCACCCACGCTTCCTCCTTCCCCTCCAATAACCACCCATCTATTTTCTGTATCTTTTAATTTTTGTTTTGTTTGTTTGTTTTTAAGATTCCACATGAGTAAAATCGTACAGTATTTCTTTCTCCATCTGACTTATTTCATTTAGCAGAGTATCTTCAAGATCCATTCAGACTGTCACAAATGGCAAGATTTCATTCTTCCTTATGGTTGAGTAGTTTTCCATTGTACACATATACCCCATCTTCTTAATACATTCATCCATCGATGGACAGTTAGGCTATTTCCATTTCTTGACAATTGTAAACAGTGCTGCAATTAACACAGAGTGCATATATCTTTTTGAATCAGTGTTTCTGTATTCTTCAGATAAATACCTGAACTGTAACAGCTGGATCATATGGTAGTTCTAGTCTTAATTTTTTCAGGACTTTCCGTATGGTTTTCCACAGTGGCTCAATCAATTTACATTCACACCGACAGTGTATGAGAGTTCCCTTTTCTCCACATCCTCCCCAACACCTGTTATTTCTTCTCTTTTTGATAATAGCCAATCTAACCAGTGTGAGATGATAGCTCATTGTGGTTTTGATTTGCATTTCCTTGATGATTACTAATACTGAACATGTTTTCACATACCTGTTCTACCTTAAACTTCTGATTAAAAAAATCACGATGTAGTATATGTTTATACTCAAGGTTGAATCCTAGGTAAGGCTAGTCTCAATCCTGAGTATAATTAAATTGACATCATATCTGAATTAAATTTTTTAATTCTAGAACAAAATGGTGAAAAACATTATTAATTGCTTTCAAATCATTTAACAGTTCAAATCATTTATTTTCTTTGTGCTTTCTTGAAATTACTTCACAGATTTGATATTTTGGCAAACATCTTAGTCATCTGACTTAATTTTAAAAATAATTTAATGGTCCTTTCAGAATCTCATCTTTCCACATTTTTTTGTGCTAAAATTTTCCCTAAAATTACTTCTTTTCTACCAACTGATATAGTATTAAACATTTACTTACACTACCTGAATATCAATTTAAAATTCTTGTTAGGATCTTAGTCTATTTGGGCTCCTACAACAGAACACTATAGACTGGGTGGGTTATAAACAACTTACTTCTCAAAGTTCTGGAGTCTGGAAGTCCAAGATTAGGGTGCCAGCATAGTGAGGTGAGTGTTCTTTACTGGGTCGCAGACTTCTTACTCTATCCTCACATGATGGAAGAGCCTACAGAGCTTTGTGGGGTCTATTTTAAAGAAGCACTTTATCTCATTCCTAAAGGTTCCACCCTCATTAAGCATTCACCAAAGGCCCACCTCCTAATACCTTCACATTGGGCCTTAGGATGTCAGCATCTGAATTTGGAAGGGGGCACAAACATTCAGAACATAGCAGGGTCTCAAGTTTCTAGCACTATCTTTTTTTTTTTCTTCTCTCAGTATCATCCTGGAACAAGATTATCATAACTAGTATGGAGTTCTCTAATTCCTGTCTTTACTTTATAAGAACTAAAAGCATAGAATGATAATTTCACTGCTACACAGTAGAGACATCATTAGACCTGGGTTTGAGTCTTCATTTTTCATAACATATTACTGGATAAATTACATATTATCTTGTCCTTTATTGTTTCTAAGAATTGCTATTTTCATTTTAGAAACTGAGAAAACCTGAAGCTCCAAGAGGTTCAATAACTTGGCCAAGGTCAGATTAGCTGATAAAAAGAGTTGTGATTCAAAACTATATCTGCCCATCCTAAATATTTGTAAGTGGGTTTCTTAAAAACAATTTTCTGTTCTACAACAACATCCTTAATTATTCTGCCTAACAGAAGTTTCCAATACAAGTTATCTCAATTTTTGAAATAATAAGAGTACATCCTGTTCTGCTATGCTTCCATGTTTGACATCAGATACTGGATGAATATAAAGATGAATAGGATATAACCCTTTCCTTCAACGAAGTTACAATAAAGAAAAAAAACTGGGCTTGATTATACAGGAAAAGAGGTTTCCCTTTTTATTCCAACTTATCTCAACATCTAAATCTCCCAATGGAGGTGGAAACTTGTAATATATGAGAAGGCAGTGAATTTTTAGAGAAATATGGTTTCAGGTCCCATGCTATCATCTTTGGGCCAGTCACAGAAATATAGCAGGCAAAGGTTACTGAAATGAGGTTTTTCCTAAATTGGGTTTTCAGGTCAAGAGATTTCTTTTTCATGCTGGAATAAATGTACTGAATTGAACCAACTATTGGAATGTTTACCATGTAAATATCTGGTGTCCATAAGCCCACAATAAGATAAGATTTTCAAAGAATAGGGGGTGAAAGGTAAGGATTAAGAGACAAAACAAAGTAAGACTGGTAACCTAGTATGAGACTCTCTCCACACTTGTCTCTTTGGCCATAGAGATATTGCCAAAAATACCCCAATTTCAGGTGAGCCTATGGGTATTAAGTAGTGTAAATGGCACGGACTGGCTTGAAAATGACCCATGTGCCAGATTCCTTGTCAAAAAACACATAAAAAATATTTACTCTAGAACGACATGAAGAATACAACTATGGAGACTAGGTAAAGATTTATTCTTGTTAACAAATACAATTATTGGTCTTTAGTGTCAATATATAATTATGTTAACTATATTTATTCCCATATTTGTCTATTGTGATGAATATAAACACAGAAATAGCTTATTTTAAAAGAACCCAATGCAGATGGCAAACTTAGTTACTGCAAAGGAGCCTTGGCTTATAAATAAAAATGTCAAAATATAAACCAAAACAAAAATAAGAGAAAAAAGTAACCAAAGATGAAGTTATTTCTCAAACAGGAATAGGCAGCATCCTGGAATCTATTTTCAGCCTTTCAAATAATAAATTGATGAAACAAAAAGTTCAATATGAGGAAATGCCTTTTCACAGATTTAAGGAACACTTGATTAAAGGAAGAAGAAAACCCCTGTGTGTACATGAAGGAGTCCAGCTATTGAGCAGAACTGTTGATTGGTGTGGGAAAAAATAATCAAACAGGTGTTTTGTTTTGTACTTTCAGCAGAAATGTCAGCAATATGAAAATATAACTGTTTTTTTTTAACAATTAGCATTACAATTCTAATGAGAAGCAGGAACAATTAAAGTGCCTCATATCTAGGAGGACTTAATACAAATCCAACTGACAAGGAAGAAAAGGGAGGGAGGGAATGAATCCCATCTTTTCTTCCTAATTTTCCTGTTTCATTTTGTTCATTTTTTCCTGAGAAGCATTTTAAGTGATCGATTTTCATGTTCATTGTCCATAGAAAGATACTATGTTTTCCTAGCCTAAGGTGCTAGTAGAAAAAAAGCAAACACACTCATTTAAGAAGCAAAACTTCATTCTAGTCCTCGCCAGTTGACATCTGTGAGAAAATAAGAAAAGGTCAGCTTATATCCTTCACTTGCACATTGTTTACTAACCAGGAACAGAGGTTTCATCTAAGATCATGTATGTAAAGCTACCTACAAAGTAAATATCCCATACAGTCATAAAACAATGAAGTCTTATTTGGCAATTCATACAAAGCAGGCAAGCAGTCTTACTACCTGACTTTTCCCAATCTCCTCACCCAGCAGAGTTAGCTTCTGCATCCCACAGGCAGTTAGAATAAAAACAAAGGCAGGACCTGGCCTAGCTCAGGGATTCCCTTGCCACCTCCTGGACATGTCTCACTCCTGTGTGGAGCTATTAATCAGGCCACAACCAGTAGGCTGTCAACCCCCACTGAAAGCATCGATGTTCAAAATGGAAGGCCTGCTTGCTGTGCTGACACCACTGTTAATGACTCAAACATCTGGAAAACAACATTTTACAGTGATGACCAGAACTTCCCTGATAAGCAATAACTCACATGCTGCATACTGTGCATTAGGAGCACAATGGGAGTGGCAAAGTGGTGTCCCTTAGAAGGTGCCCAGTGCTTTGCTTTTAGGAAAAGACTCGTACCTCAGAGGGGTGCCTTCAGGGAATAGTCACTGCATCCCACCAAGACTTCAATGAATTCCTTTAGGATTATAGGAAATAAGACATATTAAATCTTGGTGTATTTCTAGTTTGTTAATGTCTGTTTAAGACTTTAAGGGTTTTTAAATAATAGATTTGTTCAAATCAAAAATAATACATAATGAGTCAAGTAACAGTGATGGGCAGGTTACTATATGTCTAAAAATGACAGATTACTATACTTCTTCTTGAATGATTATATTGAGGTGATACATCTTCCCTATTTGTTTCTTGTCTATACTTCTTCCAATTCCTAATTCTCTCTCTTCCCCTAATTCCCCACTATATATGCCATACAACAAGCACCTAAAGATATCTTTAAGTTAAATGGGCAGCCACTTACTTGGACTCTCCAGTGTTCCTATAATATCATGTATTAATTAATTAATTAATTAAACCCAGAGAGGAAGATCCATTTGGGAGAACTAGCTAAACCATCCTTATAAAAAGTTCCCACATTTCATCATCCACTATGCTTATTGTCTAATTCTCTCTGGCTGGGACTTAACATCTTCCCTGTTGGGTCCAGCCTTGGATCTAGACATGTGGTCCTATAAGAGACATGCCACTGGCTCCTGGGGTTTGGGTTCTGTCAAAACAGTCCTAGCATTCAGTCCTTCCCCATATCCAGAAGGCATTACACTACAGTACTCACTCTACACTTCCTTCTTCTTTAAGGCAGGAATACTCTCACACACTTTGACTCTCTTGTTCTCACTGACTGAATTCTGTTTCCACTGTTGCTTTGGTGTACCTAAGAAGGCTGCCAGGGGGACTACTTCTCAGAGGGAGACACTGGATAGGTATGACGAAAAGGACAAATGTACATTCAAGCACATGGCAACAGTAACATGGAGAGTGAAGTCTAATTTCATGCAAAAGAAATGCCTTCTGAGGAGTAGTTCGTAATAAAGACAGTCAAGTCCCTTCATCTTTGTTATTAAGATTATTTAGGACAGAAACAAAGGGCTCTGAACACAAACAGTGCTCAATAAATATTGTTGGCTTACCTCAACTATGTAAACATAGAAATCTCTTGACCTGAAAACCCAATCTAGTCTGCACTACTTTTAATATGAAGAGAAAAAAATGAGTGATTATTCATTAAATCCAGCAACATGAATGCTAGGAAATTCATCTAAGCATTGAAACCTAAAACGTGCACAGCTAGTTGAGCCCAGCTCCAGAAACAGTGTAGCTGTAGGCACTGGGACAGCCAATCTAAGCCGCGACTCAGTAGAATCTGGAATGAGTCCTGAAGCTTTAGGTTGCTCTGGTGTTTGTGAGTAGGAAAGTAGCCTAAATATAGGACTTCCTTAGCACAAGCCATGTTTTCATTATCATAAGGATTTGGCTTCTGTTCTAGTACAGATTAGCTACTAACAGCTGAGTCTGGCAACTGGCTGGGAACTATAATGGATTTGGCTATGAATATACTCCCTTTACCTAACCCAACAGAAAGACGCTGCTTTTAAGCAAATGAGGCCCCTAGAATATTAATGATGCCTTATTCATTCATTCCCTAAATAATTACTCAGTGCCTACCCTAGGCCATGATATTTTAGACTCTGGGCATAGGAAAGAGGATGAATCAAACTGTGCTGCTTTGCATATACAGCTTACATTCTATTGGGAGATAAAGGCAATAAACCAGATATAAAGAAAAATACAGGGGAAGGGTGCTATTTTGAGCAGGACAGGCAGCGAAGTTTTCTCTGAGAAGCTGACAAAGACTACAAGAAGTAAAAGAGCAAACCATGAGGACAACTGAATGAAGATCACTCTGGGCAGAGGGAACAAGTACACAGACTGAGGCAGAGTCCTTCCCGTGCTGAGTGACAGAGCAGCTCAAGAATAGCAAGTAAAGATAAAAACTAGTTAGTCTGGAATCAGACAACATAAAGCTTTTGGGCCATAATAGCCTTCATTTACTGTAAACAAGAAATCATTAGAAGGTTTTATTCCAAAGGTAATAACATATATACATTTTAAGTGGATCTTTCTGGCCATGTGTGAAGTTTAGCTAAATGGAGGCAAGAGCAGGCAGAAGGGGTAGGTGGATAAAGAATCCAAACTGAAGATGATGGCAGCTTCAATAAAAGTGGAGAGAAGTGGTCAGGTTCAGAATAAATTTCCAAAGTATAGAACCAACAGCTTTGATGAAATGAAGAGTGACATCAGAGCTGACGACAAAAGTTTTGATCTAGATGTTACCACCTACTTGAAGGGGAACTCTATGGGAGTAACAGATTTGGTAGAGAAAAATCAAGAATTCAAGTTTGGGTATGTTAAGTTTCAGTAGACAGTTGGATATCAGGCTGAACTTCTGGGGAAAGATTCAGACCAGAGATAAAACTTGGTGAGCCTTCTATGTAGGATGGTAATTAAAAGATCACCTAAGGAGTGAATATATCTAAAGGGAAGAGGTCCATGGACAGAATCCTGGGACACTTCAACACTTAAAGTCAGAAAGAAGAGGATGATCCAGCAGAGAGGACTGAAAGGGACCAGCACTGAGACAAAGAGATCAGGATGGGCACCCAAAGCCTACTGAACAAAATGTCTAAGAGAACGCACTTTGAATAACACATCTATGTAAAGTTTACATGCATGTCTCAGATCTCAGAATCCTGGAGAAAACACATTAGCTAACACCATATTTAAATTTTTCCCTCCATTTTCAATCTATAAATACTGTATCATCCCATCACGGGTTAGTGTGTTTAGCCTTCTTGCTTCTTCCCCACCCCGTCACTAGGGAATGACACTGGCTTCAGCACAAGCTGAGGAGACAGATTCTTCAGGATAACACATGCTGAAAACCAAGCTTGATCGTGAGCACTGTAAAACCAAATTAAGCTGAAGGAATATTATTCTGATGCAGTGAAGAGAAAATGAGTCTCAAATGTAAGTAGATTTCTTTTGTTCCAGCTGTGACTGGACCTCTTATGTATTTATTTCCTTACCCTTTCATGCTATTCAGTTAAATTTATTTTTAGCTATTGTTGGGCATCCCTCAGGAGAGGCAAGTACTAAGGACTATAATCGTGTACAACCCAAGGTTCCAAAGAACAGCCTACTTAATGCATCAGTGTGAAAGGAAAGAACACCTTTTCTTCCAGAAGTCAAGGACTCCATCTTGGTAACTCCAGAAGCCTATGAGACTCGTGACTTTGATATTAATTTCAGGGACTATTGATATTACTGTTATAGATTAGAGCATAAATTAAAAAGAAAAGTATTATCACATGTATTATTTATCAGACTTCACTGATATTTTTGATAATGTTAGCAGGACAAGTCTATCAGAAATGTCATGTGAGTTAATATAGGTAGACAGTATAAATAGACATCTTTTAAATCACTGTCACGTATCTTCATTTCTATTATCCATGATGCAATTTCTGATACATCTTATGAGAAGGGCTTACTGACTTGGCCATGAAACAGGAACCTCAGCACACAGTACAGGAGTTCCTCGTGTACGAGTTTGTGAACTTGCCATCAATTTACTTGGAAGGCAGAGTTCAGTGAACTTGAAGAAGTGATTTACTCAATGATGCCTGACTTTCTCACCCCAAACTTTGGTTTTCTTCTGATAGAGCCCAGACAGGAGTACTGCCTTTTTGAATAAGCCCACCCAGCATATCAGAGAGACCTAGGTTTCATCTTACTTAGGCTACAAGCATTCTCTGGATGACATGTCAGCAAGCCACAAGCCCACCTTTTCCCTGATCCATACCCTCAAAAGCCCACCAAAAAATCTGGCCATAAAAAGCCTCTTAGCCTGTAAGACCCTTCTTTGTTCTGCTCACCAGAATAAAGTGGTCCCTCTCAGATTTAGCAATAAACCTGCTTGGACTGTTGAGTTCACGTCCCTTCTTTTCCTTTTATTCTTCGCCCCATCAATTTCCATTACTAGAAAAATGACTCATTAGAAGGTGAGAAAATCAAAGTAGCCCCCCTATCTTTGAAAAATAAACTGAAATAGGTCATTGTATCCGCAGACCAATAGCTATTTTGGTAAGAGTTTTTTATTGTTACGAAAATAATTTTTTATGAACAAATAAGGTTGGGAAATTCTCAAATTTATTTTTCTGAAATTTTTTGTACTTGTCACTTTTAATATGTAATTATATTCATTTTTACCTAAATTTATATACATAGTTTTGTATTTTTTTTAAAAAGGGTCCCCAAAATTATGAGCTCCAGGTTGTACCAAACTCTTACCTCCCTGAGGCAAATATTATTCATTAAAATTACACAGCTGGAAAATGATTAAAAGTAGACTTGAAGCTAGGGTTGTTTGGTCTCAAAGAGTTCTTTCTATAGCACCATTACCGCCTTTATCATTTACACCTCAATGTGAATGAATTTCACCTCCTCTTGAGAATAAATAATTCTGGAGGGGAGAGAAAATTGATGAGGCATCTAGAGAAGGGAATATTATTAGACACACAAAGAGAAGGCTTAGAGCTACCTAAAAATAAACTACTCATATTTCACAATTTTGCCTAGGCTTGTACCTTGAGCCTTCTGTTATAGGGCTGGTTAAAAAGAATTATTTAGAGTGTACATGAGTGTGAACTTTTGTCTTTACCCCTGCATTTCTAGAAATTTGACTATGGTTTCACAATTGGCATGCCCATGAGACTGCTTGATCAGGAAAAAGAAAAATCTGCAGTATGCCCTTTGTTTATGAAATCTCTATTTCAGAGGCACCAACCTACTTTTATTTTTGGATGCCTTGTACTATTGTGGCAGTTATGCTATTAATGGTAAACATACCCAGTAGCAATTTCATGACTTGCATACCCAATAAATGCAATAAATAATTAAAGTGAGTAAGCATGCTAATAAGTCTACAGAATCATTCTCTAGAACAATTACATCAGTAATGTAAAAAGGATACAACAGGCAGACAGGCAAGCCAATCACACTTCAGATTTGATCTTTTTTTTTTTTTGGAAGATTCACAGATGTTGTGCTATTAAAGCTAGTGGGAAAACCTTCCACTGAGGACTCTTTTCCTGGTTCATTTTGTAACATGCAAACACTAACAAAAAAAAAAGACTAAAAGCACAAGGTTCCATAATAGAAGTAAATATCAACATACCTAATCCACAGTTTGGGGCAAATGAATATTGTATTTTTTTTTGCCAATAGCAAGCAACAGGCACTTTTTGCTTTTATTAATTCAGTTCAGCTGATACAAGCAGACTGAACTGAAGAGGAGAATGCATTTTATCATTTGTAGCCAAATTTCAATTTTCTCTTTCAAGTACAGTTGAATGCATTTCTTTGCAACCCAAAGACAGATCTTTATTATTGTTGCAAGAATTATTTCTGCCTTTGTGTGAAGAAGATATTGAAAATAAATAGTCTCTCTTGATGATGTGTCAACTTGTGAACTTACAAAACAAGATATATTCTTGGAGGTAGGAAAATTAAATTAAGGTGAAATGGTAGACCTATAAAGTGACAATTGAAGGCTTATTTTGTAGGCCATGGCTGGCCTCCCAATTGTCCTTTGTCAACCTCACCCCAGGGGCACAGACGACAGATTCAGAAAGAAACAGGGTCAAGACAGGGGCAACTGTCTAGAAACACAGGTCACTCAGGCTGTGGGTCCTGTCATGAACTGTTAGGTCTTTTGTAAAATTAAGGTTAACTCCCTTCTCCCCTGTCTTCCCCTACAGCTACTCTTGTTTCAGGTCTTTAGACAGAAAAGGAGTTATTATGACTCCAAATTTCTTCTCTTTTTTATCTATGTAAAAAAGATCAATCCAACATGAGCTCAGTTGGATTCTTTCTCTGTATAACAGAATGCTAAGTATTCGCCCTCTTGAGTATTAGGATAAGTTGTATTTCCATGTCACCTTTACTTTATCCCCGGTCAATAGACAAATATTTGGGCTTCTGCTAAGAAACAGAGTAATCATTTGCTTCCAGTAGTACCAGAAGACACTAATTTAGGAACCAGCTCCCTTCTCAAGTACTCTGTTTTCTCAAGCACACCTCAGGATAACCCCTATGGCTGCGAACTCAGCACTGCCCTCCCATCACTACCCACTCTCCAAACCTCCTCCCTCTCCACTGCTCAAATCAAATAGCTCATACACAATTATCTGACGAATCTTTCTGCAATAATCGGCAACAGTGATTTACTGTGAAAATTTACGTGGATATGAGTTCAGGCCTCCCCTTTCACACTCCACCTCACCCTGGGTAATACTTTAAACCAGAATATTAATGGGGATTTCTCAAGTCTCATTTTCTTTTACCTCACATCAAAATTTGCTATAGCAAACCACATGTAGTATAAGTCTGATGGTTGGGTTCTTTTTTGTAATGCAAAATGCTTGACTTAAGAAACTCTGATTGCCTGGTATCTCAAGTAAACAGTGCCAGCCACAGAACTAAAGAGCAAGGCCAAGCCCCAGGCTCGTTTGTTTTCAAGATCTTGGCTGATTTCCATAACGGATCAGCTGGGCTGCTTGTTTTTCCTCTCCCCTTGCTTTAATTCCCAGTCTTACATTTTAAATTCACCAATAAAGAGTAAGCTCATGAAACCTCAGGCCCCTACCTTCAACCCCAATGAAAGTAGAACCCCATGCCCACTTTCTCTCTCCCTGCATCTTCCCTGTGCAGCCCTACGGGCATCATATAATTTCCAAGGCCTACAACATTTTTTTTTCCAAATTTCTTGATGGTTATTGCAGATGACATCTTGCAATCATAGTAACAACTACAGGACTGGCCCAGCCAAGACATTAGTTATCAACAGACTGAGACCAGCATACAACATACACATTAACTTTACATCACTATTTCTTCAGCTTCCCTAATTATACCAGCTATGTTCTCTGACCTTCACCTCTGTGTTTCTCCTCCTAACCCTCTATGAACTATACCTCTAAAGATCTACCCTTTGGCCTTATAACTCAGAAGGCTTCTCGCATGACTGCTATCACCTTTAGGTTGGTGAATTCTAAACCTTTATTTCTTACCTAGTATTCCAGTAACATATGTTCAGTGCCTATACAGGGATTCTTCTCCTGGATATAGTCATTGGCCAACATCCAAATATCCATGCAGATTAACTTGTCACTTTCTCTTCCAAATTTATATTCTTTTCTCCAAATCCTGATGTTACCTCTGAATTACCTCTTTCTTTCCATTTATAAATTAAGTCTAGAAGAACTGTTGATTCTTGTTTTGAATCTCTGTTCCAAAAGCCAAAATTAAATTATATGTTCTCACAGTTCATTATTTAGATTATTTCAGTATTTCCCTAATGGGTCTCTGGACTCAAGTCTCTCTGCATTCAATTAGCCAATGACCAATTTTCCTAAAATTATTTGTTTTTCATTCTTTCACTTTCCTGCTTAAAAACTGTATTGATCCTATATTGTCCATAGCATCTATTTTAAATGCTTTGGTCTAACCTGATAGGTTCATTGCTGACAGCATATCTCCTTCTGTTCCCTAATCATAGTAGTAATCAACAAATCACAGTGTCTGTAAAATTACTCTGCTGTAAAGTCATAAGGGAAGGGGATGGTCATCACTTCTTGTTTCTCACTGTATTTCACTAGGAGAAAACAGTTAATGTATGTTCAAGAAATGGCTTTAGTTTCTATTAGTTTTCATACTTGATATGTTGTCTTCATTCTTTACAGCCTATAAAAAGCAAGGTCCATGTATCTTATCCTCCACTAGGTATTATCACTAGTCCTGGCAGTGACTATGAAAGATCACTGGTATTGATTGTCTCCTTTTTCAGCTACTATAGCTTTACAATATCCTACATTATGTTTCATCTGAAGTAGCTTTGTCTTTTCAGCTAGATATTATGGTAGCCTATCTGAAAAACCGTCAAGAGTTCTAGGCAGGTAATAAAAATAATCCAAATCCTTATAACTAGAATCTAAGAGCTAAGAAAGGAAGTCAGTAAGAGATTATGACCCAACTATTGGGTTAAGTTACCTTAGTAGAGAATAAAGTCTTGATGCCTTAATAGGCATACAATCCATTTTTACAAAGCTCTGGACTGGAAACCTAAATGCACTTCAAGGAGATGCACAAATGTGTTTGAGTGCTGTGTGTGTGGGTATGAGAGATATGTGTATGTATATATATGTGTGAGGGGGTACTCTTTTGCCAAGGAAGGGAAGTGAGTTGTCAGCTAAATAGTGGCCTTCCATGAGGAAAACATAGACTCTACTGTATAGATTTCAAGGCTCATGACAGACATCATGCAATCTAGATTTCAGCCACAAATTCATTTCACACATGAAGTAAATCAATTTAAAAATAATTTCCATTTTAATGATTCGGCAAAGTGGATATAAGTATTTTTAAGACTATAAAATAATTAACATAATAACTCTTAAAATAGCCATTATTTGTGGAGTATTTCCATGCACTCGGTATAATATTAACAACTTCATCCAGAGGAAATGACAAAAACATGCAATGGATATGTGGGGAAATAAAACATTCCTGAATTTCTCACTGTTTATACAAAAAATCCAAGCCTCCTGCAACATGGAAACAAATTCACTATAAAGTTAGAGAATCTTTTCTTTCATTTCTCCTACATTTTCATATACAACAAGATTAAATCTGCAGTCATTCATTTCCCTAGGGATAGTGCTAACTGCTCTGATCCTAAATAATAATAAAATATACTTTTCCCAAAGCCAAAAGGTTACAACAAGGGACAAGTAGGTGGGTACTAAGGTGAAAGTACTCAGGAGACTATTCCTAGGTATTTATATTTCAAGGAGTGAGACCCAAGACTTAAGACGTATCTCTAAATCAGACTTCCGGGAAATTTTATTTATATACAGAAACGTTATAGTGAGGAACCAGGCCCATCACATTTCCATGCAGACTCTTCCAGATGGAGAGGAAGACAGCTGCCTCTTTACCTCAAAATAAGCAGAGAAAATTTGTTTTTTCATGTTCTTCGCCCATGGACAGTTGGCTACTTGAGTAGAATAACTGACCTGGCTCTCATTGTATCACCACAAACAGAAGGACAGGGTATGGTTGTGCTTTCATTAAGAAAAATCTGTCCCTATACAAAGTCCCTCATGTGCACATTCAGAGTAAAATGAATAAAGATGATGATTAAAAATGCAAAACCCAACATGATGTGAACTTTACAGTCTTGGCAGTTCTGAAGACTCAGGTACACAATACATAACTTACTTTATTTCAACATCTCATAATTTCTTCCTCTGATATCTTAGCCTATACAAAACTTCAATATTGGGTTTTAAATTGAGACTTTCCTGTGATTTCTCAGTCTGGTTCCAGAAAAAGTATATGAAACATTGATGTATCGAAGGTGGTGTGCATATGATCCTTGCTCATTTTTCTGCAGATATATTTTGGTGTTACAAATTGTCATATATTCCCTCCACACAGATATTTTACATCCCCTGTGGTTCTCCAACTATTTCCTTTTTTATTATTAAAGTATCATTGATATACAATCTTATGATGATTTCAAATACACAAAACAGTGATTCAGCATTCACCCATATTATCAAGTCATCACCCCCTCCATTACAGTCACTGTCTTATCAGTGCAGTAAGATATTATAGACTCATTAATTGCATTCTCCATGCTGTACTACTGTCCTTGTGACCAATCTATATTGTTACTGCAAATTATAGTGTCCCTTAATCCCCTTCTCCCTCTCCAACCTCCCCAATCCCTCCCCTTTGGTAACCACTAGTCCCTTCTCAGTGTCTATCAGTCTACTGCTATTTTGTTCTTCTGTTTTGCTTTGTTTTTATACCCCAAAAATGAGTGAAATCATTTGGCACTTGTCTTTCTCCACCTGGCTTATTTCACTGAGCATAATACCCTCTAGCTCCATCCATATTGTTGCAAATGGTAGGATTTTTTTTCTTATGGCTGAATAATATTCCATTGTATATATGTACCACTTCCTCTTTATCTGTTCATCTACTGATGGACACTTAGGTTGCTTCCATATCTTAGCTGTTATAAATAGTGCTGCAATAAACATAGGGGGTGCATATGTCTTTTCGAATCAGGGATCTTGTTTTGTTTGGGTAAATTCCTAGGAGTGGAATTACTGGGTCAAATGGTATTTCTATTTTTAGTTATTTGAGGAACCTACATATTGCTTTCCACAATGGTTTAACCAATTAACATTGCCACCAACTGTGTAGGAGGGTTCCCATTTCTCTGCATCCTCACCAGAATTTGTTGTTCCTTGTCTTTTGGATAGTGGCCATCCTAATTGGTGTGAGGTGATATCTCATTGTGGTTTTAATTTGCATTTCCCTGATGATTAGCGATGTGGAGCACCTTTTCATGTGCCTGTTGGCCATCAACATTTCTTTTTTGAAGAAGTATTTCTTCAGGTACTCTGCCCATTTTTTGATCAGGTTATTTGTTTTTTGAGTGTTGCAGCATATGAGTTCTTTATATATTTTGAATGTTAATCCCTTATCAGATAAATTGTTTATGAATATATTCTCCCATACTGTAGGATGCCTTTTCATTCTACTGATGGTGTCCTTTGCTGTACAGAAGCTTTTTAGTTTGATGTAGTTCCATTTGTTCATTTTTGCTTTTGTTTCCCTTGCCCAAGGCAATATGTTCATAAAAAAGCTGTTCATGTTTACATTCAAGAGATTTTTGCCTATGTTTTCTTCCAAGAGTTTTATGGTTTTGTGACTTAAATTCTGGTCTTTGATCCATTTTGAGTTTACTTTTGTGTATGGGGTTAGACAGTAGTCCAGTTTCATTCTCTTACATGTAGTTGTCCAGTTTTCCCAACACCAGTTGTTGAAAATGCTGTCTTTTATCTATTATATATTCATGGCTCCTTTATCATATATTAATTGCCCATATATGTGTGGTTTTATTATCTAGGCTCTCTACTCTGTTCCACTGATCTATGGATCTGTTCTTGTGCCAGTACCAAATTGTTTTATTACTACCTTCCACATAGATATTAAACATAGATTGTTATTGTAGCATGGATTGAAAATGGTGATGTCCTGGCTGATTTGAGTCCTACCTCAGTTTTGAGGCATAATCAAGCATCTGAAATTTCCGTTGAATCACCTAGATGTCCTTATTATGGGCTTCCCATCTTGATGGAGTTGGAAGTAGGGAAAGTCAATACTGGCCTCCTACTCAAGTTGTGAACAATTAAAAGATACAAAGGAGTTGGCTTTTTGAGAGACCAAAATATTACCTCTGTGTCTAATTAAAGCAGACTGTGAAAAGTGCAGTTTATCTATTAATGTGTTTTCTACTTCTGAAGCCAAATTAGGCAGACTTTCCCATTTAGGCTCAGCAAGACAGTATGGGGATAGTCTTCCAATACCTATAATATAGGAGAGTAGAGCAGCTTAATGGCAGATCTCCCAAGACCACAGGAAGAAGGGGCTCCTGGGTTTCTTCTCAATTCAGCAATCAAATAACTTCCTGAACAAGTAAGATAGAAATTAGATGGAGAGGCCAGACATGAAATGACAATGGATTAAAAGGTAGTATCAGAAGTGGGGAGGAAGTGTTCTAGAACTCCTCCCACACACCAATATTCTGAAGCATTCTATTCTCTTAAACCACTGGGTTTAATCTTTAAGCTTCAGCTCAAGCAGGGAATGGCTTCCCCCCAAAGAAAGGAATCAGCAGCAGGCTTCCCCCTAAAGAAAGGAATCAGCAGTCTATCAAGACATGGCTACCCCTACTTTTATGAATCACCTATCTGACTCATGACTTTATGGATCCATTTGGGGCACTTTTTTTTTTTTTGAGCCCAGAACCCTCCAAAATAGGTCATAAAAACACATTAATCTGTAGTCTTTCTATAGCTAAA
The DNA here is from genome assembly GCA_032199065.1 of Smutsia gigantea. NCBI lineage: Eukaryota > Metazoa > Chordata > Mammalia > Pholidota > Manidae > Smutsia > Smutsia gigantea. The sequence goes on along the minus strand of JAVSCE010021775.1, from coordinate 142,416 downwards.
GCTAAAATTGTATTACCAATTCTATTTCTTATCTCAGATTTTGACAAGCATATTATCCAGCATTTCTATCTAATCAAATAGAATTAGATCAAATGGCTTAAAATCTAAGAATAAAAATTTAATATTATAAAGATACTTTTTAAAAATAATCTCCTTAAATTATTAAATTACCAAGGAGAAATTACAGTCCAAAGATTAAATAACCTTGAAGTTCAAATACAAAAATCATTAAGGTTCAAAGGAATTAGAGTCTATAGTCAAATTTTCATGACATTGTGATGCTAAAATTAGACTATTTAGGTGAAAGTCCAAAACTCACTCTGAAGAATTTCTTCTGCTTTCTCTCAGTCAGAGACATTCTCAATGCCTAGAATCAGTATAGTTTCTTCAGAGATTCAGAAATGTTATCATGTCAAAGACAAGTTTTTACGAGATACATTTTAAAGAGCCTAAGGAATAGCCATCTGGAAAAAAGGTGAAGTTAAATCTATATCAAACTCCATGATCATTGATAAACTCAAAAGGAATCAAAGATGTAAACATAAAAAGAAAAGAAAAATGCAACCATGAAAATAATAAAAAAAAGAAAAATTCCTTTATAAACTTTGAGTGAGAAAATTTCTAAATATGACTCAAAACCCATAAAACAGAATACTGACATATTTTACTACATTAAAAAAATAAGTATTTTCAAAAGATAAATGACCCAATTGGGAAAAAAATATTTGAAACTCACATCACAAGCAAAAGTTCCATCTCCTTCATACAAAAAGAGAGCAGATAGATATCAAAAGAAAATAAAACACTAAAAGGTCCCTATAAAATGGACAAAGAACATGAGAGCCAGGTCATAAAAAAATAAATTCAAATGGTCCTTAAACAAATAAAACAAATAAAAGATTTCCAATTTATTCATACTTGATTATTCAGTAATAAATACAAATTAAAACAACACTGAAAATGTTTTTCACCCATCAGGCTGGCAAAAATCTAAGCATTTCACAATACTTTGTTGATGAGGCTATGGCAAAGCAGAACACTCACACTGTAAGCAGAATTCAAAACTATAGAGGACCTACAGAATTTGTCAGTACAAAAACAGTACTACGTATGCATTTACCTTTTGATCCAGAAATTCAACTTCCAAAAATATATACCTGTCAAGAGTGACAGTTTATAAGTTTACTTTTTACCACACTATTTGCAATTATAAAAGAATGGAAATTACCCAAGTGCCCATCAATAGAAGACTGCTTAAATAAACTATGATACATTCACATAAGAAAATATTAATATACTATGTAGCTGTAAAAAAAGAATAGGTAGCTCTCTACATATTGATATGGAAATACTTCCAGAATATGCAGTTCAGTAAAAAAAAGAAAAGTGCAAAACCGGCATAAAGTTTGCTTTCTTTTGTGAGAAAAGGAAAAATTAAGAACATATATTCATATTTGCATGTATTTGCATTTAAAAAATTACACAGGGGCATACATAGTAGGACCTACTAAATAGTTTACCAAAGTAGTTGAGCCAGGCTGTGTGAGTTTGTCTCTGCCACTTCAAATTAGTTAACTTCTTTGAGCCTATCTATGGAAATCATAGGAATTCTCACCTCATAGGGTTGATACACAAAATAAATGAGTTAACGTTTACAAGTATACAGGCCAGTAGTGGGTATTTAAGTATCATGTAAGTTTTTGTTAAACAACTAAAAGTAAAACCTGCAGGGGATAGAATAGAAGTAAGATTTGTCAGTGTATGGTTTTTTTTTTACATCACTTTAGGTTTTGAACTTTGGTTTTTGTTTTAGATATATGGTACAATATGGTAAATGAATATATAAACTGAACAAAACTGGCCCTATACCCATGAAATTTAAATACAAGCTATTTCCAGATCCTAGAATAATCATCCCATGAAACTGTGTTCTTAGAAATCAGAATTGGACAGATCTAAAGGAAGAAGGGGGATATTCTTGGAAATATGCTTGGTTTCAGATTTACCAGGATGTCTGTCAGTTTGTGTGAGTAGTAAAGATTCCCAAAACTTACATTAATACGTTAATTCTATGATTCATCATATTTGGGAGCAAAATGCATTTAGCAAACTGCTGCCTCTCTCAAAGGGTAACATTTGAGACATTCCTACCCTCCAGGAAAGTTTAAAAGATTGCAATCAGGACCACCAGATTTATTTGAAGTACAACATGTTTTAAAAACCTCTCATTTTTGTTGCCTGCTTTAACCTCCAGTTTCTGGCACTCTGGTACTGCTGGAAGTGGAGACTCTACCTTGTAAAACCAGGCCTGCAATCTCCAGTAACCAGATTATTTTCAATCCTATACCACAAGTGGCTCTTTCCAAAACCTCTTGTTACGGAATCCCTGTCTCTTAGAGATGGTTTCCCTCTTATTCCATTTGTTTCATCTGGAAAATCACTCTTGAAGATTTCTGAACTGAAGCTATAATTGATGCTTCTGAAGCCTAAGACCCTAGAGGCCCAATGAGAACTAGCATATCTTCCATGTTCTTCTTCAAGCCCTGTCTTTCATCACTGAATTGTTCAGATCTTGAATAGCATTTTTTTCTGCTATATATTTTTCTCCAGCAATGAAATATGCCTCTAGATTTTATTTCCCTTCACTCTTCTCCTACACCTTTCATAAAGTTTTAGTTGTTTTTTTAAACTATTTAATCTATTAAAGAAGTTGTTTCTAACTGCTTACCCTGCTTATAATTCGGCTTCTTCTCCAAAACATATAGGATTATATTGTCATTTGCTGCAAATAAATATGTGCCTTTCCTTTTTATCTTTCCTAGACACAATTTTTTTTCTAATGTATTTCTCTATGTCTTAAATTCTAGAATCATCTCTACCATCAATGATAAAAATCACTAAATTCTGAGTTTACTCAAAGAAAACTATTGTTTGAACAAATCTTCTTTTCTCCTATCAAACCAACATTAAGCCCATCCAAGCCTGGACCTAACTCTTCTTTCTGCCTGCCTTCTTTCAATATGCTTCATCTTGCTGAGCATTGTCTTGAGGCCTAATTCTTGGGCATGTTCTTCAAGGCATAAACTACACCTCTATACAAACCTACAATGACTATATTACCCTAATGACACTTTGTGTATTCCATAGATCTTCCTACTCTCCCAATCTTTAAGGTGCTGTTCTAATATCTTTTATGTCATCCTTTATCATCACCTCTTAATAGTGTCCCGACTCTCTTTGAAGGACTCATTCTATTTGAAATTTTGCCTTTCTCTTTTTTGACTAATTTGGGACCCAGGCCCCTATTTGAATCTAGTAACAACTAAACACCTCTCTCTTTTCCAGTATTCTGTTGTACTGCATTTAGATCCCCTGAATCTCCATTTCTCTCTTATAGATGTCTAGGTGAACTTCAAATTCTTATTTTCTATGTCACTGTCATCAGGTTTGTCAACTAATTTATCAAGTTTTCTCCTAAAAGAGTGTTATTTTCCTCCAGCCTTTTCTTTTGTTTCCATTCTTCCATTGTTCTATATTAACCCTGAAGCATAAGTTTTAAACTACTCTAACACCTTAAACTTCTAGGCAAAAATCAATTATTAGAACCAGAGCATTCCAAGTACAAGCCTTTTTTACTTGATTTTTTTGCCAGTTTTTGTAATAATTTTATTAAGTTGTTTCTCATCCTCAATTTAATGAGAAGGTATATGCTCTCTTCAGTAAGGGCCTCCATTCTTTTTTAATTTGATATCCACCAGTCTCCTATGGGTGGAGTAACAGTTTAAATCTCAGACATCAAAAGTGTGGTTGGACTGTATGGAATTATCAAACTCAGAGCCACTTGAGATCAAGGCGTAGTAACAACTTTTAAACCAATAGACAAATCACATGACTCCTAGATTTATCCTGCCAACACTGCCTCTCTTGACTCTGAAATGGGGTCAAAACAATATAAAAAAAGATCAGAATTTGAGCGGACTGTCTATGCTACCAACCTAGCCCCGAGACTAAATATTTCCCACACGTACTGCTGGACATAGTATAAACACTTTGAGAACTGAAAAAGACTCTCTCTATAATCAAACCCTTGTCTCAGACAGGTCTACTTAGAAAAAAATTATGTATGCAGAGTTCAAGATGGAACTAGTCAGCTAGGACCCATGAAATAAAAATGTCTCAGTACTCTTGGTCAGATTTTGCTTGGAGAGCCCTTCAAAGCTTGCCTGCCTTTGCTTTCAGTCCAAAGCATGCCGACTTGCCTCTACAGAAATGGGTGTTTACTTACATGAAAAGAGCCACTCTCCTGTGGACAAATGCCATAAGCTACAGCAACCCACCACAGTTGAAACTACGTGGTCAGTGCCTAGTCCAGTACTGTCAAGGTTTAACACCTCCCATTTTAGTTCTGCCAGTAGTTTGCCATAAGATTTAAGCCACAAACATTTTACAACACAGAATTCCCCTTTCTCATTTTCTAGTTTCCTACTCTGTGGCCTAAATGCTGGGGTGTGGAGGGTCCCATAGGTACCATCGCTCTTTCCCTCCTAGGAGAAATGAAAGAAAAAAGTAAAGCGGTAGGAAACCAAAACATTTCCTTATAATTGCCAGAGAAGATAGACTGGCTTATAACGGCAGGCTTAGGGATACCGAACCCAGGATACACAGACTTACCAAACGACGTCACAGGCAGATCCAACGGAAGACAGGACAATGGCACAGCGGCAAACTCCGTACCCGCCGAACTCCACACCGGACGAACTTGCAGAGCGCAGAGGAAAACCGGCACTTCCTGTGGGTAGCTTTGGCCTTAAGGGAAACGGAAGGGGTGGGAACACGCGGCTTTCCAAATTGACCAGTCAGAAAACTGATTGCCACCGCAACACGCTGATTTAAAGAGACAGAGATAGTGCGGTGGTATTCTCTGTGAGTGAAGGAAACAGCATTGGGATTAAGTGTTCCCACTTCAGCACAATGCATAGTCTCACCTGAAGGGATTCCTTTTCCATGTCACAGCTGTCTCTTGGCAAGCACACTGGCTCTTTCTCTCAGTGACATCTTCATCCCACATGGTCACAAGGAAACTTTGAGATGCCTGTACCTGCAAAGTGAGCTACAAGTGTCTCGTACCTGACCTCTCCTAGGCCTGCCAGGTTTTTAATTATGGTAACGATATAATGTACTATCCAATTCAATTAAAAGTGGAAAAGGATAGTATATTAATTAGAATAAGTTTCTGAGATTTTATACAGATAGACTTATAAAGAGGGCAGTTCAAAATTCATTTTGTAAAATGAAGTTATTTCTTAAAATTAAAATAACTATATTCAAGCAAGAACCTTTAAAATGTCTTTATATTGATAATTTGAACATTAAAAATAACAGAATGACAACTCTTGTATTGTCCTTTTGGTGTATTTTAATTAGCATTTCCTTCTTAATCATCTGTAATATAGGGTGTAGAGAAAATGGAAGTTCCATGGCGGATTCTCACCTAACCCTGGTCTGCTTGTCCACTGCCCACATGCAATGCTCACAGGTGATTGCTTACACGCCTGTTGGCAGTGAGCTATTACTATATAAAGAGCTCCACCGAGCCCTCAGGGCTGCAAGGTGGTGGAGAGGCCTGGAGGCAGCCATGGGCTTGCTGCATGCAGACTTGGCCTGAACAGACAGGGTTCTAGGATTGACCGGCCCCCACAGAATAAAGCTGGGTATAAACCCTTTTACTCACAATGTTCAGTTGTCATTTTTCGGTCTCACCTAATCCAGAATGAACTTGCCTGGGGCTGGAACTCTCAGGCAAGATACAGGGGCCCTAGTTTTCTGAAGAATACCTTTTTAAATATGGTATTATTGCTTTGTTTTTTTTAATCTGCTGCCATCGCAGATACGTATTTTATGGTTGATATATAGGAAATTTTGACGCCTTCAATTTACTCTTCACTGTACAATATTTTAAATAAACCCAGAAAAATACTAAACAAAATATCATTTCTAGAAATACATAAATTTTTCAGACTAAATATTTTCACAAGTACTGTCTTTTTTCTCCTATTCAGAGTACCAGTCTCTAGCAAACATTTGTATTACATAAAAAGTTTTCCATTATTCATTATTCTTTTGAAGGTTTTGACAAACTCAGATGCCACAAATTGGAAAGCCTTTTAAATTTCGTTTTATTTCTCTAATATGAATTTCTTCAAATATAATAGGAGCTCCACCAAAAACTCTACATGTGGATTAAAATATCCAAGGTACAAGTACAGAATTTCAAAATTAAATTTCATACATCATTTAAAATCCAGTTGAATCTGTTAGGTTATTTTCTGATTTTGTAAGGATAAATTTAAATGTTTTCCTGTATCACAGCTTTTTTTTTGATAACTGCAATCTGCAAAACCTTCAGAATCTGAGTTTTATTAGCACAATGTTTGAATTGTTTGATTAAAATTTTCTAAGTGATTTTTAACACATACAACAAAATTTTACAAATTTTGTTCATAAAATGTTCAGTAACTCTGTAGACCATTTAAATTTATTTGTTAACTGTTTTAAAAGAAACAAATATTTGTAAAATTCTATTTGGGGCAACAAAGAGAGAAAACAAATGCTATTATATTGGAGTCCTTTTTTTTTTACTCAAGTCTAGTTTAATAGTTTGATTCATATAGCCCTACAGCTTGACCATCCACATGTTTCATAAGAGGCTTTGCTTCATGCTCCATGGCAAGTTTTTGTTTTTATTTTCTTTTTAAACTAATGGGTTCCATGTTGTTTGACAGAAATGACACTTCCATTTATTTATATCATATGAACTGCTTATTTATATAAACTGTCTGAATTTATGAAACTGCACCTCAAAAACTAATTTAAAAAATTTCTCATTTCAAATTGCTGCTTAATTGGCTCAAGTGCCAACCCAATATATTTTTTGCATACATCTCCAGCCCACTGCAGGCCTGGAATCAATTAGCTAGGTGAAGAGATAGTTAAGGGGTGGGGATGATATAATATCAGCACAAGGATATTGTGTCTTTACTGTCACATTCCCAAAGCTCAGAGTCCTTTATTTAATTGTGCTGCTATTTTTAACTAATGTTTAGCAAGAAGCTGCTCTATCCTGGTAATTCTTTTCCCTGGAACCTGAATGACCCCTGGTTTTTACACCTTGCCAAAAGAAACATATCCAGTTCTCTCATAGTGTTATAAATGTAAAGATATGTATCTTCTATGGATTTTATTGAAGGATAAATGATTATTCCTCTATATCCTCTCCTCTGGATTGCTGTTTGACTATTAGGTAGTGGTAGTACACACTACATTAAGTGACACAGGTCAAAGAGAAATAATTGCTTGGGTTATTTAAATAGGCTGAGATTCTGTACTGATTATAAAATTAATTATTCAAAGACCATTTGTCTTGTTTTGCTTTTTAAGTATCTCAATGTAGAGAATCTATGGCCAACACGTCTAAATTCCACAGAAGCTTTCAACTGCCAAGAAATTGTGAAATGCTGGCATTCCTTAAGCAGGCCACTGAATAATGTTAATATATGTGACAGATTAAAATTGGCTACAACACTTTAACACTCTTCCCATTCAGAGGTAAGCTCTGTGTCCCCTCTCCTTGAATCTGAGAGGATTCTGTAACTACTTTAACCTGTAGAATATGGCACAAATGCCCTATTTGTGCCAGTTTCTAAGATGGCATTAATAGACTTGGTGCTTCCACTTTGTGTCTCTGGAATGCTTACTCTGGGGGAAAGCTAAGAAAGTCCTGTAAGATGTCTGATTTATGAGACTTCCAAGCCATGAGAAAGCACAAGGTAGTCATATCAAGAGATCAATCCTCAAATAGCCACCACGATTGTAGCCTTGGTTCAGACTTCATGCCTGTGAGTGGAAAAATATTCCTCTGATTCCATCCTCACTTGCTATTTAACTGCAACTGCATAAGAGGCACTAAGTGAGAACCACTCAGATGAGCCAACAGAACAATGGGGAGAAAAATAATCAATTGTTATTTTAAGCCACCAAATTTTGGAGAAGTTTGTTAGGCAGCAGTAGAAAACTGGGATAACATCCAACATTTATTGAGCACTGAACTATGTGCCAAGACTTTTCAGAACCTATTCACATGCATCACCTCCTTTAAGCATTGAAACCATTCTTGAGATAAACATCCTTACTTGACTGATGAGGAAACTGAGAAGCAGTGAGTTTAATAATAAACCTAAATTCACACACTATTAGGTAATACATGAATCTAGAGCTCCTGAACCACCACTGTGCTAACCTGTCTCTAGGTAGTAGGTGAAGCACTATATTGTCATCTTACATATCTCAGTTTGTAGTCTTCCATTTACAGTGTCATGTGTATGTTTGCCTGCTTAATAATTTATGCCAACATCCATTAAGCTCATCAAAAATATTTTCAGCTTCATCATATCAGGTGGTAAGATGTATATAAACTATGAAGACACTGTAAAGAAAGATAAAATTTGAAAGTAAAATCAATACCATTACTACAAAAACATATCTATATCATATACATATGATTCAATTATTTATATAGTACCAGATATGCTGTTTCTCTCAAGAGAAAAAAAAAGTGATACTAATTCTTGAATAAGAATCACTTGTATATAATCTCCATCCATACAATATTACTAGCATAGGTCATGTAGTCTGAGTCTGAAGAGTAACCTTTAAACACTGAAAGTAAAATAAAATATTAGATCATGTATAGTCTGTTCTTGAAATGTTTATAGCTAGGAGTAGCTAGGAATTCCTAAAGAGGAAGCATGTTAATACAAGGGATACAACAAATGACTTTTTACATTAAAACAGTTCATTTTGCTTAGTATTTCTGCCTTTCCTAGATTTTTATTTCCACAGCTTCCTTTCTATCTTTAAATTATTCTTACATAATAAAATAAAAATTAATTTGTATTCTAAGGAAGTTATCTTTTGTCAGTCAGGCAGCAGGTAGGAGAAATAGCTGATTTAGTTTTGTATTTATATCCACAAAACCAACAACACTCAGTACAAGTAGTTAGGTCAGCAACAACAATTTGATTGTGTCCATAGCAGTATCATAATAAACATCTGTATTTCGATGCAAACAATTCAGAAATTAGAAAAACCAGCTTAAGTACACATCACATTATAGTAGCTGAAAAAGATTCTCCTTCTGTCCTTTCCATTATCTAAACTTATTTACTGTGCCCCAACATTAACTTTTAATTGTGTAACGTTTGGAAATTGATCTAGACATAGTGGATTTGCACTCTGCTTTATAAAGTATTTCATTTCATTCTACTACAAGCTAACTAAAAACCACGTGGAACTTTCTTTCAAAATACTTCCTTCTGTTTCTAATTTTTCTCACCTTCTTACCTCCTTGATACCATATTTTTCTTCCTAATCTCACTATAAGGAGTTTGGAACATGCTAGCATGCTGTAAACAATGCATTACTATACTATCACTAAAATAAGGTTTTCATAGAACAACAATGTAATGTCAATGTTCTACTTCTGAAAGCAGTGGAACCAACTCTATCCTACAATTACTTACCAAAATAATTTGTGTTATCTGAAGAAGGCATGTTTTATAAATCAAAGCAGATATATTGTCAAAGAACTACAAATATATCTGAGCACTTGAAAGGAAAACCAAAATTCTCAGGCAGTATAAAGAGAAGAGAAATTGTCAGCCATGATATGAGAGTTGATATGAAGCTGATCCTTTTAATTTTGTATATATATTCTCTTGTCAAAAGGTGGGTAAGGAAAAGACAGTCAAGAACAGTGAGGTTATATTTATTAACAAAAATATGCAGTATTACAACTCTGAAATATATACATGTGAATCCCTCTCCAATTGCTAGTAAGCATATTTCAGGATTATGATTAATACCTTGAGCTCAGAGCATAAAGATGTCTGCTTTTGATCACAGTACACAATCTTAAATTAAATTGTATCAAGTAATTTGTTTTGCCTACTTGTTTTAAATAATTAAATATTTTATCAAAATGCATAAATAAATTAAAAGCTATTGTTGTCATATTGTCCTCTTTGGCTATCAACTCCATTCAAATTATCCAGTAAACTAAACCTACGAATTACTAAGCTCAGTGGTAGGATTCTCAGTTTGTCATCAGATGATTGGCTCATCAATTTTAATTTTGTTAAATTTACAAGATAAAACTGTGAACTTTGATTAGAGAACAGTCTATTCATCCCTTATCCAAATATAGTCACTTTACAAATAACAAAAATTGTGTTACCTAATAATGATAATTTCATGTGAAAGATGCTGCAAAGGACATATAAGAAACTTGGAAAAACACCATGAATTAATTCTGTTAAGGAGAATCAGAGATAGTCTCAGTGATAGGGGATATTAGTGCTATGATTTTATAGGAGGTCATCAAGACAAGAGCAGGAGAAAACCAATCAAGGAAAAGGAATTAGCTTCAAAAGTCACCAAGGTACAGTCGTACAGATTATGTTCAGAGAATTTCATGTTGTTCAGGGTGGCTAGGTCATAGACTAAGTAGATGGAGACAATGAAAGTGACATTTGAACTGGATTGTGTTGGGCCCTGAATGTCATGGTAAAGAATTTGTATTTTATCCCAAAAGAGATGAATGACAATAGAGACTCTAAGGCAAGTGTGAAATGAACAGAAATATTTTGATATCAACATGTACAATGGGTGGGGCTGGAGAGATAAGACCAAAGGCCAGAAATAAGGCCACCACTGGAGCAGAAATGCAAGGAGTAATTATGTAATGGAAAATGGGTTACGTATCACTCAACTTTTACAATGAATGCCAGCATTTTAGATCTGCTTTCTGGGGGTTGTATTTGAATAATTCAGTTAGCACAGTCTCTACAGGGCATTTTCAATTCTATGTATAGTTTATTCTTAGAGGAGCCAGAAGGTATTATTCTATTCACAATGCAATCTTTTTCAAAATAAAGAGCAATAGCTTTTTCCTTCACATTCACTTTTCTGCTAAAAGAAACATTGTACTTAGTCTACTTATGAGTGAAGTATATTGTTCTCATTTATGGAAGAGTATTATACATTATATGATGCATTGGTTGGAAAATTAAGCACTTGAAAATACACAAAAATAGAATATCTTTATCTTTCCCATTTTCATGCAGGAGAAAAAAATTTTTGTTCTCTTTTCTCCACGGCACTGGTAGGGACACCATAATCTATAAGAGAAGGAGTTTGAGCATGATGTTAAATTATGTTTATACTAAGGAGAGAGTAGATAAAATGCAGGAAACTGAAGTCAAGGAAGAAATGTAAATGTCCCAGAATGTTGGGGTGATATGCCAATTGAGATATCTCTCTCTATTAAGAGCACACATGTATCAATCTGTTTACTTTTCAAATGATAAATGCACACAGAGTATCTTGACAATAATATTATTCCACAAGCAGACATATGGGCTTTATTTAATAAATGATGCCACTGATTAGCATTTATCTTAATGCTAAAGATACAGATTCATGAATCCATTTACCTAGAACACCGAGATGATGAATGTTACCCTGAAGAATTTTCAAAAGAGAAAATAATCCAAACCAATGTTAAATGGATGACATTGTTTTACATTCTCCAGAATAAAATGAGAGGGATAGTATGTAAGAACTCACATGATGGATGTTTATTTGACATTAAGAAAACATCCTTGAATATAATAGCAAGACTTTCACGTAATTTCTTATGAATGAGATGAATTTTCAGAGTGCACATGGACGATAATACAGATTAGGTAACATGGTAAATAAGTGCACAATTATTGAACCACCCCAGGGGTGTATTTTTATAACCAAGCAGCCAGCATTGAGCTTCAGATTCCAATCAGTCAGAAAGAAAGTGAGCTCTGTAGAAATTATTCAGATTACATCAAATAAAATTAGTATCATTTAAACAATTGATGTAATCCAGTTTGAGATGTCATAATAACTCTACTGTTGCATTAACTTATTTTTCCTATCTCTCTGCTTATGCTTGTGTTGAGGTACTTTTGTTTGTTTACTTGATTTTGACTTCCACTTTCTTCTATATTAGCTGTACTTCTTTATTGTCAATATTGAAAATAAAAGACAGGCACTTTCTAAGTAGTATTCAGTTCAATTGGAAACAAGATTTGGCGACAAATGAGTCCTCAGAAAAAAACCTTATGAAGCATAACACAAATCACTATACAATAAAAGAGCTATACACTTTAAATATTAAAATTTTAATAGAAATGTTCTCATACCAAGTAGGGAATTGGCTTACTCAGTACAGACTGCTATAACAGAATACCATAGACTGGGTGGCTTAAAGTTCTCACAGTTCTGGAGGCTGGAAGTCCAAATCAGGGTGCCAGCAGGGTTGGGTTCTTCAGGTTGCAGACTCTTCTTACTGAATCTTCACATACAATCCCATTCATCAGGGTCCAGACTCATGACCTCATCTAGTCCCAATTGTCTCCCGAAAACACCCCATGTTCTAAAACCATCACATGAAAGGTAGAGTTTGCCCATGTCAATGTTCGGGGGACACAAACATTCAATCCATAATGAGAATCATGTTTAACTGAATATAATTAAATATGGAGGGGACTTAGTCAATTAATATGTCATAAAAGTGAACCCCTCCAAAAAGAATACTATAAGTACTATGTATTTTATTAATATGTATTCATATAGGAGTGTGTGTGTATGCGTGCATCTTGCAGAAAATCTGTGACCAACATTTTTTCCTCAGGTACATTCTCATTTTTAAAGGTATAAATCAAAAGCCTATTTTTTTCTTCAGAAAATGATTGTTTCAGAACAAAAAGGGTTTACATTCAGAATGTTTCATGGTACATTATAAAATTTTCCCAAAAAAGCCCACTTCCACTAAAGACAATCAGAGTGTTCTAAGTGCTTCCTCTCATTAAAATAATTACAGTTAATATTCTGAGTTGGACATTGAAAAGTGTTAAGTTCACATATTTTATGTTAGCCTCATTCAGTTCCTCAAAAATTTACTTTGGTCTCCCAGTCTGACATTAAGTCATAGATTGCTATAATTTGTTCATTTTGACTTATCAGAAATATATACATATATATATATATATATATACACACACACACACACATATACATATACATATACATTTGATACCCCTTTAGTTAACTGGAACCACTGAGTGAAAGGCTTTTATTTTGCTGCATCAGCTATCACAGGACCTATAAGTTTTCTTCATCCAAGTCACCCACAAAAAAATTTCCCATCCATGAAAACTTGGCAGAACTACAATCTAGATGATGGTATTGGTCATGCAGGGATTAGAGGTAAGTGAAAACTAGGAATACTTCATGATAGAGGCAGGGCTCCAAAAGTGACATACCATGTCAGAAACAATACTGTTACCAATTTAAAGGTAGGCTATTTATACTCAGAAAAAAAAATCTTAAACCCAAAACTCCAAAGATGTTTATGCTTATTGTTTTAAATTTAAATAGAAAAATGCACTGATAGAAACAATGTTTGTATTTGAATGATTCCAGAGTTTAGCTCCAACATATTTATCTTAAAATAAAAGTGTCTGTGGTCAAATTTTGTGGAAATTTAAATTCTTATTATTTTAAAAACTCGTTCTCAAGTGAAACCTGAATTATTCCACAATGCTATGATCAGGTATAAATTTTGTTTTAAGTAGCAAAGGAAGTTTATTACCATGTGCAATAAGTTTAGCTTTGAGAAGCAAGGGAGGCTTGCTTAAAGAGACAGCATTTAAAAAAATAATTTCCTGATGAATTATTTTAAAATACTAAAGCAACATTTGATAATATCCTTTTTTTCAAAAACAATTTACAAAACCAAAATAACAATAACTATGTGCCCTTCATCTAATATACTCATGTGATACTCTTACATAGAATAAAATCATCAATTTTTCAGGGTCAAATGCAATTGCTATAAGCTCTAGAAATGTGTATCTTGTAAGAAAACTGTATTTTCATGAAATCAAAACACCTGTATTTTGAACTAACCAAATTTTGAACTTTTATTTTGTTTTATTTATTGTACTTTATTATTTGCTATTCTAATTAAGAAAAATAAAGCTCAAGGGATAACTGTTAGTTTTCATGATATGATGAAATATGTTATTATTTTTCTTTACTTCCTTAATAAGGACTATTTTCAATTGTACAGTTAAGCAAACAATTTAAAATTACTCATAGAGCGGCAGATAAACTTTTATTCCTCAGTTTGTGCAACATTTCAATTGAAAAACCAAACAATATTTCATCTCTTCTTCAGTTCCCAACATTTTTTAGCACAACATTGTTAAGAAGTTTTAGTCATTAATGATAAACTGGTGGAAAGTTTAACCCTTCGCTTCACTATGGTCATTCAATGTCTTACAGCACAGAACATGGTTTTATATGACAACTGGATATCGATTCATTTTACAGAGAAAGTCCGTTACCTCACCAACAATGATTTGCATGTATCTTGAAAAATAAAAGCTCTGATTGATTACATATTTGAACCAGGAAACAGTACATATACTCAGCAAAATGACAACAAACATACTCCATTGTATGAGCAAACATCAGCAAAGACAGAATGCAGAATACCAGTCACATATACCAAAGACTGAAAAAGGTTAACTGCAATAATATTTATTTCCTATTATTATAGTGTATTTTCCCCCCAAAACGGAATTGTTTTCTGTCAATTGTGTTATCACAAATTTAATCCATGTTTAATACTTGATTCCAATGACACCTGATATACAGAAGGGAAAAACCATACAGCTCTGGTGTCAGTGAAAGATGTTCGGATCCACCCCTTGTCTAATGGAAATAGAGATGATAGTGATGCCATTTAAGATGGTGAAATAAAATCATTTACAACTCACTGCACTTCTATGAAATCCCTCCAAAAATAACATAAATAATGAAAAATTGGGAAAAACATGTCTGTAATTATAAGTAATTGACAACAAACTATGATAAATAGCTTCCAGATAAGGAGACATCTGCATTAACACGAGAAAAGAAATGGGTGCATATCTTAGATAGGATACAGATTTTGCTAAGTGTTATGGTCCTGAGGTATCCTCCAAAGACTGTTTGAGTCACCATGAGGTGGACCATGGTCAGACAAAGAAAAATCAAGACTGTCTCCATGAAATTCCAGTTATACATTCCTAAGTGGTAGACTATGGAGGTAAAGAAAAAAATGCTGATAGACTATATCTGATAGTTGTGAAACAGCCTGCTGGATAACACAGACCACTAGCCTCAAAATGGGAAAGCAGGAGGAAGAGGGAATAATCACTAGTACACTAACAACACAGAAAAAGGAAGACTGAGAGTTTCACACTGTGAGCCACATAGAGCACCTGAATATCAAAAACAGGAAAAAAATACAGTGCCTTGAGCAGCAGATAAAACAGATATGGGGAGGTGGGCTTGAAACCTGAAATTTAAACAGGTACTTTGGGATGATATGATTCATTTTCCCACCACTTCCCACACTATGAATTCAGTAAATGGCGGGCTTCATTCAGTGATTAACAGAAAGAAACCAGCCTGAAAAATAGGCAAAAGACGCAAAAATCTCAATGAAAAAAGCTGATGAAGTTCATTATCAGGAGAAAAAAACATTGTTCTAGGAAGCAGGAAAAATTTATATAAATAGTTCTCTGTAGTTGCAAATAATTAGATATGATCTCATTAATAGAGTGAGAAGCTCAAAGTAAAGATACAAGGTTTCCATAAAGAGATTATTAAACAGCAGAAATAAATGAAAAATGAAATGGCACAAACCAAGAAAGCAATGTAAATGTACAAAAATATTATAAAGCTTAAAATTACATTAGAGGTTACAAAATAGAATAAACAAAACTGAAAGCTCATTTGCATATGGTTGGCAACAAATTTAAAAATACAAAAGTGATTAAAGTGATTACACAGAATATTATAGTTATAGAGACAAAAAAGATTTAACATAATTAGACTTCTGAAAGGAAAGTTATTTAGATACATAACAGGAAAAACTTTCCTCAAGCAAAAATTGAAATATGGGATAAAAAGACACAGAGTCCTCAAAATCTTGCCAAATTTCAACAATTTCTTCAGTTTTACCGTAGTATGTTTATCTTAAATTTAGATAAAGGTAAATGTAATGGTTTTTTTTAGGAGTTAACATCATATATGGCATATTTAGCTTCTAAATTTATGGAATTCTTTTAAACAGTCTGCTCTTCCTTGCAGACATTTCTACACAAAAGCATGTGGCATGATATTCATGAAACAGTCATTTCTCAGTGGTACGATTTTGAGATTGTTTTAAAATTTTTGCAATACGTATCTTGATTTGTAACGATCAGGTACCATTTTCACAAATTACAATGAGGCCATTGAAAATTAAAAAAAAAAAGAAATGGGAGAGAAAGATTAACTGAGAGAGAAAGGAAAAATGAGACATCTCAATTCTTATACCACCTTTGGACTTATGCCCCTCATTTCGTAGCTCATACAGCAGTCAGGTGGTTGCTCTAAAACAGAAGCATAGCAATCTGTTTGCAACTTATTATCCTGAAATATTTTCAATAAACTGCCATGAATCCAGGTTCAAATCCAATCTCTTTAATAATTTACACAAAACTGTCCCTAATCCAGGCCCAGAAGGTCTTTTCAACATCAATTCTTTCTCTTCCCCGTATTCACCCGTCCCTCCCACTATCCTGAACTATTTGTAGTAAGAGTTCCTCTTGAAGTTCCAAATCTATGTCTCTTTTCGTGCTTCAGGTGGTGTTAAAAATGTGCTCTGTTGTTTTTTTGCAGAAGTAGGCAGACGAGCTGGAACTCCAAATTACTGTACAAAATTCAATTCAGTATCATCTCTGTGGAATCCTTGTTTACCATCCGTCTTTTTTCCTCCCCATCAACTAAGTTATAAAATTACATTCATCCCTTGTCTATCTTCTAAATCAGTGCCATGCCAAGCAATATTAGAGCCTAGTGCAAAAGGAAAAATTATTACTACTGATTCCGTGTTTTTCTAAATTTTGGGTATTTTGTTCATCACACATTTTGATTTTTAAAAACATTCTTTCAAAATATTATTTATTTTGATTCTTCAGGTTTTTGGTGCCCCCATTTATTTTTGTGCCCAAGGTGAGTGTTCATTCATATTACCCTAGAGTTGGCCCTACTCTATGCCACTGAAGAACTTATTATACCGCATAGTTATTTGTCTACACATCTATTATCATTACCAGACTGTGACCACCTGGAAGGGAAGGCCCCAGTTATGTTTATCTATATATATCTAAAAATCAGCACAGTATACAACATTGAGCAAGAGCCCATTTAGTAAAGATGAATAAATACCCAGAAGAGAGAAATAACTAAAATTCTTCAGTCTTTAAAGAATAAAATCTTCCATGAGGAAGAAAATATGCATTTTAAATGAAGTTTTTTTAAGGTAAGGAAACCTTAGTTTGAGACAAGTCATCAGTATAATTGAGCAGTGAAAGTAAAATCAGGCTTTTTCCCCTATAAACATCTATTTGTGACACAAGGTATTGACTGTGTCAATTCCAAGAATACGCTTCTATCTTGTCTACTATGAGAATCAGAGAATATTAAAATTGAAAGAAATCTTAGGTATTATTTAATTCCCACTTCTTCTAAATAAGGAATCAAGAGGTTAAGTGACTTGTCTAAAACCACAATAGAATTAGAACTTGAAATCAGATTACCCATTTTTCTATGTAGTGCTCTTCCTGAAGGTAATTTACAAATCTAGAAGAAGGGACCACTAAAATGAGTGGAGATTGGGGTTTTGTTCCTAAGCAAGGCAGAATTGACCAGTTCAAGGTAAATAAACCACAAACTTTTTAATGTGTTGCTTGAAACATGTTATCTGCTAAGGTGAAGTGATTGAAAATGACCTCTCAAAGTTCATTCTAGCCCTGTGTCTTTATCTTTGTCACTATTTTCTCTATGATTCATTTCCATCTGTAAAAGAAGGTTACTCTCCTCCTATTCTAATTAAAGATTTGTGAGGTCCAATTTAAATATACGTTATTCAGATACTCTGTATTTGCACAATGCAAGTCATTTTTAACTGTGGATTAATCATGTAAATATATTATTG
Source organism: Smutsia gigantea (assembly GCA_032199065.1). NCBI lineage: Eukaryota > Metazoa > Chordata > Mammalia > Pholidota > Manidae > Smutsia > Smutsia gigantea. The sequence continues at coordinate 124,229 of JAVSCE010021775.1, read as the reverse complement.
TATTTATCTACTTATGCCTGGAGGAAACAGGAAGTAATTATATAGCAGATAGTAGATTGGAGTTGAAAGCTAGAATATAGATACTGATACTGAATAAAACAGTTCTGAATTTCATCTTTAAAATACAGAGACATACAAATGTACCATTCTCAGCCAGGATTATTCTTCACAAATTTCCAGTATTTTGGTTCTTGTGAGATTTTCTAATGGTGAAAAGTGACTGATTCTTCACAAAGTGTTCTATTTAATGTAGCTCTGAGTTACTGAAAAGATAGAAATGCTGACCAAAATTAAAAATTGAACCTTGAATTCATTTGATTGAATTAAGTTAAGGAAAACAAACTATACATTATTAGTATTAACATTGTGTAGATATAAGCAATTCCTTTTTGTACTAATGATTACACTTTCTGGTCAATTTGTCATTCAAATTAACAATTAAGAACCCCTGGTTAATTTTGTCCTTTCTTTTTGTTTGACCCCTTGATTTATTTAAAAATCTTCTTCATATGCAAAGGTAAGAAAAAACTGAGTTCAACTGGATCTCTGCAAGTCTAAAATCATTTAGTTTTGTCCCTTAAAAAAAAATCTGTAAAATTTCTGAAGAATTTCTTTAAAAAAAAAAGAAAGCCAGTGAAATATTTCTTAAGAATTTGCCAATAGATAAGCAAGAAATATGTTCCTCACTAAAGAAATAAGGTCATTTTATTGGAATAATGAATGGTCATAGCTTCCACACTACAATTTCAAGCATTTTTTCTCATGGCTAGAAATCTATTCACATTCATGAAATAACTTGTGGTAACCTTTTTTATACAAATACTCTTCATCAAATATATACATATATACAAATTTTACTGGGCCTTACATTACTTGCATCAGTTGGTAAATGAGGGGTTTGGATTGGAGGATTTCTAAAGCATCTTTCAGTCTTAAAATTTTCTATGATTCTAGGAAACACCTAGAGAGATAGTCAAGAAGGGATTCTCAGATATTACTCACAAATAATATCTGGTATTTGCACGTTTTACAAGTCTCATATACAACCATTCCAAGACAATACAATAACTGAAAAACTAATGCAATTAGTTAATATTATTTAATTTCTAAAAAATAAGAGGTCCTGTTTACAAGTGGCTGTTTCTATCAAAATGTTCTCCCAAATATTCAGAACACATTCATTCACAGTGACCCAGATTAGGAAGGGAGAAGTACAGAAGAAAAATGTGGAAGGAACATAACAAAAAACTAGACCGAGATTTAGTAGCCTAAGACAGCTGCAAGAAAGTCAATTATGTTGTTAAGCCTCCCTACTGAAAAGAAAAGTCAGTACCTGAAGATCCTGATGAATTGCATAACAAAGTCTGTGTTATCCTATCCCTTGGCTATGATTTTTTTTTTCTTTATTCAGTCCTCTTGCCATTCTTTTATTTTAAAATGAGTTAGTTATGGAACTGTAGAAAAACTCCCCCCAAATGAACACTATGCCCAGAAAGACAGACCTATGGACACAAAAACTTTATAGGTCTATGTTTTGGAAAAAGCATCTAAAGACCTTGTACTGCATTTCTAATTCCATGATTCTGATCAAATTCTATTCTTGGATCCTGATCAGATTAGAGACAGGTAATCTATACAGTCTTACAGTGCCCAGATTTTGACTTTCAGGTATGTAGTGCTTCTCACTAAAAGAACAATCTGTACCACATTTTCGTTATATTTTGATCAGTTGTGCTAACATGCACTTACCTCAAAATTCACTAGGTGAAAAATGTACTTGTGGTCCTCTCGAAGAAACAAGTATTTTGAATATGTTGTCAGACTCTAAATAAATTCCCTCCATTAAAAAATACAATATCCTTTTTATGGTTTGTTAGCATACATTGACTGTTCTATTATTTAAGTAATATTGTAGGTACAGGTGAAAGAGCTTTGCTAGAGAGACAGTGTCTAGCATAATGCCTGGAACACAGTAGGCTCTGAATAACTACATGTTAAAAGAATACATAACTGAATGAACGACTATCAAAAAAAATTCAAACAATAAGTTAAACTTTGGCTCAAAACACAAATTTTCAAATTGTCAATTTTCAGTCTTGTTTGGCCAACATATGACAGGCAACACATTTCCCCTGGTCTCTGTTTTTGTTTTTGATGCAGCAGAGGTTTCGATCTATTGGTCAGTAACTGTTTTGTTCCATTTCCCTTTTAAAAATGTTTCATTTAATAGGGAGTCTTTTTCTTGAGGATACTAAGATGATCTCCAAAGGTCAGTGCATATAATATCTGATAAATGATTCTAAGGGCAGTGCCACTGGGAAATTTAGGGTGGTGGTTGATATTCATATCATATATTTAAAAATGTCATAGTTTGTTTTCAAATTTCAGTGCATAAATACGCACCATGTATCTCTAATAGCCCTATTTTTCTTCTCCCAACTTTCCAGGATGGTCTGTGTTCCATCTAATTTGAATGCTGAATTGATTCTATTTAAATCATCTTTCTGAAATGAAAGATAGCTCACTTTCTCTTCACTGAGGAATTAATTAACTCTCTCAATAATTGGCTTGAATTTTTTAAATGGAAAAATTACATAGAACTTTTATTTTAGCAAAGAACAATTGTTTATCTTTAAAAACATTTAAAAAGACATTCTGCGCTAAGTTCATCATCTTTTGGGAAACTATTAAAGCAACAAAATTACATTAGACTTTCTGATTTCTCCATAGTGTCCTTAGATAAATAAACAACCCAATAGACCATGTTAAATGCCCCAAATGTTACTGGAAAGAGAATGCGGGCATACTTGTCTATCTTACTTGTGCCAGATCCAGAAGGTGGTGGAGCAGAGGGAGGAGTAGTGGCTGACAACTTCCCAGAAGCCCCTATGGTATTAACTGTGGTCTTAATCCGCTCTAGTCTTGATGCAAACACACGATGGGTAGAAGCAGATGCTTGCTGGCGAGCAAACCCAGTTCTACTAGGAGTAGAAGGAGGAGCGATTGGAAGTGCTCTTGCAGCAGATATAGTTTCTGCTGCATTTGCATGGCTGAATGGGTTCGGACTGGAAGCTAAGTAAGACTGCGGTGTGGCTTCAGAAGATCCTTGACCAGCCGTGGAAGATTTCCTCGAATGGTTTCCCACCTGAGTTCTGTTGCCAACATCAGATTCAGAGTGAACCAAGGCATTTGTTCTTTTTCTCATGTTCAGATTGGCATTTGTGTTCTGAAATGGTATATTAAAAATGATATTGGTTATGTAATTTTATGTAGATTTACACAAAATTCAAAGGGATCAAATAATTAAAATTAGTTTGTTTCTATAAAATTAACTTTTATTAATATGTCTTTGCCACTCAGCTTTATGTTAAAGTTTGAAAATACAAAATAAAAAAATAACATGGATATATTTGAAACTCTGAATCAAAAATCTTCTATTTCAAAATATTATCTTTTCTTACAGATAATCAGAATTTAATTCTATAAAAAGAAAATGAGGCTTTTAGGACTGTGAACTAAAGTTATACATGATTTTATTTTAGGAGTTCATGACGATAACTACTCAATTTCTTTTTTCAATTTTATGGTAAATGACATTCTGAGATGTTATATGCATTTCAGTGGTTTTGTATGTTTGTTTTATATACAGGAATAAGTGTTATCTACTTTTGTGCACAGAATAACAATAATAAACATCCATATGTTTACAAAATCCCTTAAAGAAAGAGGAGAAATTCCAAAATCTTTAATTTCCAAATCCCTAATATTTATTTTCATAGTCTTACACAAGCAATCATATACATTACTATAAAAATCTCAAAATCTTAATGCATTGTAGTTTTTCACCACAATTAGTAGTTAAAACATAAAGGAAGATTAATTTTAAATAAAATGTTGCATTAGACATATAAGCAGTGTCACCGTTTGTTGCATAAATATGAGATCAGATTATTTACCAATTAAGAGTATTTAAATAAAAATAGAATTCACTATTTTCCATCAAATTATTTTATGTGTAGAACAAGTTTGTATTTGAATACAGATGCCTGGTAAACATTAAAATAATTTTTCTTATATTTTGACAGTCACAATAAGTAACTATATAGCCAAATATAGATTGTCCATACTAATATAGGAAAGCAATTGCTCAAATGATTCCCAAAATAGTCATATCTGTCCTTAGGGTATACTATGATTTTGCAACAATTTTTCCTCCTTAATTATGTTTATTCTAAGTTATATTAAGGGCATAGTGTAATTACTTTCTGTACACGCTCCCCTTACCATTTTATGAAATAAATGGTGAATGAGGAGATGGACAAGTAGAGAAGGGAGTGAGAAAGAAGAACAGTTCACAAGTGGGTGATTAGAAGGAGACAGCCTATGAGGAACCTCACAGATATTATGTACAACTAACAGAGAGCTCACTTTACAGAGAAATGTTTTCTCTGCAAATGTAATCTTTTTTCAATACCACATACATCAAGCAGGTTGAAAGAGTTCAATCCATATCTCATACACTTGTGAATTATGATTTCAAGTTCACTAAGAAAAAAAAGAAAACAAAAAGCAGAGCAGGATCTATGAGGTTTAGGAAGCAATTTCTGTCCGCCTGGAGTATTCTTCTAAACAGGTTGCAACCAAAATCATACGAAATTTAGTCTAACATATCGCACCTAATTTTGTTGGAGTCAACTGAAATCAAAATTGACATCAACCTAAAAGCTAAAGGTCCCATTATTTATCCTGTAGTTTCTCTCTACAAAGCAATTTCTTTCTTTTAATTGTAAATGCCAATTAAGCCTCTCATTCTGAGTCCCTTTTTAGGGAAAGGGCCCATTTAGTAAAGATGAATAAATACCCAGAAGAGAGAATATAAAAAAGGATAAAGTATATCCACAACATTTAAAGAGCTTACACTGTCATTGGCAAAATGTACACCCACACATGATGCACCTGAACAAAAAACATAACAAAAAAATAATAATGAAGGGTCAAATTGTAGTAAAATGCTAAATATACTAAGAAGAGAAGGAAAATGTTAATAAAGGACAAATTGGACAAGCAGTAGAAAAATATATATTTTTAAATATAATGTGATCTTTGCATATTACCTTCTTCCACCGAAAGTTAGGTTCCCATAATCTTTAGAAACCCATATTTTTTCCCAAAACTAAATTCTAAAAATTGGAGACTTCACTTCTGACTAAAATTGAGTAATAGGGGCTGAATTTACTGCATGAAATGGCCCAAAAACTGGACAAAATGTATGAAACAACTATTGTTTGAAGACACTGGGCATTAGGCAACACAGGACCATAATCCTATTGGCTTATGAGAGAAAAGAAACAAACTTGAGAGAGTTTCCATGTCGTGGTGCAGGAAAGGAGAATCCTGGAAAAATCTGACAGATCCCTGAATTAAGGAGACTGACCTAAAAATATGGGGAAATCAAGGTGGCTAGAGTTCACAGGGAAGAATAACAGAGAAGTGTATGCTCAAACAAGAGAACTCCCCAAATCTCAAGAATCCCTATAGAGTATTTTGCTAAACACAGATCAGGTTATTAGTGTGAGGTAACTGCCTAAGGCTGAAAAAGGAACCACCTAAAAGGACTAGAAGAAAATAGTATCTTACCCACACAGCACAAGGACTAGTGCATGTTCCCACCAGACAAACTGGAAGATCTCAACATTCATGTAGGATTTGGTAGTGTACTCAGAAAGGCCTTGCCTCGATAATATGGAATAATTAGCCCCAAACACTGTTCTATTCCTGCCTAAGAATTTTAAAAGTAAGGCCCGAAAGGGTGAAACTAACTGTAAGTAACTTAACTTCGCCCCAGGAGAAAACACAAGAACATTTACAGGACCCTGACTTCTTTCCCTCTAGATGAGTACCCTTCTGGAACCTCCTAAAATCCCAAATGTAAGTCATGTTCTACATGGTTGATTGAATACAATAAGTGGACCAATTTGTCCACCTTCTCCGTTTTCACGTCCCTTGTAATGTAAGTTTCCCATACTTCTCCCATCAAGATATGGAGTCTATTTCCCCACAAGCTTCCTTATGACCTTTGGCCAACCCTGTATGGCAGAAGTGATGAGGTGTCATTTCTGAGTCTTAGCCTTAGGAGACCTTGCTTGCTTCCACTCTCTCTCAAAACACTGCCAACAACATGAGAACAAGCTTGGGTTAGCCTGCTGAAAAGATCCCTTGGAGCAGATGCAGTCACCCCAATGAGGCTATCCTAGATCATCCAGCAGTTACCAGTCCATTCAACACATGAGCTTGTCCCAGCTAAGATACAATGAGCTGCCTAGCCAAGCTTAATCAAGATCAGCAGAAATTCCCAGTTGCCTCAGACTTGAGAGCAAAGATAAATGTTTATTGTATGCCATTGAGGTTTTGTAGTTATTTGTCATGCAGCATGGTTGTGGCACTAGATAATGCATACAGACCATATGAATCAAGGGCCCCAACAGAAGGTATTGCCAAACCTCTCATGAGGGGAAATTCCTCAGACATTCTGGGGTAATTAGAAGGCTGGCCTGGCCAGAATTTATCAAAAACCATGAGGGGGCCCTATTGCCTAATTACACATACTAGCTAATTCCACATACTTTGGCCTTTATAATCTTATTCTTAAAGAATAACAGTAATTTTAAATAGAGGAAGTTTGTAGTGATCAACTTAATCCAGTTCCTCATTTCATAGTAGAGGAAAATAGCAGAAAGTTTATGGCTGCCTGGAAGTCATTCAGTTACTTGCTGTTTGCATGTTGCATATCCTCTAGATGCACAAATGTGGAAGAGGCATTAAAGAATTTAACAAACTACACCTATCTCTTTGAGTTTTTCAATATATGTAATAGTTAAATATATTGTTTAAAACATTCAAGACTTGGAAAAGGAGTACAGCATGTCCTTTCAATGTCATAATGGAGCACTGCTTAACAAGTCCACCTAAGGATTATTGTCTCCAGGGGAATTTACCTGGGTTTGAATTTGCTATTTAATATTAGATTTAATCCCAAACACTGTGAAGCTACATGTTAACTTGTACATCCCTATCCAGTAAAAAAGACCACCAAAGGTTATAGTTTTGTTGCCCTGTGGGATATTAACTACTTATGTAGCTAACCTAGCAATCTTATTCTACTATTTCTTTTTTTGTTTAAATGGTTACTTATAGTCATTCTTCAAAAAGATTTTGAGCCATTTTTACCACTTAAGTGGCTCCCTCATTAACTAATGAATTGAACAAAACTTTAACGTACGTCCATTCCGTATTTCTATGTCATATTTTTGAGTTTGAAAATTATATTCTAACAACATATATTAATATATTCTTTCAACATCCCCTATTAAACAAGTTATGAATATCAACAAAATGTAAGTATAGACTTGAGAATATGCCTGGAGAAAAAAGTGATCTCAAGACAAAAAACTAGGATTGCCTAAGGTGATTGGAAAAAGAATCAACGAAGCAAGAGACTTTATGAAAATGTAGGGAGCAGTATGAAATGTGCCATTAGATTACCACCTGACAATAAAGATCAAATATTTTTATTCCCAGTTTAAAAGTATTAGTGAACTTCTAGAGTAAAAAGCTACCTTATTAATCATTGTAGACTAATTCACACAATTGGCACCAACTTCACTTTTTAATACATTTCACTGAAATGCATACAGTACAGAATCAAGATTCTTTTTCAAGGTAAATAAAGAGAAAGCTTCGTTAACTTTCTATCTGACATCCAGATTACTTTTTTCTTTGTTTATGGGACAGATTTCTAGAATACTACAGATAGTACCTAAGGCATTTAAGTTATCTTGACTCCATCTCAAGTCTGAATAAGAATGCCTAAGAAGTCTCAATACTCCATAGATCAGAACCTACATAAAGGAAAGCAGAATTAGACTGATTTGAGGCCTAAATCTCTGCTGTCTGCCAAGCAGCCAAATGATTCTCAAGTTATTTTGTAATGATATCTCAAGGTCTCCTATGCAAAGAGTAATTGTCATTTTCCATGATAACAAACCACAAAAGGATTGAGAAATCTGCTGACCTACAGGACTCACTAGGAATAATATTCACACAGGACTCACTAGGAATAGTATTCACACAGCCTTCAAGTTTTGGAGCAACTAATACGTCAGTCAGAGTGATGTTATGTTTCATACAGAGTTTAGAGACTTGAGTGCTCCATCAGTATTCAGCAGACACAGCGGTTACAGACAAGAAAAGCACCTAACCTTCCCTTGAATTTTAAAAAATGATTCAGTTTGAAATCATTTTGTCATAAGTCACAATAGCCCAAAGCAAGGAAACTGGTGGCATAGAGATGTGAGGTGGCAGATTCAAACATTACCAACAAATTAAAGCAGCAACAGGCAAACAGGAGCAAATCCAAGCAATTCATCAATCATGACTGTGATCTGACACAATTTCTAAAGAAGTATTATCAACTACAAAGAGAAAATTCATCTCAACTTATTACTCTAGCAGCAATGAGATAAAGTGACTAAGACGAGGTTTGCAGAATGCAAGCTACCTTCATATTGCTTGCTGGAGAAGTTAATGAAGTTTAATAAAATGTAATTTAACCCTTCTAAATTAAAAACAAACAAGGCTAATAATGAACAGGTTTATCTTCTGGAATATCAATGAGTCACATGAAAAAATCCAATAATGTAAAGACATTTATTCAAGGCCATTCTGACAGGACTTCAGGGGTTAGCCACACATCTTATTGAATAAGGAAATAAGCATGGGAGAGCAGCTGGAACTAAACTCCAAGGTAATGACTTATACTGAGGACTATCAGTAATGTCCCTATAAAATGCTACCACATAGAAATGAAAAACATCCCTTCCAAATAAACATGCTAAATATTTCATAAATAGTTACCAGGGGACTCTGTATCATACATTGAACAACAAAATATAGAAAGGAAAATTCTGAGTTCCCTATTTATTGTATTTCATTTCCTCCCAATGTTAGCATTTAATTTAATGTTTGTATTTCCACAAGCTATAGAAATATTATTTTCAATATCAGGTGCTGGGTAAGAAATTTATGTCTTCAATTTGAACTTAGAGAATAAGACCTTAAAGAATTCATTCATTTTACTTTTACATATTTAGAAATTGAAAGTTTAAAATATTAGGATTTCTTAAAGATATGCAGTTTTGTGGTGCTTTTGTTTCGTAATGATTCCTAATTCTTTTTTTTTTATTTGTCAATGCTTTGCAAATTAAATATATGGCTATACAGGTAAAATCTCTTTGTTGGAGACTTCTCTAGTCAGAGCAGAAGTTCTCAGTTTGCTTAAGCAGACTTGACCAGACCGCTACTTGGAAATGCTCCAGGAGCTGCATTCACCAAAATTGCCAACATAATGCTGGAGAGGGTAGAGGTTAAAGGACCCTCCACTCACACCCAAATTTGAACACTAAGCTGGATGAATATTTCTCACCCCATAATAAAAAGCAGTACTATAATCATTCTAGGTGTTTCTAAGAATAACGTGGAGCTAGTTAAAACTCAATCTCAGGCACTATTTGCAGGAATTCGTATTTATTGGTTATGCTATCTTAGTCATCAGGAATCAGAAATTGGGTAAACAGGATGGTGGACCCCAAATCAGACAGACCTGGACTCAAATACTGAATTTGCCATTTACTAGCTGTGAGATATTTGGCAAGTTATTTAACAAGTCATTTAACCTCTTGAACCTCAAAGTCCTTGCCAAAAGAGGGGCAATAATGGTACCTTCCTCACAATGAATAAACAAGGTATTGCACATAAGGCACTTACACTGTCCAGTACATGTTAGGCATCAAGTGAATATTATATAGAAATAACCCAGCAGAAGGCAGATGATAAGACTGTGCTCCTGAAAGAAAAATGTTTTATTACTCATGAATAAATCATCACAGGAAAATATTTTAGGAGATATATTCTATATTTCTGTAATAATATGGCCACTGTTTCTAGTAATCGGAAAGGTGGAGGACTGATGAAGCAAAGGACAGTCGTTGGTGAAGTTGACCATGAAAAAGATGTTGCTGGCTGGAATGAGAAATAAATACGAGGAGATACAAAATGCAATAGCAAAATTCAAAATACATATGGACGTAGTAAAGGTGAGAATTAACACTAGAGTAAGTCCTATAATGTACGGTGTGAGACAAATAAATACTAAAAGCTCTTCTAGGAAAAAATAGCAATAGGAACAGCAGCAACAATGGTTAGCTTGTACTGAGTGGTTCTTCTGCCCCTGGTACTCAGTTAGCATGCTTTTAACTAACCAGCTACCACAACCATATGTCATGCTCCATGCAGGGTAAATTAGTGCCACAAGTATTTCAATGTCCCCCCAAAAAACATAGGTTATATAAAAAGGGCATCTCATGTATTATTGTGTCAGATCATTGCTTTCTCTCCTGGAATTTCTAACTATTAGTGAAGTCTAGAAACTGATCATCAGAGAAACAACAGACTGGAGGAACTGTCCTCATCCAATCTACAGGGTCTACAGGGTAATATATTCACACATTATGCTATGAAAAGGCAAACTCAGAACATGGACTCAGAATTACAACTTTGGCAACCCAGTTTGGCTGGCACACTTCCTACCTATAAAGGGATATTAAAATTAATCATATCTGTGTAAATATTGGCCTGGCACTATAAAATCACTCTTTTTCTTTTATCTTTTATTTCAGTTACAGTAATCAAAAAGACTTCCTCCCACATTTAAATTGAAAGCGGGAAATGGGGCAATGAAGAGCACCCCACTGTGGATACTAGAAGGTAACAAATGCCAAAGAAGATAAAAATCAAAACAGTTAAGAAGTTTTAGTCATTTGTATGGACTGAACTGTGTCTCCTCAAAATTCATATATTGAAGTGCTAGCCCTCACCTACTGGATTGGAGGTATCTTTAAGAAAGTGATGAAGATAAAATGAGGTGATAAGGATGGAGCCCTGATCAGATAAGAACTGTTGGACTTATAAAAAAGCAAAAGACACCAGAAAGCACTTTCTGTTATCTGAGACACAGAAAGGAGGCAGTTGTCTGAAGACCAGAACAAGAGCTCTGACCAGAAAAAACAAATCTGCCAGAACCTCGATCTTGGATTTTCTAGACTCTAGAACTATAAGAAAATTAATTTATGTGGTTTAAGCCACTAATGTTATTTTGTTATGAGTCTGCTCAGACTAAAACCATCATTGAAGCTTCAGTAAAATTAAAGACGCATATTTTAAGATCAGGAAAAAATAAACAAAACCTAAACTTGCAGCTCTCTCTTTTGGGGTATTTTCTGTTCCTAGTCTGTTCTGTTCCCTCTTCTCCACTAAGGGTATATAATTTTCTGATAACCCCAAATCCTAGGTAGAGTTAAGATACAAGATACACAGAGAAATTGGGATTTTTTTTGACAATAATTAAGCACTGAGTTCTTTGAAATATTTTTAGTTGTTCTTTTTTGAATGAAAATAGTTTCATATCCCCGATGTTAGCTACATTCCCTTCCTAAACTGTCCAAGTTGCCTAGATATAAGTTTCTTCCAGACACTCTTGAGTTCCTTTCACTTTTTCTTCACCTAAATCAAAAGAATTCAGTTAACTGGGGTTTTAATTCAACCTTCTAGTTTGGACTTAGCTCCAGATCCTTATTTAACTACCCAATCTTCTTCCCTAAATACTTTTGCTTCCCTTCAGATTATGACACATGTGGGACTACGTGTGTGTGTATGTGTGCATGTCTGTGTGTGTGTGTGTACAACAGTTGTTGATTTCAGAGCATGTATTTGTCAAAATATTGGCAAAATGTCACTAATAACATGATTTACAACTATTCTTCTTGACATTTTGTATTTTTTAATCCCTAAAAGTAGAGTTAATATATGTAGATATCTGATTAAACATTGCAAAAAAATACCTTACTAGATTTTTCAATTCCAAACTTGGGTGTCCAAATAAATTTTTTTTTTGGATCCATATCATATATTAAATGATTTGCTTCATCTTCAAAATATTCATAAAGTTACATTCAGACTTAGAAAATATTTGGAAAATGCTTTTTCTTGATACAGATATGATATGATTTAATCATAATGAAATCATGCTATGATACATAGCCATCCAGAAGGATTCAGGTCCATGCCAACTCCACAGGACGCTGACAGAGCAAGTAGTCTGAGTCACAATTTTATCTGCATCAGCAGAGGCAACAGAGGCACTGTCTAAAAAACAATAATTTTATCAAGACCAGATCCTCAATATACTTCTGTTGGGGAAATTCCAAAGCTCAAGCATTATCAGCCATGTGCCTTTGTAAAATCATAGCTACACAGCATAGGGAAGACTTTTGATGGGCCAAGAACCTTACCTAAAGCAGTCTGAGTTTCTTTGGATTAGACATTGTTTGCCTACTGAATCTAGATACTTATAATAGCTTTAATAGATTGGTTTTTAGGGAAAAAAAAAAGGTCAAGTTCCATGCTTTGTCTCTTGTTGGAAGTGAACAATAGAAGATCCACAGTTACACTCATAAGCAATAAAGGACTTATAAAAAGCATTGATTTGCCATATTAATTAATTTACTCAACGATATGTATTGAGTGTCCAATCTTTCAAGTTGTTTTGCTGGGCATTGGGAATAGAGAGGTGGCAAAAAATACATTCCTTGCAACTGCTTCCAGGAATTATAAAAAATTATAAAAATCAATAAATACTATAAAGGAAAAACAAAGGAATTGGGGAATATATTACCAAGTCTGATTATGGGTGAAGTCTCTTGGTGAAAGTGACACATAAGTTGAAACTTTAGGGATGAGTAAGGTTCAACCAGATGGAAGAGGGACTGTGGGGTCAGGGAAGAAAGTGCCTAGTGGTAGTGGAAACAATTTTCAAAGATTTCTCACAGTAACAGAAGGATAAGAAAGGCCAAGAAGTTTTCTTCTCAATTAAAATTAAGTCTTTTGAAGATGTTCTAAAGTCCCCCTTTTCTTTCCTTTCTCATATTCTTTTGAAACAGACAATTAAGGTGATGCTATACATTCAAGGGCTATGCTAACGTAATGTCTGATACGAGCCCTTGCCAGATAGGAAACAAGTATCTCCATCAACACGTCTACAATGTATCGAGTGCTTACTATAAACGAAGCATACACTAAATGGTTTTAACAAATAACCTCACGTATTCCCTACAAGCACCCAGAAGATAGTATTCATATTCTCATTTTTCCACTGAGGGCACTGAACCCTAGGAAAGCTGGGTACTTTTCCTAAGGTCAGACAATTAAAATGAGCTAGTCATGATTTGAATCCCAAACCCATTTTTTTAACCACTTCGGGAAGCTGGCTACAACAGGAAATGCATACGTTAACGGGATTAAAAGAAAGCAGAAAATAATTTACCTCAAGTCCATCCACAACAATCCAGACCAAGACCAAGTAAGTGACATTTATAAAAAGTTTGGTTTTTCACATTTGCATTTGATTTACATTTATTTAGTTTCTATTTTCAGCTAAACATTATACTACTTTTTCATCCCACAAAAAGTCTTCCTTGGATTAATCTTTCTTTCCAGTATATGTAAAAATTGTTCTAGAGTTTTTAGGGAATGTTCTTGCTCTCATTCTTCCTAAAATTCTTCTTACTTATTTGGTGCTTGGTTGTCAAAATGTGCTGTAAATAGTTTGTATCCCAGATATCCTCTGTATCTCCAATTTTTTTAAAAAAAGATTCAATATCATCACTCCATCTGCATCTTCTACATGATAAAAATATATTTATGATGCTCTTCTCCAAGGGGAAAGCTGTGCCCCAAATTTCTTCCACCAAACTTTCCCTTAAGTTTGAATATAACACTTCCATAAGATACCTTAAAATGTACTGTTCAAATATATGGTAAAAGTGAAACATTTCTTTTCCCCTGATGTATAGGATACCACAGTTTGGACTTTAACTGTAACCTAAGGAAAGTATCAACATAAGCACTAGCTCTAGTTTCTGACTTGAGAATGATTCTTCAAACATATAATTATAAATAGTTAAAGTTAATGAAGTTCAGCAATACACGTGCCAGATTATGTATAAATGCATGTATATGTGTATGTGGCAGAAGAGGCCTCATTAAGCCACCTAATGCATGTGCTTCTATATTTTCAAAGTCAATTCCCTTCGCTAATCTTTACGAATGGAATCACAGGCAATTGGTCATAAAGCGTATGTTCAATTATCCTTTTAACAAAAGTCATTACACATCTACTCCATCTACAGTGAAACAACACATTAAGTCAGCAGAACAAATTGGTATTTTACCATGACACCAGTTGGCAGCCCTTACATTGTTAACCAGACAACCCCTCAAATAGCTGAAACCATGTTGGTTTTTGCCAGGAACTAATTTGACTTGTCCTGAGGAGTAAGTGCATGTTATTGGCTATAGTTTCCAATGAGGCATTACCAAACTGTTCAACATTTAACAAGGCTCTCATGCTGAAACAGCTGTTCATCCCAAGTGAAAATTTCAAAACTCTCTCTGAGCCTAGATAATCTTACTTGAGCTAGAAAATAAGGTATTAGACTATTCTGCATGCTCTACCACTTTATGACAAGAAAGCTAATTTTGCACTTCAGTAGAGGCAGATTGCAAATTTAGCATGAATTGAACCAGTAGCTGAGTTGCGGTTTATGGCAAATGGCTCAGCACATTAATGAATATCACCAAGATAACCACCTCAGCCAAGCAGGCCAGAAACTAGCAGACTCAAATATCTGATAGGCAGCAAGGGAAATGTGCCCTCTCTAGGTATCTGTAAGACAAATCTTAAGACCCACAGTTACCAAATATCTATTTTGGTTATCATTCTTATTATTAGGACAATATATTAGGAGTTAAAAACCAGAGTCAGAACCATGGTTTTTAAACTAAAGTAGATTCAAGATTTGGTCTCTTCTAAATACTAGCTGTGTGACTTTGGGGAAGTTATTTAGCCTCCCTGTGCTTCAGATTTCTCCTGAGCAAATGAGGATAGTAACAATAACCACTTAGAGTTATTGGATGGAGTACCTAGAACAGAGTAAGTGATCAGTACTTGCTAGATATTGTTATCATTTCATATTCTAAGACAAATGTATAGTCCTTGAGAGCTAAAATATTATAATGGAAGTTTCCATTATTTCTATACTCAGATATTCCCTGTATTTTTTCAAAAGAACTAAATGTTAAATTGAATACTGTAACAACCCATGTTAGAAAATGTTGGAAATACAAAAATAGAAACTAAGTGTGGGAAATATGGGAAATAAGCTGATGGATGCTTAAAATCAGGAATCCTGTGGATATTGTTCTACTTAATTATATTAGCAATTAAAAAAAATAGTTGCACTGTCTTAACACACACAATACTAAAACTGCTCTCATATTATAAAGAAGCAAATAGAAATGTCAACTCCCACACCTTCACAAACTTTTGACCTTCTCTAGCTACTACTCTTTCTATCACTGCAAGTTTAGGGAAAAGCTGTCTACATTTATTGTTTCTACTTTACCTGTAATTTACTTTTCAACCCATTGTTATTTTAGCTCTCCTCCCAACTTTCCCTTGAAACCCTTTGTGGATTGTTCCAATAGGTATTTTTTAAAATCTGTCTTACGTACTGTCCCAGCAGTATCTAACACTATCCAGCACACCTTCCTTTTCTACAAGTTTCACAGACTAGTCATGTTCCCCTTACCTTTCTCAGTCTCCAGTGTGGAGAGCTCTTCCTATACCTAATCCTAAAATGTTATCTTTCCAGGAGATTCGGTTTTTAGACATTTAGTTGCTCACTCTTCAGGTAAATAAACCTGTCCAGTGGCTTGGATTTTCATCCTATATCAATATCATAAAATCAATGTCCCCAATTTTTTTCCAACCTGAAGGCCCACACACCCAGCAGGATATCATTCAGATGTACTAGAGGCATACCAAACTTTTTATTTATTCATTCATGCACCCACTCATTTATTCATTCAATTATTCAACACATATTTATTGAGTGCCTATTTACATGCAGGCACTATTCTTGGCTCTGGTGATATGAAAGTGGAGGAAAAGTCCAAAACTGTTACCTTTATGGAACTTACATTCTTGCCCAAAGTCTAATCCATGTACAAGTTTATTCACATTCAATAAACCCAATATATTTACCCAAACAAATACATTACTGTATTCTAGATCTTAGTGACTAGCACACTATCCAGCTAGCTTTCTAAGCCACAAAGCTTCAACTATTCTTGCCTCCTTCTGCCTTACTGTTTTGCATCCAACTTCCTTAATATTTTTCCATTCTTCCTATTCTTCTTCACAGTCATTGTAAAGGCATTCAACATTTCTCACTTGACTACTGCACAGGCCATTAATGTTCTCAGACCTAACATCTTTATGAGACTTTCATTTATTTCTCCACTAAAATGATACTTATGGATTATAAATCTGATTCTGTTGCTTCTTTCCTTCAATTCTTTTGGGTGGCACTATGATGTTTTCAGGAAACAAACAAACAAGAAAACACTTCTATGACACATCATTCTCACTGATCTGGAACCTCCTTCCCAGTCCAGTTTCATCTCTCTTATTCCCAAACCTTCCTCTTAATCACCACAGGTACCTAGTATAGAATATCAGTGCCTGATTTCTACTCATTTGCTTTACCCAAGATGTTACTCCAGGCAGGCTTATTGTCTTTCTCTGCCTCTGGGGTGCTCTGTCTATAGGAGCTTGACTGGAGAGGGGGAGAGGGTTTGGCTAGAAAGTCAATATCCCCTGAATAATCCTAGTCAACAAGAGATAAGAGTTGGTTTAGTAAATAAGTACCCTACTCTGGGAGAGTCTCTAGCATGATGAGCACACAGGGGTAAAGCTGCTCATTAGTCATGCTTTATTGGGTTTTCTTCCTTTCCAGCTCAGTTTCCTCACAGTGCTTCTTGGGGTCACCTCACAAATAAATTGCTTGCACACAAATCCTTGCAACAGAGTCTACTTTGAACCCCAGTTGAATCCGGATCCTACCCAGATTGTCTTCATTTAGCTCTACAAGTATGAGCTATGTTCCTTGCTTCTGGCCTTTGCCTCCTCTCTTCTCACTGCCTTCCTTCCTCCATCTTCTTTGCCTCCCTTTTATGTCTTCTAAGATAGTATTTAGCCATTGCTTTCCCTGAGAAGTTCAACCTGACACACCCACCAAGCTCATCAGAATCCCTCACCACAGAGACACTAATCTGGACTGTTTTATCTTTACACAGCATCCTATCTTTCCTAGCTTTGCATGTAGCATGATTTGTGAGTGCCCCTCCTTCCTGTGAGTTTCTTTAGGGCTTCAATAGTGTCTTACTGTTTTCCTTTCCTTACTGACCAGCACAGTACTGAGCACTAAGAAGTATTCAATAGAAACAAGTCAGATGAATAACTAATAAGTGATGAGTAAACTGGATTGAAATAAATCAACAAAATCACTCCCTCCTGTATACTCAAAACAGCAAAACAGAGCCTCGTACAATGTGCATCAAGAGATAAGTAGTTGGCAAAGCTATATAGCCCAAAGTGCTACATTTAAATCCACTTGAAAACCAGATGACAGTTATTTATTCCATCCAGATTATACTTCCTGGGCCACTACACTAGTTAATGGACTGTTTAATGAGTCAGTCCTGGAATATTAACTGATACCCAGAATTAAATGTCTTTCCTCTCCCATTTCATACAACTGCCTGCTTAAGTATATGACTGAATGATTGCTATGGAGCAGAAGTCACCTCCTGGATCAGCTCCACCTTCCCCTTGCCTTTGTGCTACAAAGGAGAAGCATGAAGCCCACAGGCACCAACCTGCTTCTCTAAGAAAAAGTGATGAGAAATGCAAGCCTCTCCTTCTTCAAACCACTTGAAACACGTAGCCAGTGGCTGAAATAGCTCATTTAACAAGGACTGAATTTTTCCTCTCAATCATAGTTCTAAAGCTATCAGTTATTGAAAAGCTGATTTTCAAAGCGCACCCTAGAACAGCTTTTCTGTACAGCTGCAATGCTATTTAAATCTCCCATGAATATATCCACAAATCCAAGAAAATTCTAAGCTGAAATTCTGCTCTTAGAGAGAACATAGTAAAATAAGACCTTATGGGGGAAAACATCTAGGAAGCGAAATCTGGTCATTAATTTTAATACAGAAATTATAAAATCAAGGATTTGGTCTCTGCCCCAAACAAGAACACCTGAAATCCCTGTTTGGAAGGTCAGCCTAGAAGGCTATTGCGTGAGACTCTTGGGCAGACATTAGCAGTCAGCCTCACAGTCATTCTTTAATAAGCCTTCAGAAATATGGATAAATGCCTTACCTTCTGCTGTGATGAGGTGAGTAGGAGATGTAGAATCAGCAGGAAAGGCAGTGCTTTGGAGATGCTAAATATATCAATGGAAGGCAAGATCATCCATGGGAAGAACTGACCCTTGAACCCTGGTTTCTGCTCCACAGTAAGGCTCAAGTCATCTCAACATTATTGTAAAGTAATTCCCGTAGCTCCCTGATGACCTGGCAATGCTGGCATCATGCTTTAATCTCATGTAGCCAGCCATTGCATTCTCCTGCCCTGATCAAGCAGTCTCATTGCCATTTAAGCTGCCTGTATAGGACGTTGTGATATTGATACTTTCTTGAAATTTCATCAAAGTGGAAACTTCTAGACTCTAACCAGCTATACTGCAATCTGAGTTTCATTTAAAACATTCAATTTCATTAAATTACCTACCAAATGGAATTATATCAAGCATGAATCACTGCTATGAATATTTTGGAGCCATTTACTTGGAGGCTATTGATGAAAAGCTGAAACTATACCTAACAAATTCACCAAAATCACTGACCAGAGAAAAGCCATAATGAGCATTGTTCTGTGCTCCATCAGGTGTTGTTAGCCCTGTGATTCACTTCTACTATCTCTTAGCTCCCAGGATAATAGCTCTCCAGGCTGGGGCTGAATGAATGATTGCTAAATTAGTGATTCACTTCAAATAATGAAATGCCGTAATATTCCACAGGGTATGACAGGATGATTGTAAGACATAAGGCAAGTGGTCTATACAGCCTCAATTCCTAGCACAATTCATGGTACAAATTAGACACTCAGCAACTATTTGTCAGCAACCAGATAAAGGAATATATGTAAGCTGAGATCCTGGTGTTTATGAAAGATTACTAAATGCCGGTGCACTGAAAGTGCCACACAAATGTTTCAAGTCATCATCTGACCACAAAACATGAATAAAATCTCAGCAGGGCCAAAGAAAATTTGGATCTAATCCACATTCTAAAGCATTGTGGAATTAATAAATGAAAATTTAATGCCATTTTGAGTTCTTGTTATGCTGCAGGAAGCCTGCTGTTCCCTTGGTTTTAAAATACTTTCCCAGCATACTAAAATGAGAACTCTTTTTCTCCTGTTGTTCTTTCCTTTGTTTCCATAGGAAACAGTGACTTCCAGGCATCCAAGATGACACAACACAGATTGCCAAATTGCATGCCACCCTGCAGTTGCCAAGGAGATAATGTATGTCATTCCTACAAATAACATGTTGCTCATGCCTTCATTTCCTTTATCTAGCTTTTTAAGATATTCTTCGCCTGAATTGAATTCAGATAATGTTCACTGTGAACTGATGGACATTCTCCTTTTTAAAAAATATGTTTAGCCCATTTCCCCAAGGCACTTGAGAGCATCACGTACACTGTCTGTGGAAGGTCTGAGCAAATTTTATGTGGATTTTGGAATCAGTGATTCAGCAGTTTTCACTAAAAAAAAAAATTCATCCTGAGTTCTGTCTGCTTGCATTCTAAATAAAGGTCCAGTTAAATCCACACCTGGCGCTAACATATTCCAGTTTAAAATGGCCAACCACAAAATTAGCTGCACTTTGTTAAATTTACATATAAGGGAGGGAGAGATGGCTGCAAGAAAAGAAGGAAGGGATGGATGAAGGGAGAGAGGAAAGTAGGGGAATATATTTTTTGAGCACCTACACTATTCCAGACTAAGCATGTATGAAATCAACAAACAGAATTAGAGAAATTAAAGATCTTGGCTGACATCATCCCATTAACAAGAGGTAGAGTCGGTATTTGAACCTGAGTATGTCGGACTTAAAGGTGTGTATTTTCCAGTTGCCTAGTGCTGCAAAATAAATCACCCCAAATGATTGAGACTTTAAGCAACATCAGCAACCATTTTAACACTAGCTTTCATGACTATGCAGGTCGACCAGACTTAGCTTGGCAGCTCTCGTTCAGCAGCTCACAGTGGTTTTAGTCAGAGTGGCTGGGACCGGAGAGACCTTGAAGGCATCGTCACTCACATGCTTGGCAGTTGATACCAGAGCTGTCAGTCGGAAGACCCTACCTGTGGTCTCTCCATGTGGCCTGGGCTTCATTCCAGCATGATGGCTGGGTCCAAGTAAGGGGTCCAAGGTCACATAGCATCACTTCTGTGGTCACAGGCCCACCTAGATTCAAGGGTGAGGGAACACAGACTCCACCCCACATTGTAAGAAATGCATGTGGGACGGTCAGTGAGGGGGTCAGAGGTCTTTTAGCAGCCATCTTGAAAGATGTTTTCTCACACGACATATTTTTTGCAACATCCAGTAATGCCTCAAACAGCCTGAGATCTAGGCTTCACAGGCTCTCTTTTCCTGGTTGGGAGTAACTGGGGATGGAACAGTTAAAACAATCAGCCTAAGAAGAAGAATGGAGCAAGTTTTAATGTTGGCCGGATGAATTGTGACAAAAACCTGAACATTGAAATTAAACTTTGGAATGAGTTTCTGATTAAATTATGCACATGCATGTTTATCAGAATCCCTTTTCACTCCCGCATTGTCAATTTTCAAAGCATTCAGATATCATAAAAACTAACTTTACACTAAAACTGTATTGTGGCATATTCATATTTAAGTTAGCATTATATAATATTACCAAAAAGTATTTTTACTTAATTTAGCTTTTTGGTTCTTTTGGTACCTAGATAAATAGACATTTCCTACATGAATTACAGGTAGACTTGCTCAGCATGGGGTATGCCTATGTAGAAATAGTAGCCCAAATGAATGGCTGCTACAAGGGGTAATAACATAGCCCACTTGTGCTATGTTCTTGTCATGTTAATCTATCACCTACCATCAATATATTAGGTGGCTATTGGCTAATGTCTTTAACCTTCTCAGCACTCTTTAAAATTGTTCCAATAATGAACCTAGCTAGGCCTGGACTATGAGCCCATCCAGCTGATCTGAAACAGCCATGAGACCTCTATCAATCATCCAATTTGTACATTAACCAAAATAATCACATTTATTTATCCTCTGGGAATCTATCAAACTATTATCATAAATAATGAGAAACTCAGCCAGAAAATAGGACCTAATGACACGAAGAAAGAACACCAAGGAATAAACACAATGATCAGATTGTGGAGTTCTACAAACTGGGGAAGAACATTATAGTGAGCTAGTGAAAAAGCAACAGAAAATTCCGTCTCATTGCTTACATGGCTGAGAGTGTTTGATTGTGCTCACTCTACTGCACTGGCAGATCGGTCTGGAATAAACACATATAATGTTCATATTTAATGTAGCTGTTTCTGAGATGAACAGCTCTATCATGAGTCAGGCTGACAGCACAGTATTGATAGAAGTCTGTCAAGCAGTGGACCATAGTCCCAAACAACAGCAGAGTTCTATCTAGAATATGACAATTGGATTTGTACCTTTTTCTTCCCAGATAAGTCCAGCATCTGTTCTCATTCAGGCCATATATAATATGAAATCTTAGGATAGCCTCAATTAGGGCTTTATAAAACAAAACCTAAAAATTCAAGTACTTAGGTAACACACAGGCAGAACCCCACAAGTGACATGGAAGAAAGGAACTCTTACTCAGTATTTCTCTTCTTGCTTTCTTACTTCTGATTTCACTCCATCTGTTTCAGCTCTCAGTCTTACATCTGTCTGTACCTGGGTTTTGTTTTTTTTTTCTGAAATGAGGAAGGCAGTCTGATAACAAAATCCCTGAGGGTAAAGTAGCAGTATTTACCGGTCCTAGATTATACAACAATTGGCCTTGCACAATACAGCACAATAAGACTTGAGATTCTTTTTACTTCTCTGTGTTCTTCCATGCTATGTGCCCCAGAACTTTGAAACTTCATAATGATATGATTTCTAATATTGTGAGTAGCTAGTTGCACTTAATGGTTGCAAAATGACTGGATAGATACCAGGAAGTTAATTGTGGTCAATAATTACCTTAAATTGTCTCATGAGATTCTGACATGCCCTATTGATTGTAATTTTAAGCTTTAACCACATTATATCATGCCTGTTAGAGTCATACAGATCTAGACTGTCATTTGAAATACTTAATTTAAATAGCTTAGCAAATTTTCAATGCCAGAAGACAGCTTTTTACATTTGCTCCACTATTAAGGTAACTATCCAGTCTATTGCTCAACCAGGACATTTGTATAAGAACAAAAGCTAAACTGGGTGGGCCACAAAGACAACAGGCATAAAATCAAGCAGTTGCCAGCAAACAAGGGCAAAGTCAACCTACCCATTACACATTAATTTTAAAAAATAATAAAAATTTCCAGTTTGTTGGGAATTTGAAGATCACATAGAAAAAAAATGTATGTTTCATTCAAAAATGATTTTAAGTCTTTCCATATTCTATCTCAATGATGCTTTGATACACTTCTTTAAAGTGTTTTTAGTAATGAATTTGATTTAAAAAATTTGGCTATTGTACTAAGGATATTACCCACTGCAAATGTTCAAAAACGATTTACGGAATTTTGAAAGATGAGTGCAATTCTTAAAGAACACTGTGGAAAAATAAGTCTAAAAGCAAACAAACCTAAATATTGAAAGCAACGAAAGGCGAGATTCACCTCTTAGTTAACAGAGAACAAACAGGATTCACCACATATAAGCTCATTCTATTTTTATGAATTGCTCAGGGATACTAATATACTTTCTGTCCCCAGATCGAGTCCCCATTGACCTTAATCTATTTCAGTCCTGAAACATATTCTCGTTCTTTGGATAAAAGGTAACTCCTTGGTGCCAATTTTAGATCAGCCCAACGGGCAAACATGAAGCAGAAAGCATGTTAACATTTTTCCAGGATCAGCTAAGGCCTTAGCCAAGTAGGTTTCCTGTTCAGGGAAGCAGCGACAGTGAGCTGGGCACAGAGGAGACTGCCTTGTTGAGGCTCTGCATCTGTCCAAGCCTCTAAATAAAATACATAAACTAACAAACGAATCCTACTGAGAGCATTGAGATGTCCACAGAGGATGAGCCAGCTCAGCCCCAGGCACACAGAGCACAGCTCCAAGGTTTTGACATTCTCTGCGGCAACCTCAATGTTTGTCTTGAAAACAAATGAGCAAACTAACTAATAAATTAAAATCATTATTAGGACGATTTCTTACTAATTACCAGTTTGCTGTTGAAAAGAGGCAGCTGATAAAGGAAAGTATAGGTCAGGTCTAGATCTTATCTTCAAAAGACCACTAAAAAGGCCGTTTTTTAACATTTTAAAAAACCATTTTTGAACAGCAAAATGGTATTTTCATATGGTTCCACCTAAAAAAGCCTGGCTTTTCTCAAAACAAATCACAGGCTCATTTCTTCATGGAAGGGGCAGCCAGCCAAGGTCAAGTGCCCAGACCATGATGGCCACTCATCACTGCTGTCCACATTTTTTAGTTAAGGATCTGCTCAAAGAATATAACAAAGTAACTATACGGTTGTCCAGCTCTTGCTGACTTTCCTGGAAGCACCTTTCAAGCTCCACAGAGGTCTCCTTTTCTCCCCTTCCAAGCAGATTGCCATTACAAGAGCTTCTTCATTCAAACCAGCTCTGAGAAGGGTATTGATTCGATCCTTTTTCCACATTCAACCAGAAGATATTTCCTTGTGTTCCAGGTATAGTGTGAACAGCAGAATCCAGCATGACTCACCTCCCATGTAGTAGCCTGTCTATATTAGAGACAGAGATGACCCAAATAACAAAACTAAGAGTCAAAGACACAGCCAATGAAAGAGCAGGGACAGTAGTTGATCTACACAGGAGAGTTCCAAAGAAACCAGGTGGTTTCGGGTCAAGAAAAGAATTAAACAGATTTCCTTCAGTAATTCCAAAGCTCGTTGTGGGCCTCCAAATGTAAAAGCAATAGTGAAATGAGATTATGGGAGTTTTCTGTTATTGTTGCCATATAGGACTTCTCCTCCCTGTCATTATAATTAAAAATTTTTTTGCAGAATCTACATTGTACATTCATTCATTCGTTCTGTCATTCACTGTATTGGATGGTCATTTACTGGTGCCAGTCTCTGTGTTAAGCATTGGTATTAAAGTTTGTATTTTCAAATTTTTTATAAATCTGCCCAATAGACTAATTCCAGATGTTCACAAGTGCTCATAGCTGGTTAAGCTAGACACAATAGAACACTCATTTTGTACATGAAGGCTTGACTTCCTGCTGTTAGGAGACAGAACCCTCACCCCCTTTTAAAAAGTTCTCTTTGAGAATGTTGAACCTCATGTGCCAAAGACCTGGCCAAGGAGAAACTGCAGATGTGCTAAATATGGGGCTCCTTTTTCCTTCATACTTTCTCCTTTTATTGAATGGTTTCATGGTACAACATTTTACTTTCAAGGGCACCTTGATATTCACAGTAAACTGACTGAATTTTTTTAGGAAGGCAAAAATAGAAAGTGCTCACATAGAAACTAAATCCAACCTTCATCCTCACACCTCCATTCCCTTCTCTGAATCCCCTAAAGACAGCCTTACCTCTATAGAGCCCACAATTGTTTTTCAATTAGCCAAACAAAAAGCAAGTAAAAGTAAGCAAAAAAGTTTGCTTTAGCCAAACTTCCCCCAAAGAGAGCTTGACAGAGAAGAAAAATTCACTGGACTCATTGTTAGGGAGTCAAGACTGGAGAGCATAAAGAAATCCCTGTGTTATTCATCTATATGAAGATATTAGAGTCATAAAAATTGAAGTCAAAGCTCAAGAGAGAGATATTGAGAAAAAGAATAGAATCTTACAGAATAACTAAGTAACAGGATGTGCAAATTCAGGATCACGGATAAGGGCAGCAAAACAGATTTGGGGAAAGAATATTTATTCAAGCACAGAAGCTAGATAAAGAAAGTTGTGGAAACCAAAATAATAGAAAATATTTAGAAAAGCATATTATGCCATATAATCTAAGTGGAAAGTGACTTCTTCTCAAGTTGACCAAAATATATAATAATCTTCTACTAAAGACATTTTTATGCATGAGATCCTCTACTCCATCAAGAGAAATGAAATAATACCTGAATTGACAATTCTTGAAACTTCTCAATCACCTGAGGCTGAATGAAAAGCTAGAGATTTAGCTATGCATATTGTTGTGGAAAATTAGTCCCTCAAAATAGCAAAAGGGAAATTGGCAGCTGAGCCAAATAAACCAAAAGGAACAAATAATCTTACTCGATAGTTTAGGGGAGAAAATTTGCTGGAAAATATAGCTAAACACTGAGGAAATTTGTTCAAGTGGCTGTTCACTTCTGAGGCAAAATGATTTTTCATGCTAAAAAGAAGTGCGGGTCCATTCACGTATCAACTAACATGGCTGGAGAAAGATCACCAAATTAATAAAAACATGAAACACCATTAAAAAACTTTTAATAAAGTTTCCCCAGTGGAAAAACATGGTTCCTTCATCTATTGCTATCCCTGGCAACTAAGGCCCTACCTCAGGTGAATGAGGAATGGAACCAGTCAGCAGCTATTTTTTGAGGTAGATTCTTAACAGTTGGTGCCACATGTGCTGGAGAAGTAATGAAATAAATGGGAAAGCAATAAAAATGCCAACAATACAGTAATAGTTTATTATGTAGCAATTCTAGAATCATCTGTGAGCTAGTCCATAAATATCCCAAACCAAATTAATGGTATTTACAGTAAGTAGTTGGCTCATTTCCTTGCTGCTCTCCTGTATTTGCTGACCATCAGTAAAGTACATCTCACCCACCAGACTTAGTTTTCCCTCCAGCCCTTCCCCAACTTCAGCATGTTTCTTTACATTCTTTGGGCTATACAGAATATTTGCCCCTCTTTATTATTTACCTCCCTAAACTTTCACCTGACATAGTAAAATTCATTTAGGGCAAACACTCTCTCTTTAACTTCTTTAACATTTTCCCTAAAACCATTAAAGCAGAATTCTTCTGAACATATGTTGTAAGGATATATTGGTAATTGAATATATTAATGCATATAAGATTATTTCAAATGAAAAACTAATAGTAATAGTTTTGAATATTTTTGTTTAAAATATCAAAATACTGGGAAAATTATGGGTTGGGCCATAGTTTGTTGAAATGACTGTGTTAAATCAGTTGGTGATTTTTAGTCTTGACAAAATCCATACATTTTATGTGAATTTGGAGATTGGGGAATTTGACTATTTTTTTTCTGTTACTTTAGCTTCTATGTAAATGAAACTACTAGCTAAGGGATAGGGCTTGTTTACAAATGGGTAGAATTTCAAAGTATGGCTTACTCATTCAGCAATGTGAACATTAATACAACCTTTAAAAAACTGGCAATGCGGTGGGGACTGAGTGGGTGACAGTACCCACGGCAGAGGGTCAGCAGAGGAGGTAACAGGTTATAACAGAGGCTGAGGAGCAGCTATTTCTGGTGGGGGTGCACCCAGACTTTGGAGCCGGACTGCTTGGGTTTAAATCTTGGCATGGTTACTTAGCAGCTATATAATTTTGGACAAACCACTTAAGCTTCTCTGTCCCTCAATTTCCTCATCTATAAACCAGGATGAAGATGAGATGGGATGGGCTTGCTGTAACAATTACATGAGTTCATATATGTAAAATACTCTCTGACACTTGGTTACACAGTATCAGCTGATGCTCTTATACTGTTAGAACAGTATAGATTTTTGCTGTATTGGTAAGCATGAAATAACTTGAATATTTAATATGATCTGACTAGGTAAACCCAAAAAGAACCATCTTTCCTTTAATTGTTTTTTACTAAATAGACATATGTTAGAGTATAAAGCAAGCTGGCATTAGTTATACAGAATGAATAAGTTTGTAGTAACACAGATTTTTTAATTAGAAGAGAATGAAGATGTAATTTTGCCTATTTTCATCACCCAACAGATAGAGGAGCACAAACCCAAATATTGTGTTGTATGATTAAATCTACACCACAGAACTGAGAATAGAGACACAATCCCTTTATGCCTGTCTGTTTTCTCTAGCTGAGAGACTGCACCATGCATCTGAATGTGTCCAAAACACTTCACCAAAGCTGTTTCCTCAACCATAAAACTATGTAGATAACACAACTCATCTCAGTGCTCATTATGGAGATTAGATATAACATGTAAAGCATCTAGCATTATGCATATATATATATATATATATATATATATATATATATATATACACACACACACACACACACACACACACACACATACATATATATGGCATATAGATGTTCAATAAATAATGATGATGACATTGAGATGCACCACTCCAAGTTCTTTGTACTATACACACTTCATAGCTTCTTCCTTTGCCATGATATTTGCAAACATATAACACATGAATATAAATAAGCCAATTTACTGTTAATCTCTATATCACACTCCCACAAACACCTTATATTGTGTTATAAGTTCATCAGATGCTTTACACCTTCTTTGAACACTGATATATCTAGTTTTCTTAATGCAGCATTAAGATTATAGCGTTTCTTCTTATGGAGGAGAAAATAGCCTAAATTTTCAATTATGGTGTTATTTTTCTTCCCATGTATGTTATTACCAATAACTACCAAAATATGCACAATATTGTTTCAATAAGCTGCTAAAATTGACTGCTTTGCCCTTTGTAATTCTGAGTGATAGCCCTCAACTTGTCAGTTTTGCATTTCAAAGGAATAATCTGAAGTGTCCGCTTAGCTCTCTGGTATAATTTATCATTACCCTCTGTACCTCTCCACAGCATTTTGCACATTTATCATTACTTATTTAAAATTAATCATTGGCTGTCTATCCTCCGCACTACCTCATATCTGTGAAGGGAGTGAACACAATATTCTTCACATACTGATACTTAATAGATGTTCCATAAATATCCCCATAAATATAATAGGTTCCCAGTGTGTAATGGATATATAGATGGGTATACCAGCAGACAGGTGTAAGGCAGGAGTGAAGATTCAAGAATAAGTTTACACTAATATAAGCATGACTGAAATATGCTAAAACCAAGATTCAGGCCGTATTTCTACATACTAAATATAGTCATTCACAAGATTGAGTTCACTCACAACAGTATATATTGTCCCTCATAGGCCTGCCTCCTTCACTAGACTAAGTCCCTAGATTTTGTCTTTGAATCCTCAGTGCCTTGCTTGGTTCATAATAGTTGTTTGGTAAACACTTGTGAAATGACTAGATTTGCTCTCATGGATTAGTAACATGACAGTTTCTCATGAACCTGAGCAAGACCCACAACAAAGCTACCAGATAAAAGACTTGGCTGAAGTTGCAACACAATTCTGATATTCTTGACACTTAAACAATACAGATTAATAATTGTGCAGTTAAACAATTACTCATTGCCTAAAGAGCATTAGTAGCTACAGAACATTCTGTACCAAAAAAGGTATGGGTTTGAGGAGGTACAATTTATATAAGATTTAACGGAAGTCATTAAACTACTGTCAAAAACACACCTAAATGTCAAGTGAATTGACAGTATGCTTCATGTCCTTTTTCAAACTGCCAAGGAAAGAGATTTTTCAAACTAAGTTAAGAAATTAAAGAGATAAGGATAAATGGAAAAATGAAAATTTTTTGCCTGTTAGCTTAAACTATTTAAAGAACGACATTTCTAAGAGCAGTTCTGAGAATGATTGAGATGAAAATCTGAAACTGACCTAGTTTGTACACCCTGTCGGAATGGAATGAGCTCGTATATTACAACCACTGGGAAATCGTTGTTTTAACATGGATAACACTCGCCGTCACTGGTATCTATGTAAGTGCTATGACAAAAGTGACCAAAATACAACAAACGACACTTCTAGATTTACTGACACTTTTTGTTTTGCTTCCTTTTGCTGTCAAAGGATCCTCAGCTCTCTGTCGCTGCTCACGCGTGTCTCAGAACGACTAGAAGAACGACTATCTGCTGCTCTGGCTGTTCACAGGGACCCGGCTCTGGCTCCTTAGTTAACATATGCCTGATGTTCACATTTATTCCAGTAAGAAAGAATTTTACTTGGTGGATGAATCTTTTGGAAACTGGTGATTAAAATTATTCGTTTTTAGATGTACTACATTTCCTATTGTCTGATTCCTGTAGTTGGCTCATCATAATTCATCAGTAAACAACGTCATTATTAGACACTCTGCTATGCATTGTATGGGAAAATAGAATGAAGCCATACTCACTTCTATTAAGGAGCTCACCATATAGTTAGGTAAATATAGCATAGCACTCACATATGAAACAGTTTATGCAAAATAGTTAGGATATTACAAAGGATAAATTATGTGATGCATATTTTAAATGTTAAAGATGATGCTTAAAAAAATAAAGGATAATAATAACCACAGCTATTATTTACTAATAGGGTACTAAACACTATACTGTGTACTTTATATGCATGATGTTATTTAATCCTTATAAACCTTTTCAGTAGGTTCTATTATTACCTCCCCCTCCACCTTTGTAGATGTGGATCCTTGAGAACATGTCCTTGAGCCCAGTCAGAATGAGCCACATATGGGAAATAAGGCTGAAATTTGAACTGTGAAGAATGGATAGTGAAAAAGGAGATTCTTGTGAGTGTACTTGAATTATTGGATCCAAGGGGTAACTTGAATTATTTATATGTTCTTTTTTGCATCATCACTTAAAGACTCTTAGCAGAGCAATGGCTCTTCAATTTTACAAATATCCTTGTGAAAATCTATGAACACTAAAATTGAAAAGCCCATGAAGAATAGTTACCATGAAATGGAAACAGACAAAGAAATTAGGTAAATGGGAAAGGAAAGGTACACAGTGGCTAAGTATGCACTTGTAGTTTGAAAAAAAAAGTCATCATTTTCATGGGATAGAAGAAAATGTTCTGCTACGAAAGTCTCTCCTATCTAAACTTGAACTAATTAGCTTCTCCATTAAATGTGCCTCACGGCTCTTCTCTGTCCTTACAGAATGATGCCACCACCATAAATCTCATCCTCCATTCCCCTCACATAACATTTCCAATCAGTCATTAAGGCTTGAAGCCAAAAAGCATAGAATTGTTGGTCCAGCCACGCCACTTACCAGATAGATGACCTTGGGCAGATTACTTGATCCCTAACTATCAATATCCTCATTGGTGAAACATGGATTTCAACAAGGCATATTTTATAAGTTGTTAGAATTAAATTACATATATGATGTCTGTAAAAGTTCTTATTACTGTGGCACATGCAAAGCTATTATTATTTATTCATAGAAATATGAACAAAAGATTATGTTGGGTTATTCATTTTATACATATATAATATATATGTTCTTATGCC
Source organism: Smutsia gigantea (assembly GCA_032199065.1). Lineage (NCBI taxonomy): Eukaryota > Metazoa > Chordata > Mammalia > Pholidota > Manidae > Smutsia > Smutsia gigantea. The sequence goes on along the minus strand of JAVSCE010021775.1, from coordinate 93,497 downwards.
TATTCTAATGTATTACACATTTTAATGTCTATCATAAATATAAATTAAGTATTATAAAATAGAGTTATAATAAAAGAGAAGAAGCTCTGCACTCAGACACAGCTGAGTTACCTTAAAAATTGGGTTTACCATTCCTTGAATACATATCACTCAACAACTGCAAGACTAGTTTCTTCATCTGTTGTATAGTTATTGTGAGCTGGAAATTAAGTAACACATGTAAAATTTACTATATAGTCTCTGACACAATTTAAGATCTCAAGCAATTTTAGTCATTATATCTTTGGATTTATTTTCACAAGATACAACATGCACACGTTAATGTATGCTTCCTGATTGAAAAAGGCCTATAGGGTATGTTTTTAATTGATTTTTTGAAATACAATTTTATTCAGAAATGTTCCTTTTTATCTTGTAGTTATTTCTTTTCCAAACTATCCATTAATCCAAATCACCTGCATCAATGACAGCATAGGTGCTCTAAGAAGTAGTAAGGGTAGGAAGGATAGAGCCACAAGAATGGAGCTCAACTCAAATGTTGGTAAGACAGAGTCAAGGCAGAATTAAGGTAATGCTGAGCAGTTGAAGAACAGTGAGATGCCCAAATATGCTCAGGCTGCTCTTAGGTTCTGCAAATCAGCCCTTTCTCCTTGCTTTATGAATATTCCACAAACCATAAGCTTCCCAATTCCCATTAGAAATGGTCACAATAAACCTCTGCCAGGCCATTAACGGTCCATAGGTCACATTAGAGTGAGAATGAATCAAACCACTAGTGAGCTTACCCAAAGGACTATTGAATCACTAAACGTCATGTAAACCCAGAAGACAATTCCAAAGGAGTTTAAACACATTTTAAATAAAGGCAGCATCATTCAAATAAGTAAACAGCCATACAAGTTAGAACACATATTTAAGTAAGCAAATTTCAGCTCTTTAGAATGTCTACTGAAATTGCAAACCTCTAAGATTCTTAGAATATTTCCTTATTCTAAGTTATACATTTAAAATTTTTACTCTTAATGCACTCTTTCTCCTTCTCTTTATTTCCTTCTCCCCATCCTTCCCCTTCTCTCTCTCCCTCTCCTTCCCTCCATCCCTCAATTTTAATGTGTTCTCAACCTTCGAAGTTGAATTTAATACTGAAGCCATTCGATGACAACTGACGGATTTTTCAGAGCCAGCTGTGCTTTGGCAGGGATCTGGGAGTCAGGATAGGTGGGTGGGTCAACCCATTCATCACTGTTTTTAACAAATATATTCCTCAAGGAAACTTCTGTGGAGATGTAAGTTATCACAGACACAGTGATATGATACATGTCCCATTACAGAGGACATGAAGCATATGATACATATTTTAACTAGATTTATTATAAAGTCCTTCCCAACCCTTAAATACTATGACTCTTTGCTCCTCACAAAAGATCTTATCTTCCTGACCTTGGTTATGCCATGTACACACAGCTGTGGCCTGTGCTGCAAAGATGAGTCACTGAATCACAGCAGACGTAGTCTGTTGGATATGCCCCACCAAACATTCACCAGCAATGACAATTGCTGTGATCAAGAGAGATGTTTCAAGGAACAAATAGTCCTCTCCCCACCTTTGGAAATTCTGCAGAATAATTTTATTCTGATTAAGTGGTACTTTCAAGTATTTCTAATATTCCATTATAACACAAGTGCAAGAAGTCCCACCACTTTGCAAAAATGAAAAGAGAACTACATCAACTCATTATAAACAGAAAAAAAATTACAGATATAAAATGTGTCTCCAAATCCAGAATCTTTGAACTTCAGCAATCCTGGGATTGGAAAAGTCAGTATATTTTATAATTTCAACATTATTAGGAAATCATGATTAGAAATATGTTCTACTAGTGATATAAAGATAGGATGTATAGCTTCCAAAGTGCATGAGAAAAGAAAGAAAAATGAAAATTTAGCAACCAAAATACTTTATTAAAGTTAATATTAAGAATATAAAAAATATTAAAATCAGACCAAATAGAATTCAAGGGAAAAGCATTATATGGGATCAAAAAAAGGGTATTTTCTGATTAAATGCATAGACTGATAAGGAAACTGAGCAGTTATGTATCTTTATGTGTTGAATATCATAGTATCAAAGTGTATAAAACAAAAATAGTTAAAATGAAAAATAATATAATCTCATATTAGTTGGGGAATTGTTTGTATCTGTCCTGGTATTTAAAAGATCAAGAAGACAAGATGTTACTTATTAAAAGGGTCAAATAATAATGTTTTAAGTAAAATTGTTTTACTAACTCAAAATCAAGTGCTTTCAAACTGCTGTCAAACATTTATAAACTTTTAGCATAACTCAGAACACCATGAAAATACCAGTAACTTTGACATCTGTACAAGTAACATTTCTGAACATAGTGCAATACAACTAAAAATAAACAGTAGAATTAAAAAAATCAAAGCCCCTTTTGGAAAATTTCACATTATATTCCAAATAATTCTTAGCTTATAGAGAAAAATAGCAACATAAGTGTAGGATATTTAGAAAATGATTATAATATACATCAAAAGTTATGAATTATGGCCAAAGCTTCATGCAAAGGAAACCTCATTGCAATAAAGGAAACTTTATTATTTAATAAGAAACAGGAAGATAACTTAAGAATTAAACTTGAGAAACTAGGAAAAAAGTAGCAAAACTAACCTGCAGAAATATGAAATTAAAATAGATTATGAATCAATAATTTAAAAACATAACTAGTAAAATAAATATTAAATAAATAAAAAAGTCCAAGACTTGAATTCTTTGGAAAGGAACAGTAAATAGAATTCTTCTATTAAAGCCTCAGCACAAAAAGCAAAGCAAATAAAACAAGAATGAAAGGCAGAGCAGGCACAATTAACCTATGGGTAGTGGGAAAAGCAATAAATCGCAGATAATCGGGTTTTTTAAAATTGAAAATAACACACAAAATCTCTTCTAATAATTGTGAAAGTCTTGATGAAATAGGTCCCTCTAAGGGAAAATGGAAGCTATCCAAACTTACTTAATCGAAGGGCAATAACTTTCCTATGTGCCCACATGCCTTTCTTAAAAAAACAGTGCCTAGAACCCTGTAGAAACAGGGCTATATATTATTAACCTGGACCACTTAATCCTTGCCAGGGAGAACACCTCACCTCACTTGTTCTCCTGCCATCTTCTCATCAGAGGACTTCCCTGACCACCTATACTCTGAACTGAATCCCATCCTTTCCCCTTCGGTGCTTTAACATTTGCACAGCACTGTCACCATCTAACACACAGCATGTTTTATTACTTATGTTTTTTAAGCCATTTGTCTCCCTTTCCTTGTCCTACATACTTAAATGTAAGCTCCATAGATCAGGACATTTGTCGAGGGTTTCTGTACCTTGTTGATTCCCAGACCATAAATACAGTCTGGTATGTAGTTGGCATTGGATGTGTATTTGCTGAATAAGTGAAAACATGAATGAATGAACAAGTGAGAGAATGAGTTATGACCTACAAAGAATAGAGCTGATGATTTTTGATACACTTGATTGGGGTACAAGCAGACAAAAGGAGTTGTAGACTACACTTTGTGACAGCTACCATACTGCTGTGTACAAGTGACCACTGACAACTGTCTGCTGATTCAGGAAAGCAGCTCAGTTGAGTAAATAAGAGAGAGAGAGAGCAGAGTAGTGGAGGAGGAGGAAAAGGATGGGGAAGGAGGCTGCTGGTTTGCTTTCCTGTTTTCATGAAGATCTTGCTATTTTTTTACAACCGGAGTCCGTGAGGAAAACATCACTTTGATTTTTTTTTTAATTGCAGAATCACTGACATGCCCAATGTAAATTATAGTGGCCCTCACTAGGCTTTCATGTCCTTTTAGATCTATCCCTTTAAGACAAGAAATCTGTCTTGAATGTACATCAACTACCCCATGGGTCTTCTTCTTTATTAGCTTTATTTTCTTCTTTAATGTAAGGGCACAAGCCACCCAACCCCATGGTATAGTTTTAATGTGGCGCCATGTGAAGACTGCTGCTTTATTTTGCTCAATGAACTCTACTTAAATGCCTTTCCAACCCACTCAAAGATATCCACAGGTTTCCCTTAATTGGATACATGAGATTTTGCTCCTTTGTGTCAAAATCTTTCAATTATGACAGGAACTCTCAAACAACTAACTCCATGAACATCTAGCTCATCCAGAGGTGTTTAACTTTTAAGCCACTCATCATAGTTTTAAAGTTTAAATTGATAATTTTTCCTTTTATATTTTTCTGGATTCTTAAATGACTTACAAATTTTCATGGGGATTTTCAGCTTCTCAGTTTTCTCCCTGGCAATGCAAATTTGATCAAGAAACTGAAGTCTTAAACTGAAGGAGATTACACCAAATACCTGCAGAGGTACTTCAGGACGGTTTTCTCTTAGCACTGGAGCAGCCGGCATTTCCTGGAGGGCTTTGGATGTCTTCCTTTTGGATTTTTCCATTTGAACATTGGTAAAATAATTGACAGCTGCAAACTCAATAAGGGCCGAAAATACAAAAGCAAAGCAGACAGCTATGAACCAATCCATGGCAGTAGCATAGGACACTTTGGGCAAAGAATGCCGTGCACTGATACTCAGTGTGGTCATGGTGAGGACTGTGGTTATTCCTGCAAAGAAAAAGAGCAAAGAGACAAAATACCATTACTTCCATGAAAAAAACAAACAAAAAATACCTAGGGATTCGGTGGAGTGTGGTAACAAAGTTTATAATAACTCAAACCAAACCATCTTTGATGGAAGATTTGAATCTAGTGATTCAGAAAATTAGCACAGGCTTTGGAGTGAGAGACAGTTAGGGTTCAAATCCTGGCTCTTCTGATCATTGGCTCAATGTGATCTGGATTAAGTTAGGAAAACTCACTGGGCTTCATTTGATACCTACCTATTGGACTTGCTATAAAGATTACAAGTATGTAAGGCACCTAGTAATATGTTGGGATGGTTTTAGTATCTGAGTTAACAAAACTGAGAAACTCAGCACACACACCTAACAGGAAGTGGAACTCGGTGAAGCACCGATTCTCAACCAGGAGTGGGAAGTCGGTAGCATTAAAAACTGGAGCATCAGAATTTCCGGGGTAAGCATAGCCCACTGCAATTTAGAATCACTACCAGAAAAAGCACAAATTAGAGATACTTATAATCTTTAACTGAATATTATGTATTGGATTAAAATGATGAATTTACTAGTTGTGAAAGAACTTAATTTATGTAAAACAGTAAATGTATATTGCAGGAAAATTAGCTTTCTAGAACAATTTGGTTTAAAAAATATTGACCATCTATCATCCATCACTTTGTGGTCAGCAGGAAACTATTTGCAACCAGAATAGAGGCACTTCTCCATCAAGAGGTTTCTGAAGCATATCATCTACAGGAAAGTCTCCTCTGCCTGGAAGATGGTTAGTCCCCATTCTCAATGGAAAAATTTCACTTGCTACTGGAACTAAAGAAAACTGCACTATTTAGGGATGCTAATATGTGTACAGTTGTCCCTTTTGCATCTTTGTCTGTCTATATACTTAATCCGTGTTATCCAGTTAAGCTTGGAAATTTCTGTGGGAATTTATTATATCCATTTAAACCCAGGCGGCTAGGATAGGTCCTGAATTGTTACACCTGTGCTTGAGGATGATGACAATGATGACGATGATGAAAATGGTGAAGACATCTAAACTATATATTCCAATCCTGCCAATCCCTGCTGAATGCCAAATAATATATGTTAAACTGAAGAGATAGTGAGCCCTATGCAACAATAAGGGAACTATAATATTTTGATTTAGGGAGAAATAATATTATCTTCTTAACTCGTCATTTAATTATATTCTGCCTTTTATTGTTCCCTAATTATCCCATGTATGTAAACCTAATATCCACAGCTTGACTGAGCAAAGCCTCCTTGAGTGCAGAAATGTCTAACATTGCTTCAGGATTTAATTGTGCCAGGCACAAGAAATAAAATCCATTTTTCAGCTCCTGACCAATCCATTTTCTCTCCAGTCCCTTCTGAATTATCAATGTTGAGAACATGGAAAATTAGAGCATCTGTGCAGCATATGGCTATAGATCTTTTAAAAACACTCCACAAACTATATGGAAAAAAGAAACGTGAGGATTTGGTTGACTTCCCTTTTGTTAAAAAAAAACTTTGATATTTGTCGCATTTTACTAATCTAAAACATATTTTTAAGTATGTTTATTCAAATATAGAGATAGCTAAATATCTATAAAAATGAAGTGCTATGAATTTATTGGACTCTGAGAATTCTTAGGTCTCCATTTTGAATCTCATAAAAACGGTACCATTCCCACATGGCTGTGAAATGTGTGAATCAACCTTAAATAAATTTTGAAAATATTTAGCCACAAAATTTGAAAATAAATCAAAGTTTTTCTTTTTATTCATAACAATTTAAGTTTAATGGCCTATTAAGAATTCAAAAATGTTCTACAACCTTCTTAGGTATCGTTTCTCTAATATCAAAGAAATTTTGCTGAAAACACTTGGAAATAAATATGAACGATACTCTTTAGAACCCAGAAAATTCTACAGAGGCCATAATGTGATAACCCAAAGAGGAAATTCAAACGCAAATAGAAACAACTTAGGGCTCCTCATGCTGCTTTTAATAATTTTTTTTGTAACAGAGGATTGCTCCTTGGGGCCAGAACTAGTGGCCCTGCAGTCCTGCGGTCATGTGAAGAAGTTCCCTTATTAATGCTTAGTAAGCAGAATATGAATGCAATTATTGAATCATGAATCTAAAAATTACTTTTTGATTGTTAAGGAGTAGGTTCCTGAAGATGATAAATAAAGCTATGGACACCAATGCAAAACATGATGGCTATGTGGCCACTCTGCATTTCTCTTTCATTGTTTTGAGTCAACTTGATTTTAAAATTTGTAGGATACCCCTTCAAATATTATGGTTCTGGTTCATATTTTATGATTGTTGGAAAAATTAAGAAAGAGGCATAAATAGTTGGCCAAGTGTTTGAATTAGCTAACCCTTTAGACATAAAGAAGTTCTCTCTACTGGGTGTTCAATTTAAAGAAAGCACTAGCTTGACAGGGTTGTGCTTACTACACTTGTTTTCAGGTGGAGCATTTGGTTAAATAAACACCAACAGAATAGCAAACAGAAGCCAACCCTTCCGAAAAGAATCTATGCTTCTGCTGCACCTAGGAAGACAGTGCCTGAATAGCTTAGCTGGCATCTACCCTGGAAACATTTCAATAACCATAGAATTTTTTTTTGACACATCAAGTACTGATGCCAGCATCTGCTTTTGTCATGCTGAATGTGCACCATATTGGCTGGCCAGGGAGATGGGAGAGGATGTATAAGAGAAGACTAAGACTGTACACGAGAGTAAATTTTTGGCTGGGCACTCCTAGACAATGAGCTAGTAATGATTTAGATATGCCAGCTGGCATTTACTCTGGTTTAATGTTTTACTATACTGGAATAATTAGAAAACATAAAGGCATACAACTTTGCGGACAGAAGGCCTTTGGAGAGAATTTAGTACATTCTACTTCTCATATTTACACTGATTTTTGTTTTGCTTTGTTTTTGTGTGATCTCTGGTGACATCTCTAGTCCAGTAAATTCTCTCTTTGAGTGAAGAGGGAAATAAAAATTGGGGAAGATAAATACTAGCCCAGAATTATTTTTTTTCCTAAATCTCATATGCTACCCCCCCAAATACTTAAAACTTAACTTCCTTAGGAAAATACCATCTTAGCACCTCAATGAAAAGTTTAATAATTACCATTCTGACACATCTTAGGTCTTTGAAGACTTAATTATTGGGCATAATTTCCCTGATCAATCGAAACCAGCATCTTGGCACATGAGCACAAGACAGAGGCAAATGTCACATTTCAAATGGTAAAAGCTACCCACAAAGTGTCTTCAGCACACATTCATACAATCTCACTCAGCAGCTCTGTCATTCTCCACAAGCCCCCATATCCCCATACTCCCTGTGAAGACAGAATGGCAGAGTAAAAAATGCCTCAGGTCCATCACTTGTAAGTATGTGACTTTATTCAAGTCTCTTAATCTCTTCCAGTTAATTTCCTTATCCATAAAAAACTAATAATGGCTACCTTGATGAGTTATTGTGAATATTAAATAAAATGACCCCTACCATTATATGGCAAATCTTGTCATTATTATTAGTAGTAGTATTACCAGTATCCTTACTACATGCCACCTAATTTCCTTACAGTGTCTTATCTGTAGGAAGTGCTGGGTGGGTTAAATTGTTAATCAATGCTATCCCTCCCCACAGCACTGGAAATTTCTATTATCTGGGGACAAGTGAGACAGAACACTGGCTACCCATTTGTAATCAACCAAGACAGCATTCAAAACTTATCAAACAATCACAACAACTATAAAATATAGAAGACATTCATATTATACTATCAAATAGTGATTGTCAAATGAGGTAGATCGCAGCATGAACTGTTATAATTCTAAACACTTAAGTCATATTTACTGTGGAGTAGGCATTGTTTCAAGTGCTTTATCCAAATTAATTCACTTAATCCTCACAGCAACCCTATGACATACGTATAACCACTCATCCTGTTTTAACACATGAGGAAACATGCAGAAGTAACTCAGCAAAGGTTCACAGCTAGTAAGTGGTACCTGGGGGTTGGAACCTAGGCTGCCTGGCTCCAGAGCCTGCTTTATGGCACTATTACCTCTTTATCAGAGGCACCAGTGATGGGTCAATATTTTCTGTCCTAGACATTCTTTAGGACCATAGAAAATAATATGTGTATAGGTGATTTTATTTTCATTTTCAATGTTGATAGTTCCTGAAATATTAATATTTGTGTTAGAAAAAGTTAAAGTTAAGGGACTCTGATCTGGTGTTTACCCTCAGCAGGTACTTCTTGCCCAGTCAGGCGGTCTCTGAACATGACATATAAGGACCCAAGTACAGTGTGAGCACTAAGTGAGATAATGAGCATTAAGGACCTAACAGAGTGCCTGGTACTGTGCAATAGAACAATGTATCTTTTCTTTAAAAAAAAATTAAAACATCAAGGAAATCCAGTGAGAAAAAAATAAATCTCCCCTATGTTAAAGAACTATGGGAAAGAGTAACTAGTATGTAGTAAGTATGTATGTAGTAAGTGCTTCAAATGCCCTATAATGAGTATTGCACATGTATCTAAATCCTCACTAGTTTATGAAGGAGAGATGTATTATCACGATTCTAGGGACAGAGAAAACAAGTGACAGATCTGGGTTTTAAACCCAACCTGTTGTAGTCCAAAGCTTACATTTGTTATTTTCTCACTTTTAGTTTTTTTATCCATGTTTAATTTTTCCAATGCTTTTAATGTGCAGTTATTTTTTAATTGAACCCTCAGAACTCTATGAAGCAGCTGGTGCCAGAACACCTGCTAAGTGCCTTGTGGAGACCACACCCTGTGCCAGCATTCACCCTCCTGTGAGAGTTTCCCCAGTAGGATTCCAGTACCTACTCAAGTAAATCTACAGTTAAAGGTGTTGCAGTGGGTGGGAAGTGTTCTACGGAAAAAATCCCTACATTCAGGGCCACTGAGGACACTAAGACACCCTACTAGCAGTCCTCTAAAAGGATGGGAAGGTGGCAAGAGAAGCTTGCACTCACCCAGTTCCTTCTCACCAGCATCCCTTGAGCTATTTTGTGATAAGGGATATTATATCCATGGCTTCAAGCCTACCAAGCAGAAATAGCAAAGGGAGATTGACATCTAATGTGAGGACTATACCTCCATCCCAAAGTACTTCTGATTGGTTTCCTTCTTATCTACCTACTAAACTGTTTTGTTACTCACAATCAACAGAAAAAGAATAGAAAAATATATTAAATTAAATTAATGTTATAATTAATTTTATTATTTATAAATATGGCTAATATGTAAAAGACTTATTAACAGCTATAAAATGTAAAATTCCTGTGTTCTGGACTTCATATAGTATAGAGTATTATAGAAAGATTATGAAAACAAAAAAAATGGGTTCAGGGAAAAAAATGATGTAGATAGAATTTAACAATGAGCTAATAAACTAAGTATATAATACTATCCAATTGAGTGTATTTAAACCACTTGCATTTTGCTCATCTTCATTAAAAGGCAAATTATTCTAAGGCTTCATATTCATTCAGCCATGATTTTTATTTGTTTTATTTTAAGCTCCCAGTCCATTTCATTTTAACACCTAGATATGATTTTAATTCAATTACACAGCATTAACCAAGAAGCCCAAGAACATCATCCAAAGTGAAATTCTATCCAGATTCACATTTGCTCTTCACCTGCATGATTTCAATAAGTGAAATTTGACGGGGTCCCAAAGGATGGGATAGACTGCCCATATCCCCTCAAGCAATATCCCCTATTACCTTGTATCGGTGAGATAAAAATGAAAGTTTATATGATTCTTTTCTCAGTACAGCCTGATATATTACTGTCTAATATTTTCTTAGAAATGATACCTAAGAGCTATTCCCATGAATCATGATCAAAATGTAATGTGAACAAAAATACCCAAGGAATGAATTGCAATTACCAAATACAGTCCTGGCTGGAACTGATTCCTTATTTATCCAGAATGAAACTTGAGAAAGAATCACTGTCATAATGCATGGAATGTATGTCTGAATCATAAAATAACCCATCTTCCGTCTGAGATGGAAATAAACCGTCATAACAATATATTCACCTGCAAATAAAACATGAGGAAGATGTGTTATTGGTTCTCAGGCAATTATTCAATGTTTTCACAACCGTATTTCAGACTAACAAACAATATTCTAGGCAAAGAAATTATCTGTTGTATATACCAAGCAAACCAAGAAATGTGTAGTCCCTAACTAGGTGGGAAATGATGTTGAATATCATTACATAGAAAAATACTTTTGTTCCATACAGTGATTAAGCAATTTAATAAACTAAGCTGTAACTTAAAAAAAATTCTTGCTGTTCCTTCTGTGTTAAAGGTCTAGTAGCCTTCATTTTCAACTTTAAGAGCAGAATTTAGACCGAAGCTTCATGGAAATTCAGTAGGAAAAAAATGGAAATACACAGAGAGAAATATAAAGCTTAATTTTAGAAGGAATTGAAATAAACAGATATGCATATATTATATATACACATATGCTTAGGAAAAGGCTGCCTTACGTCCTTAGTTTTAAGAAAGAACTGTATTTCCAAATGTTATATATATGAAGAAAAATACAAACAGACACATATAACATAGATCCATATATAACATCTCTGAGTTCAGCCATGTTTTATTGGCACTTAGAAACCTAAAAAGCTAATACAAAACAAACCATAAGATTTCTGGTAGCTGTTGATAAATATTTTTAATATTACATCTGACAGGAACATATTAAAAAGTTACTTATGAAACGGTAGACTTGTGCTCAGACTATAAAGCCCAAGATTCAGAAACCTCAAATCCTCCCAAACACATTTTCAGACACACTTCCAGGGTAGAAAATAACACACCTGGTAATAAGTGTATGTAAGGAATAGTTTTAGAAGAGTCAATAATCAGCTGAATTTTTCCCACTAAATTGATAAAAACTATTTCCCGTGATGCTTTGCATTCACATTCCAAAAGGAAGTACATACCAAGAATTATCAATAATCATCTATCTACATGTGTGACACCTTTAATGGATATATCCTTTATATATTTTATAATTAAGCTTTTATTTCATTGTTACTTTTGAAAAGAAGGTGAGGGCAGGACCACAAAATCAGGTAAGATAAAAAAAATGTTTTGGGAAAGCACCAAAAAAAAAAAAAACAGAAAAATCCAGTCTCCAAAAATTAGTGAACAGACTTCCTGCCTCAGAATTCTGTTGAAAATAATTTTAATACATTTGATTACTTAGTTTTTTTTCTGAGTAAGAAAACCAACTCCCTTCTCACCACTCACCAAAGCAAAATTTACCTCAAACTAAAATGAGATTAGAGATATAAATAAATAAATTCTGAACTGTGATTTGTACGTCAATTTTATTTCTGGAAATTTTGGTTGTTCCCCCAAAACACTAGAAATTTCAACGAAAAAGCTGGGAAGAAACACCATTGCTAATGCCAATACTGACTTTAATCATCAAACATCTCACCCGTAATGGATTTGATAGTTTCACTGGATACAGTTTGCCCAACCAAGTCATACTGAACTAAACTGGAAGATTCCTTTGGAACTTCCACTGATTTCTCAGGGCCTTTTGTCCAGGTATAAATCATCTCACTCTTTGGATACGCATCTGAAGGAGAGCACAGAGTGTGGTTAGCCAGTCCTCCTTTTTCATCGGCATTGGTGGTCAGGACTTAAAAATGTTACACATAAGAAAAATGGAAAAAATGTAATCAATAATCATTATGATTTATTCAAACATGTTTAAGATACAGAAAACTGTAGAGATTAAGTAAACAGCTCTGCAACGTGGCATATTTCCTATTTTTATGCCAAAGAAATAGAAGAGAGATAAACCTAAGGCAGCTAACATGCTATATTTGCATCAGTGCACTAGGATATGTTTCCATATGAACAGGGTAAGTAGTTGAAAAGCAGGAAGAGTGCACCCCCAAAAGCACTGTCAAGCTGCTACTTTGTTCCATTCTAACTCACTTCCACTTCTTGACCAATACCAACCAACTTCCATCCTAATGCAACTCCGTCAATCAGAAATAAACCAGATGCTGTCTCTGATAACACAACAACAAAAGCAAAAACAGATCATACTGTTGGGAGAGCTCTCAGGGGTCACCTATTCCAGACTCTGCCTCTGGGCAATATCAATGCTGTTTGAGAACCATTCTGCATTGACAACTGGCTATGCTATTTGGAAGCTCTGAAGGGAATATAATTACACAACCAGTTCCACTACCTTTAAACTCTTAAAATCAGGGAATTTTCCCTTCCAGCTTCAACAAATCCCTCCAAGCACAATTTAAGCCCACTTTCTATTCAATGCAAATGGAGAACAGCTGCTTGCTTACCAGTCTACCAATAACAGCCACATCAGTTTACACACAAGTAAGTTCAAAAGACCCAAGATGAATGGGTTCCTTCCACAAACCCTCCTAAATGGCTAGAACACAGTAGGTCCTTAGTAAAATGGCTTAATTCAATACAAGTAGTTGATACCTAGGGAGACAATCTTTACAGACAACTTTGCAGAACAAACTGAGACTTGTGTTGTCATTTAACAGTAGATATGTGTCAACGTTGATCCCCTGAAGTATATTCATGTTTCATCATACATTTAAATCCCCGGAATACTATGTTCCTGCCCATAATATTTTTAAAATCTGTATCCTTTTCTTTGCTATTCTACCTTGCTAAAAACCTTTTTCTTAATGATTCTACTTTTGAGGCTGGGGTGGGGGGTGGTCAAAAATGGGTAAAGGCCATCAAAAGAGGTGCCCCTCTTTTTAATTCTCAACTCAAAAACGTTAACTTCAAAGAAGTAAATTCTTTATTTTGTACAAACCTTGATTGAGCCCCAACTATGTTCGAGCCACACTGAAGAGTGTTTTCTAGAGGGAGTTGGGTGGGAAAGGACTTCCCCTAGAAAAGAACTACCTTGGGTGAAATTTAAATTATTACAGTACAAATGAATTTTAATTTGTAAAGAGTTAGTGAGATCAGCCTTTCTATGTATTTTTCTGTTTTTATCTTCTCTCATTATGTCACTGGTCAGGGAGCAAATGATTCTCTCTAGCTTCAAGTTAGCCCACTGAATATAGTGATTACTAGGGTTTATAAATAGAATAGTGACTGCCAGTTCTCATTAAGTTAAACAATGAGCAATGATAACAGCAGGCAACAGCTTCACAATTAGTGCACTAAGAATCTGAAGCAATAGTAAAAGCCAGCATCTATTTTTGGTAGATTCAGATTGACTCAAATATTCGAAGTCAGACATTAGAAGAGGCAATCATGTTTTGCTGCCATCTCAAAGAAGGGAGCTTAAGGTTAAGAAATTCCATATTCTTTCCTACCCATTCATTTTATCCTCTTGCATTCACCTTTACAAAATACCCCAAATCTATTGATCTCACACCTTCTCCTCTACTACCCTAGCCTAAGCCACCACAATCTTTGACTATACTAACCCAATAGCCTCAAACTTCTCCCTGCTTCCACTCTAGCCTCTCTACAATCTATTCTCCAAAGAAAAGTTGAAATGAAATTGTGAAATGTCACAAAGAATCCCACATCCCTTCTAAAGGTTTCTTATAGCATTTAGAATAGAATCTAAGCTTTTTAATGTTGTCTATAAGGCACTATAGCTCAATCTACATATCAGACCACACCTCCTTCCATGCTTTTGTCATGCTTCAGCCACTTTGATAACAATGGTTCTGCTTATGATATTCTAACCTATGTCATGTCAAGAAAACTTTTTTCTAGTCTGCCATAAAGGACTGCTTATAACAGAATCTGTTAAGTTACAAAAACATAAAAAACAATTTATACTTTCTATGTTAAACCACCAACACATGGACTTCAGAGATTCCTAAATTTTCTCACTCACCACCAACCTATCACTTGAGTCAGTCTACTTAAGTTATCTATAGATACAGGTTTTTGGTCTTTGGGGGAAAGGTTTGTTTGTTTGTTTTTTTACTTCTTTATTTAAATATACTAGATAATAAACAGTCTTCTAAAAGTCATTATCTTAAATAGTTGTCATGGACAATGAATGATTTAAATGTTGGATTATGGAAAAATCATGCACATATACAAACATCAGCTTCATGATATAATCATAAATTCTAACAACATTTTTATTATAACTTACAACTTCCAAATTTCAAAGGGCATGCATGACCATCCATGGGGAAATCCACCAGTCTCATGGGACACTCTGCACTTATGGTGAGTCTATGATGGAAAAATGCAATTAAAATAAACTCTTTCTTTAAAAGTAATTTTATAGATCCCTCAAATGGAAAGAAAAAAGGTAGGAAGGAATTATGGGAGGAAGGAAAAAGGGATAAAAAAGAAAAAATGACTACCTCATTGTGTATAAAATAGTGCCATTTCTCATAATTCTAAAAAGCTTATTAGGAGCTGTCATATTATGTGAGACAGATTTCTTTCCATTCCTGAAGAAAGTGTCAGGGGTCCAAACTTTCGTTACCATCATGTTGTTCAATCTCAAAATTTCAATGGGGCCATCATATTTTAGTCTTTTGTCAATCCATGTCTGTCTGAAGAACACATCCATTGTGTACTCCTAGGGAAATTAGTTTGTGACATATTCAAATCACAGATGACTACACATAAATACGCAGGAAAAAATACATTAAACTTAGTTCCTTTCCCATTCATAAGAAAGACTATCCTAAATAAAACTAAATTAATAAGAGAAGTGATTTTCTTAAATGAATGGAGCAAAGAGATTCTAGCAATTATAGCATATTATGTCCATCATGATACCTTTATCTTCTACATTTATTAGACAAACAAATTACCATATGGATTAATCATTCAAGAATAATTACTATAATTTAATAAAACTGCCAGCACCAAATAATTATAGTTGTACTTTACTTTTAACCAGGTAGCAAAATTAGTTAATGTGTAACAAATATCATTGCATAATTAATCATGAAATTGTAGACATCTCCTTAAGATGCAGCAAATTATGTAAAAAAAAATTTTATATTCACAAACTTTATTAAAATTAGCCCCGGAGCCTAGGGTCAAGGAAAAAAGGTAAAATGGGCTCTTTGAACTTTAAAGTAGGTATATTTAATATTAGAGAGCACAACTGAATGCATAAATTCATCCTGACCAGTGCTTGGTGTTCGAGGCTCTTTAAGCATGAGAGAGAAGGAGGGAGAAAAGGGGCGGGGGGGGGTTGTTGGGTTGGTGGGCCATTGGGCCAACATTGAATACTAAATGCAACTAGGGCCACAATAGAGTTTCAGACCAAAACTAATTACACACTTGAATTTTCTCCTCTTCAGTAATTTTCTAAGGAAAAAAAATACATGCATACAAGGTTGTGCCATGGAGACTAGTAACAGGAAGTTCTTTTCTTTGTTGAGAATGACTCCAAACCAACAAATACTCAAATGTTAGAACTGAAATGCAAATTTAAAGTCTTACACCTTATAAACTTTTGAGTCTAATTAGCTGTTTTCAGACTTTCTAGCTTTGTGTGATTGACAATAAAATAAACAATAATTGTCCTCTTTTCTGCATGTTTTCTTCAAACTTAAAAGGTACATTATATTTCCTGAATACCTACCATTTCAACATCAGAAACAGGTCCAAAGCTGGTGACATATATGTCTGTTTTTACTTCTGTAACAGGACCTAGTAGGTATGAAGTAAGTGTGAAAAAATAATTAACAATTTTACAGGCAAGGTGGGTTCAATAATTAAAGAGAAAATACAGATATCATATATTATGTTTTTACAAGCATCCTTAATTTTCAGTGAGATAATGCATCTCTACAAAAAAATGTAGACAAAAGAATAACAAAACCAGAAAGTAGTGTTTACTTACAGGAAAAAAGAAACCCCTATTACTTACTAGAACCTGTTTCTTCAAAAATACATCACCCTGGGGCACTGTTAACACAGACAGTGCAGGGAACAAAAGCTTTTAGCCTTTGTAATTTTTTATAGTCCATCATCTGATTGGCCTTTACTAAGAAGTGAGCTGTTATAAAGAGGGAACTTAGCCACAGAGTGTGGAGGAGAAAAAGACATAATGGCTGTAAGGAATTTACCTTTGGAGAGTTGAGGGTACTGGTAAGTAATATAAGTGCAAAATGATTCATGTCACCTTTAACAATAGGCAGACTGTCCACTGGTGATTGGGATCAAAGACAAGCTCAACTATTAGTCAGACCTCTTCATGCTCTGCCATCTACTAGCTGTGTGATCTTGGGAAAGTTAGTTAACCTCTCAAAAGCAGCAACCATACATATCAGGTAAGATTGTTGACAGGGATGAAATAAAATTGCTCACATGTGACCCTGAACACAGTGACTCTCTCATGGAGCTACTTACTAAATATCAGTTTCTCTTTGCTTCTGATAATGGCCACTATTGAGATTCTTTCCTAGACCTGGTTCAGGAACAAATATACGGGTGTATTTGGCAGAAGAGAAAAATGGGACCATCATGACAATGGGGCAGTTTTTAGACAAAGGAAAATTGCCACAATCTGGGTTTAGAGTGATGCTTGAAATCTGGAATTCTGGAGTTTAAATTTGGACCTAACATTTTTTAATTGTATCATTTTGGTCAATCATGTATCCTCATAGGTAAAGGGTTTAATAAGCATTAGCTGAAATAATATATGTAGATCACTTGTCCCAGTCTCTAGAATGTAATGTGCTCAACAATGGTGGTAGTTATTGTTATATATAATATAGCTTTTTATTACTAATAAAATTTAAAAACTGTTGCCCTCTTGAATATCATTTCCTTAAACGATGGTTTATAACACTGCATGGCCAGGGGCTAGATACTCCATACAGAAGAATTACATTAGCTATTAAAGGGGACTATTTTCCTTGGGTACTGACTGGGTAATTGGATTTATGCCAAAAAAGACAAAAAGCAGTTGGTATAGCTTAATGCCCTAAGTCTAAAGTTATGCTCATAAAAATGCATCAGAATATCTCTCTCTATAAAATGAGGACTGAGCCACAGAAAGAAAAATAGCTCAACAGAGAATGAGAAAATTCTTTCTTGAATGAGTATCCTAAGAAAAATATATCATTTGAAAGTATAGTGAAAGAAGAAGTATAGATCAGTCTGATCTCTAATGACTTTTCATTTTCAAGAAATAACACTTTCGAAAAACAGAAAATAACTGTGAGAAGTTAATTGAATTTTTATTTGAAGAAGCAATTAGAAACAACAAAAAATATGGTAATAAGCTCACAAAAGCTAAATTTTTCCACGAATAGATAGGTAATCAAGGAAGCAGGTAATGTGTGTTGAACCTTAGAAGATCAGGATTTTACTCTAAGTGGCTTAAGAGTGGGACAGATCACATTGCTATTTTCTTAGGGACAACTGCTAAAGTATGAAAAGTACTATGTCACAGCAAGTCAGGGCCAGGAGAGATTTTGCTTAAAACAATTAAGGTTGAGTATGTCCCAATGACTGGATTGTTTGACAATATTCTTGAGAAATCAAAAGTTACTTTGAAGATCAATTTAGGGGTGGTTCTCGGACTTCAACTGGATCGGACTCACCCAGAAGGTTTGTTAAAACACAGACTGGTGGACCCACCCCCCACCCAACTTGCTGATTCAGTAGGTGTAAGGCAGGGTCTGGCAGTGTGCATCTCTAACAAGTTCCTAGGTGATGTCCCTCACTTTACTCTAGCTTAACAGAGTTCATCTGTTTTCTAGAATTTGTATTTACCAAAATATGTCCTGTGAAATATCAGTACAATAGGTGTTCCATGGGAGTGGGAGAAATGTAGGAGAGGGAGGAATTAGGCCAATGATATCTTTCTTTGTAAATTTATTTTAAGGTGTGTGGGTTTATGCTAATTCTTATAGTTATAATGATTCCACAATAATGGGTATTTTCACATTCTTACATAACATACTACTTTTTCAATGATTCTTGAAAAATGTTATGGTCAGAACTCCATAGAACCTAGGTATTTGTGACATTATTCAGTATGTTCTTTACATGCACATATGGATCTTCAAGGTCGAGAGAGACCCTGAAAATGTGATTGGTAAAGGGATTTCATTGGACACTCAATGAACATGTACTGAGTGAGCACCTGTTGCCTGCCAGGTCCCATGCTAGGCTCTGGTGGTAAACAAGACTCGCCAAATTCCCTGCCTCGGGGAGTTAACATGCTAATGGAGGAGTAGGAGTACAAATAATGAAGCAATAAATTAAATGGAAGAAAGCTATCATTCATAAGAGGAACAAAACAGGCTGCAAATTGAGTGATAGATTGGAAAAGCTACTCTAGATATTTTAGCCATTCTCTGAAGCAGTGACTTTTAAACTGAGACCAGAGGATGAGCACGAGCCACTGGAAGAGTCAAGAACTGCAGTCCAGGCAGAGAGACCTTCAGGGACAAAGCCCAGAGGCAGGAAAGACCTTCGTGTATTCCGGGACTAGGAAAGAGGCCAGTGAGGCTGGAGGGAAGTGAGGAAGGAAGAGAGTAATAAGACTAAAAGCCACATAGAAGGAAAACGAGGGTCCAGGCAGAGACCTACCCCTGGGCTTGTATTCTAAAAGTGACAGCTTTTAAGCAACACATTTATAGTATATGTTATGGTGACAAGTGTTAAATCTATGTGGAAAAGAACTGGGAGAAATCCCAATGACAGACAGGGTGACACATTTTGAGCCTGAATTTTGTTTCTTCCAAACTCATATGTTAAAGTCTGAGCCTCTGGTATCTCAGAATGTGGCTGTATTTGAAATTAGGGTCTTTAAAAAGAGAGTTAAATACAATGAGGTCACTAGGGTGAGTGAGTCCTAATCCAGTGTGACTGGTGTCCTTATAAGAAAAAGAGATTAGGAAACACACAGCAGAAAGGACATGTAAAGATGCAGAGAGGAGACATCCATCTCTAAGCCAAGCAGAGAGGCCTCAGAAAAAACCAAGCCTGCTGACACCTTGATATTGGATTTCTAGCCTTTGGAATTGTGAGAAAATCAGTTTGCCATTGTTTAAATTGTCCTGTCTGTGGTACTTTGTTATGGAAGCTTTAGCAAATGAATACAGAGGTTAAACATTTCCCATGTTCTTTCCCCAAGTTTTCTTCATCTGAAACTCAGTATAACCCTGCCTCTGCTTCTGCACTAGAAGTTTTGATTTGGGTCCCTTAATCATTATGAAGGGAGGGCATCCAGGGTTTGAAGTAAGGAAATTATATGATCTGAATTCTATTTTTTAGAAAACCATTTTGGTGGTTGTATGGACAATAAGTAATAGGGATATAAGAGTAGAAGAAGGGCTCTTACAAGAAGCTGCCATACTAAACTAGTTGAGAAATGATGGTGGTCTGGGTTGGGGATGTAGCGGTAGGGATGCATTTGTGTAACTGATTACAGGCCATGGGTTTTTTTCCAAAGAGCAAACAGCAGAGATACCATAACTCTATTACTGAAGTCCTACCATGTGCCAGGCAGGATACTAGTCTCTTTCCATACTATTTCATTTAATCCTCACAATACCCTCCAAGGGTGATATTGTTATGAGAATTTTATGGACAGGAAACTGAACTCACAGAGGTTAAATAATGTATGCCAGAGCCATAAGCAAAACTCCCTTGCATTGGTCTCTAAAATATGTTCTAGCTTTACTACTCGAATTACATCATTAAATAATAAATCATAATTAAATATATAACTTTCTATCAAGTTCATAACGTGTCATACCTACATTTCCTCTTTTGTTCATGAGTAGTGTCTGAACTACATTCCTGCAACTCTTTCTATGCCTTTGCTTTTATTCTTATGACAGCCTGCTTGAGTCTGTTTTCCCCCTTTCATAGCAAAAACAAAATCTTAATCCTCTTTGAAGTCCCCAACTAGCACACTGCTTTGCACATATGAGGTGTTGAAAAACTATGTGTTTGGTTGTGTTCCTTATATCATCCCAGCAGTGATTTAAAAAACCCTTGAAAAGAAAAAATTACTGGGGTTCATTTGTTACATCAGTAGCTAAAAATATTTCCCAATTAAAGCAGAAGCAGTGTCTTATTTATATTTGTATCCTTTCCCAGAACTAATCCCAGGCCTTAAATGTAATAGGTTTCCAATAAATCAGTTTTCAATGAATAATGGTAGCTATGCAATTAAGAATAATTCTTAGAGACGCTTCCTCTAATATTACTGTTTAAGATGTTCAAATCAACCTTACTAAGAGCATAATTACATAGAAACCAGATAATTTTGAGCTTGGAAGTACTTTTTCTCATAACTTTATACGCATTTGTATAACATCAAAAACATGTTCTATTTTTAAAATCCTAGTTCTTTGGTAATACAGAAATGTTTTCTAATCCCCAAACTATGGTGGGCAGTTTGTACGGCAAACAAACCCATCTTCAACAGTCTTTGAAAGAAAGCAAAGACCACCAAGATCAAATTCAGAGGAATACACCCATCTTATTTATGAATCTAACTTGCTTGGAAAATAGGGAGATAATTAACAATGTATCAGATAATTTTCCACTGTTAACTTTATATTAACTGCATAGGACTAGTCAAAGGATATCACTATTTAATTTCTTCACTAATAGCAGTGTCCAATTTGCTGTCACACCAGGAGAAAGACCTAAACTATTTTGCTAATGTTAAAACTGGTCAATCTTCTTCACATTGCCTCCCCAGCTATGCACTTGAAGAAACATTTCTGGTTTTTCAGCCACCAATATCCATGCACCCAGCTACATCTTATAAAACATTATTGATGTGTTTCAAAAAATTAAGAGAATTAAAGTACTTAAAAGGTCCAAAAAACAGCAACAACAAGGAATCTTGAGTGAAATACTTAAAGAAATCTCTAATTTTGTTTGTTGTTTAGAAAATATGGAAATAACAGCCTTAAACATTAAACAAAGAATATTAAAGAACAGATAGCTGTTGATTTCACAGTGACAGCAGATAACTATAGAGTTTTACTTAGATGACGTTAAAGATGATCCTCCCATCAATCCAGGTCAAATTTTAAAATAATAAGAGTAATTAAATAAATAAGAAAAGCATTTAAAAAATAATATATGGGCAAAAGATGAAATGCAGTTCATAGAAGGAAAATTTTTATAGGCAATAAAGATTTGAAAACATGTTCAAGAGTATTAGAAACCAGAAAAATTCAAATCATTTCAAACACCATTTCAACTATTCTACAGATATACACATATATCAAATGTTGAAGTGTTTGTGGATCCTGAATTTCATATTCATTGTGAATGAGAGTTTGAATTTGTAAAACCACCACAGAAAACAGTTTGGCATTATCTCATCAAGTTTAACTCCCACTTACACTGAGATCCAGAAAAATCCATTCCTGGATACATATGCAAAAGAAACTCTTGCACATTTACAGCAGGAGATTTGGGCCAGAATTTTCAAAGCAACACAGTCTTGGAAAAAAGCAAAGTGCCTACTGCCAACAGAGTATATGAACAAACTGGTTTTTATGAAATGGGAATACTACACAACAGTCAAAACGAGTGATCTACTGCAATATGCAACAATAAGAATGAAACTTAGCAATACAAAATTCAGTGAAAAAAAGCATCAAAAGCTAATATATAGCATCTTTAAAAAATGTTTTCATTAAAAAAAGAGCTAAAATAACATTCAAAGAAAAGGTATGAAATAATTTTTAAAAGACTTAGAATCGTGGTTACTTTGGGTGGAGATGACAGGAAGATAGGATGAGACAGGCCAAATAGCAGAATAAAAGTTGCTGTCACGTTGTGCTGTTTGATGATTTAGGTGGTATGTTTATTATATTATAGTAAATGAATGGATAGATGGATGAGTAGATAAAAAGAAGGTTATGTACAGACCAATAATGGGAGTGGGTCATGAACCAAGGATTATTAATCCAGAATCCAATTCCATGCACTAGAAGCTTTTAAAAATAAATATATTTTAAAAAGCCTAGAAAAAAAAAGCCTAGAGAATTATATATATACAACTGCAAGTTGTTACATTTTTTTCATCTAAAAGAAAACTATCCACATCGCTAATCATCAGAGAAATGCAGATTAAAACCACAATGAGATATCACCTCACAGCAGTTAGGATGGCCAACATCCAAAACACAAACAACAACAAATGTTGGTGAGGATGTGGAAAAAAGGGAACCCTGCTACACTGCTGGTGGGAATGCAAATTAGTTCAACCATTGTGGAAAGCAGTATGGAGGTTCCTCAAAAAACTCAAAATAGAAATACCGTTTGACCCAGGAATTCCACTCCTAGGAATTTACCCTAAGAATGCAGCAGCCCAGTTTGAAAAAGACAGATGCACCCCTATGTTTATCGCAGCACTATTTACAATAGCCAAGAAATGGAAGCAACCTAAGTGTCCATCAGTAGATGAATGGATAAAGAAGATGTGGTACACATACACAATGGAATATTATTCAGTCAGAAGAAGAAAACAAATCCTACCATTTGCAACAACATGGATGAAGCTAGAGGGTATTATGCTCAGTGAAATAAGCAAGTGGAAAAAGACAAGTATCAAATGATTTCACTCATATGTGGAGTATAAGAACAAAGAAAAAAACCGAATGAACAAAACAGTAGCAGACTCACAGAACCCAAAAACGGACTAATAGTTAGCAAAGGGAAAGGGACTGGGGAGGATGGGTGGGAAGGGAGGGACAAGGGGGAAAAAGGGGCATTACGATTAGCAGATGTAATGCTAGGGGAGGCACGTGGAGGGCTGTACAACTCATAGAAGACAAGTAGTGATTCTATAGCATCTCACTACACTGATGGACAGTGACTGTAATGGGGTTGGTGGGGGGGACCTGATGAAGGGGGTAGTTTAATAACCATAATATTGCACATGTAATTGTAGATTAATGATACCAAAATAAATTATATAAAAAAAAGAAAACTAACACCTAGTGAATATTATCTAAATATCCATGAAGTTACTAATAGCCTCTCTTTAGATACTGTAGTGCCTATTTCAGGAAACACAAATGCATTTTGCATATCCTTGGCCTAAAGAAAGAACAAATATATGATAGCACCAGTACATCATTTTTTGTTAAACTGAGAACATGAAAAAGAAAAATCTGGGTTCCATAGTGTTCCATCTTCTCAAGGGCATCTTTGTTTCAAGTATCCCTTTCTTCTACTATACTATAAAGTAAATTATCCGTTACTAGATTATTCCCATAGTACACAAACATACCATAGTATTATTAATCTTAAAAAAAAGGCAACCTACCCTCTTTCTCTTTTAAACTTCTGAACCTTTTACACTTAAACTTCTGGAAAAAAAAACTGTACACATTTCCTCTAACCCTTCCTTCTTATTCACTCCATCTATTGTAATCTGTTTTTTTTGCTCACAATCCACTAAAATTCCTTTTGTCAATATCATTAGTTTGTCCCTATTTACAGCATTATGCCCAAAAACTTGAAAAAATTATCTCATTTCTCCCATTTTTAAAAAAGGTTTCTTGATTCTGCCTCTCCTTCTATTTACCACATCATTTCTCTGTTCTCCTGTACAAATGCTTGGAAACAAACTCCTTCCATTCTCTCTTGAACCCTCCCAATCAGGCTTTCACAGGCAGCCCACCACCAAAGCTACTCATGACAAAATCAAGGAAGATACAGGTCAATTTCATGTTCTTATCTTTCTCAATCTTTCAGGAGCATTAGATGTAATTGATCAATCCCACTTGCTCATAAATACTTTTTTTTTAACTCAACGTACATACTCTGAGCTTTTCCTCCCTCAAAGGCCACTCCTTCTTAGTCTTCCTTGAATAGAGATTCCTCCTTCTCTCTTCCCACCTCTTAACATTGGACACTTCATGTTTGTGCCTCTTCTCTACCACCCTTAATCCCTTGATGATCTCTTTAGACTTATGGTTTTAACATCATATAAAGTAACATAAACATCATCACAGAATTTCAGTCTCATCTCCACTTATTATCTAATAGTCATTACAAACTTAACATATCCATATACAAATTGTTCATCCATGCCCCTAATCTGCTTCTGCTACAGTCTAGGTGTACAACATTATGCCCACTTTTCTAGGTGTCCAAGTCAAAAACTTTGGGGTCATATTTGGCACCTCCCTTTTTCTCACATCCCACATTCTAGTTGTCATCAGTGGACTAGAGCTTCGAAATACAGCCAGAAACCAACCATTTTTTACAACTATACAAACTTCTCTACCACCAACATGGTCAGTCAAAATCTCCACCATCCCTCACCTCATTTATTGTGAAAACCTCTCTGGATTTGCCCTTGACCCTGATGGCATTCTCAATATAGCAACCAAGGTGAGAAAATTAGGGTCTTTCCCCTGCTGGGACCCCTCCATCATGTCTGATGACTTAGAGTAAAAGTAAAGTCCTACCAACCTTCAAAGCTTTACACAACCTCCTCTTTGGGTCACACCAACTCCATCTGATGCCACAGTCTTGTTAAACTTCACTGCAGTGACACTGACTTTCATGCTTTGCACTTTTGTACACAGAGTTCCTTCTAACCCAAATGTGGCTTGTGCTTTTACTTACTTAGTATCATTGTTCAAATATCATCTTCTCATTGAAGTCTTCCCTAACTACTTAAGTTAAAACTGCAACCTCCTCCCCTGATCTGTATTACTCTATAGCAGTTACTGACATGTGACACACTACATTTTATTTATTTCTGCTGCTTACTTTCTGTCTCTTTCACTAAAAAGTGAGCTCATAAAGTCAGGGAATTGCATCTCTTGTTCACGAACATATCCCCAGTGTCATCCTAGAATAGTGACTGGCATATATATGATTAATGAATATTTTATGAAAAATGAATGAAGTATCTGCATGTGGCCAGTCTTATTGTAATTCTATTTTAGAGAACTTAAGAGGTGACGCACCCCTTCTTGAGACATTCCATTCTCTTGACTTCTATAAATTCACACTCTTCTAGTACCTTCCTATATCATAGTCTACTCTTTTTCATTCTTCTTTGACAATTCTGTTTTCCTGCCCTTCCTCAGTTGTTAATGTTCTTTGACACTTGGTTCTGGGCTCTTTTCTCTGCTCTTTCTATACTCTTCTCTAGACATCTATTTTCATAGTGTTATATGTTGGTAACACTCTTGTATGTCTCCAGACAAAACTCTCCTCTGACATCCAGACAAGAACAATCGTGAGGACGCTATGCATATGTCCTAAGCTTAGCATACCACACATGATCTCTTGACTTCACGTCCACCTTACTGTTCCTCCTCCAGTCCTCCCCAATTTAAATAACACCATCCTGTGCCAATTTTCTCAAAATAAAAATCCAAAAGTCATTTTCTTCTATTTCTCCTGTTCCTTTACCACCCGTTTAAAATCCATCACCAATTATTTGTTGAATTTTTCCTTCAAATTATATTGCACTTTTATCCATTTATTTCCATCTTTACTACATCTACCAACTTATTCCAAGTCACTGGTAACTTAATGGAAAGAACCAAAAAAAAAAAAAAAGATTCTTCACTAGTCTTCTAGCTTCCTGTATTGTCCCACCTCTATATCTAAGGCTTTATTATGCAGCAGCCAAGAGGGCTCACATTACAGTCTGAGTCATACCATGTTATTCCCTCCACCTAACCACTCCAGTGGCTCCCAGGTTCACTAAAATAATCTAAACTCTTTAACAAACTTCATGATCTAGCCTCTGCTCACCACCCAAAACTTAGTCCTGTAGGATTCTTCCTCTGGTTTTCTGACTACAGGCACACTGGACTCCCTTCATTGTCTAAATCACACTAACATACTATCTGCCTTAGGATCTTTACACTTGTTTTGTTGTTTTGTTGTTGTTTTCTACCTGAGAAATACTTTCACTTACCCTTCCCATATCTGTCTCCTTTAAGTCTCAGCTTAAGAGACTTCCTTGGTCAATATCTGAAATGGATTCCTCACCCAATTTATTACCTGTCTTAGCTATTGTATTGCCCCATAGTAGGATCTTTAATTATTATTTTGATCTTCTTATTTTTCTCAGCTTAGCTGTAAAGTTCACGAAGGCTTGGGTCTGATTCAGAGTCCATCTTCAAAACCTAACACTGTTCCTGACACAGAGCAGTCTTTCAGTATCTATTGGTTCAACAAATGAGTGAGTGTGATAAATCAGAAAAGAATGAAGCTTCACTTTCCTGTTGCCCTGTGGATATAAGTGTCCTTTTCATCTATATATTTTAAAAAATATATTCTTTGTCAACATTCAATTAATAAAGCCAGCACATGACATTAATTTGATTTTTAGGTTGG
Source organism: Smutsia gigantea (assembly GCA_032199065.1). NCBI lineage: Eukaryota > Metazoa > Chordata > Mammalia > Pholidota > Manidae > Smutsia > Smutsia gigantea. Next base: position 66,410 of record JAVSCE010021775.1, on the reverse strand, counting down.
GATATAAGTCATTTAAAAAATAGCCTTAAAAAAGGGTATTTTCATTTGTGTGGGAAAGTTATTCCAAACTTAACTCAGTGAATACAATTCCCCATGTTTGCTTTTCCATTTTAAATTGTTATTAAAGCTTGGTAAAAAGGTACAAACTACCAGTTTGTTCTTATTTCATTCCTTTGGGAGAAATGTAGTTTTGCTTATTTTAATGACCTACTTAGTAACAAGAAGGTATGTTAATGAAAATTTGACTGTTAGTAAACAGAAGAATACAAGAAAGCCTTAGAAATGGATACAGCAATAGACCAGCTACCTGCCTAAGAGTTTAAAGTTTGTAGTGTGAGCTGTGGTCTTGTCAGTTACTAGTTGTAGAGTTCTTGGGGAATACATTGGAACTTTCTCAGCCTCCTTTCTAACAGAGGGAGAATATCCACCCTGTTTATCTCTTTATGTTGTTGTGATAATTTTATTTGATATTGTACATGAAGATGTTTTCAAAACTATAGGACTACCCCAACGGGAAGTCCTATACTGGTAAGCAACACTGCAAAATTGACCCTGATGCTCTGTTCCCATTCAGAGAGGTCGTGGAAGATGATCTAAGGCAATCATCTATATTTGAAGTGTTTATTATTTCAGATCATATGCCTCAAAAAATCAAAAGGCACAAAAGTCTGTGTAATCCTTCAGTAGATGGAAGTGGGTAGGCTCTGCCTTCCTAAACTATCTTCTGATGGTTAGTACCTTAGCTATGCCATCTGGAAGTGGGTAGGGTCTGGCTTACTAAACTATCTCCTGATGGTTAGTAACTTAGCTATGCATTTTTAAGGAGGCATGGAACAGTGTTGAAAGTGGATACAAGTGCAGGGGAATGATTTTCTAACTCCTTTGGGGAATGGTTCCTTGTGTGCCACTTCCAAGCAGGGGCAAGCTACTTCAGGATGATAGCTGACTGACTTGTCAGAGGCTGGAAGACTATGCCCTTCAGAAGTCCCCATCCAGCTTCTCTCATCATGCCTTTGTCCTTCTCTTCTCACCTTTTCCCCTTTTCTTCTCCAGTGGGAGAATGGGGGAGACAAGGGAGAGGAGATCCTGGAGGTATGAAAAGAAGAAAACCATTTCAATTCCTTTTATTTCCCCCATTGCAAGCTGTGCTATGGAGTTAAAAATATGTAATTTAGTTTCTGAATCTGTTTCAACCCTTGCCAGCCTACTGAGCAATCACAAACCATCCAATTTCAATTCAAATCTTTGCTTTTAGCCTTATTTTAAATAGAACACAGCTAAGTTGTATAAACAGACAAAAAGTAAATGCTCCTCAAAGATCAGAAATAGGATTAAAGAACCAGGAAGTAAATCTGTATTTATAGCACACTGGTCAAACTCTGAATTGTTTTTCATTTGATTTTGAAAATGCCAAACCCTCCATGAGGTATAAAATGTCAAAGAAAGGGTCAAACTTGTGGCATCCAAGAGTCCATGCTAACAATGAGTTTTCTTATTATTTTCAGTGATGCTCAGTTTTAGCATCCTGTAAACGCATTACACATTTGCTGCAGGTGAAAATTACTAATTTCTCTGTCACGTTTGGAATACTACACATTTATACAGTATAACCCACTTCTAAAAAAGTGAATCACATTTACAGCAAATATTTATAAGCATAACCAAAAAATGGTGCTATAAAGTAAAATTTTAAGGATTAATCAACTGCTAACACTTGAGGTGCGGTGAATGCAACCCCTTCCCATAAAGCTATAAAAGTAACTCCAGGTGGGTAATGCAGACCACTTAGCAGTGACAAGTAAGATGACTAATAATGCCCTTGAGACATTTTAGCAGTACTGCAGCTCACAAAAATCCAGTAACGGCTTACATAGATTGATTTCATTCATTTTATTGTCTGTATAATACCATGGCAGAGGGTAGTTGGTAAAAAGGATGCATTTACAAAGGATTCCTTTTCCTTTTGAATTATAACTTGCATTATAATCAAGTGGGCATGCATTATTTCAGCTTTCAACATTTAACAATAAAACCATATAGTTTCATGTATAACTTTTCACTCAATGTTCAGGTACATCAATTCCCTACTAAATAGTTAAACTACATGTGATTTGATACTTCTTTTTTTTTTCTTGAAATGTCAAGTTCAAAAGCTTTATGGACAGATAAATCCTCTTTTATTGATTAATACAGTCTTAAATGGTATTACATCATCTGCAACCTTCTCCACAAAATTATTTCTGATCTAAAGTGATGATTCCCCAGTCACTTATGACAGATTGTGCTTTGGAACTGATTCACCTCTGTAATGACAACTCGGTTCACATTTGCACGAAGGCAAATTCAGGGCTGAGCATCCTACCCCTGGAGAAGCACAGAGAAAAGAGCCAGGAGAATCCTTCATCCTTCTTGCCCATCTTTACCACTGTCCACACGCCAAAACTGAATTCATACCACCAATGGCTCCCCATAACTTTCTCAACAAAATCCAGAAAAAAGGGGTTTGGATCAGAAGATCTGACTCCAGCCTATCATTAATATGCTATGTGTCCCTGTATAGATCACTTTCCCTTTCTAATCTTCAGTCTTCTCGCTTGTTAAATGAGAACAAGACTAGACAGACTTTAAAGAATCATCCAGTACTCCATTTAATTTTATTTTATTTCCAACAATTATTTCTAAGCTGGGACCACACTCCTCCTAAATTGTGTCTACTTCTGTCCTCTTTCACAGGAATGCCCTGCTCCATTTCACTTTCCCACTTGCCCATCATTGTACCTCCTATGCTCCAGTAATTTTTTTTTTTTTTTGTATTTTAAACACACAGCTTGGCCTGGCTAACATCCTGCCTGTGCCACTTACTGACCGAAAACTTGGACAGGTTACTTACCTTCCTAAGACTCAACTTGTTCATCTGTAAAATAGGGATAGTAATAGCTTTCTTTCAGGGTTATTGAGAGAATTAAACAGTAATGCCTATAAAATGCCTGGTATATATGAAAATTTGAATTAAAAAATGTAATATTAGTGGTTTTTATTATTGTTACTACTACTAGAATATAAGCTTTTTCAAAAATAGAGCCAATGTCTTGTTCCATTCATTTCCCAAGATGTATTGAGCTCAGCACAATGTGAAGAAGAGGGACTTGGTCGTTGGAGGCCCAGGGCCCACAGTGGGGTGAGGTCACATGTTCTCTGTGAACTGGACTGAGTATTTGAGGGTAAGAATTATATCTTGAGATTTCTGTGAACCTAGTGCCTAGCATAATGCTTGCCACATAGACTCTCATTATATAAGCAAAGGAAATATGAATATGAAAAAGAGCAACCATACTATTAATGCCTGTGCCTCCATTAGACTAGTTATAAATATTTATTGAAGGAAGAAATAAAGCTGAAACACCTCTGATTCCCAAGACTTTTAGGAGGTAAGAAAATGCCATCACCACCCTCCCCCAAATAAAGTAAAAATTCACCCTACTGTAGAAAAGAACAGGAAAGGTCTGGGCTCTCTAGCAGAGCAGGCAGATTCCGTGCCCCAGATTCATTTCCTAGGTGGAGCATGGCCCAGGTTTTGGCAGAAGGACGGACACCACGTGGGAGGACAGGGGACCTCAGATCAGCTGCCTCAAGTGCAACCTGCTCTGAGCAAAGTGGCCAGGCTCTCTCAGGGAAAGTCCATTCTCAGGGCGCAGCGCAACGGGGCAGCAGAGCCCCGAGTTCCCAACTTTGCCTCTTCCCGTCCAACCTCCCCCACCCAGAAGTCAGGTCCTGGGAGGTAATTAGTGTGGGGGAGAGGCAAAGCTTCTGAGGGGGCAGGGAGATGGGAAAGTGCGGGTGGAGGCGGTTTTCTTGTCAGAGGTCTCATCAAGAGAGGGGAGGGAGAGAGGAGGGACACAAAGAAAGGGGGTGAGAGATTTTTCATTTTTGCCTGCAAGGCGTACCTAATGATATGCCCACAGACAGACAGACAGACAGACAGGAAGACCAAGAAAGGGACAGACGGACACACTTGCGCGTTTGAAATCGTTCATACCCCCAAATCCAGGACGCAGCCTGTTGTCATAACCATCTAGTAAGCTGTCCAGGATGCGGGTAAAATTTTCCGGGCATAATTTCTCCTCCTTCTGGATCTGTCCTGGGGTTTCGTTTAAACTGCAAACGCAAAAACCGGGGGGTGGAGGATTATTTTAAGAATCGATCAGAGAACAGGTGGGAACAGTTTATCTTCCAGGCAGTCTCTTGCCCCAAGCTAAAGGGGGCAGGCCTGAGGAATCAGGAAGAGAGATATGGTCGGGAAAGGAGCACCTCGCGGAACGCAGCCCCGTACACACACTCTTCTTGCTCCCAGTGCCCCTTCTGCTCTCCGCGTCTGCGCTGTCCCAAGAAGCTGGAATCCCGCCCCGACCTTACAGCGGAGAAAGGAGAAGGTGGGCGGCAGGAGGGGGTCCGGAGCTGGCCATTTCTCCGCCTTCCCCCTGGATCCCCAGCACCCCAGGGAACTCACCAAGCCGCCAGGCACAGGAAGTGCAGGAGGGCGAAACTGACCCTGGAGGACGTCGCGATCGCGGGTACCTTCTTGGAAAAAAACATCTTTGCAACATGCCATACTTTAAGCCTGTTCACGTTTCCAGGCTCTCAAGATGCCCTGAGCTGGGTGCGAGGCGAGGGCAGAGGCTCTCCGCGGCGTGCGCACACTCGTCCGCCCTCAGCCAACCCGAGCCGCGGTGGGCGCGTGTGTGCACGCGGGCCTGGGGAGGCGGAACCTGCCTTTCCTCGCCCCCTCCATTTCTCGCTGAGCTCTCAAAGTGTATGGTGAGCTATGGTGTACCGCTCAACACCCTTTCGTGCCCGCATCCTGAAGCTATCGGGTTAACATTAATGCTCCTGCACCCAAAGGCTGAGCGAGTTCTTCCCGACTTCGAACTCTCTAGAGCAGGACCAGGAGCTCCGTCCCTCCCCTCCCAGCGACCGAAACCCCCCACCCACCCAAGTGGGTCGACGCCTGTAGTAGTATTGCCTTGCCTCGCTTCTCTCTCTTGGCCCCTCCCTCCCACTGGAATTTGGATTTAACCAATGAAGCTCCTCTCTCCTGAGGTTGTTCCAGGAAACGGTTTGCACCCATTTTCCAGGCTGGAGGTGGAGAAAGGGCGGGATGACAGGGATTGCTTGGCACCGGGGTGGGAGATCGTGGTGAGGACCGGGGATCAAGTCTGGACAGAAACAACCTTTGAGACTCCCCCTTCAGGTCCTGGAGTGGTGAAAGAAACAGAATTCGGAAACTCCTTGGTAAAAGGAGTGGCGACTCACCGGGGAGACTCTCCCGACAGTTAGCAAGTGGAGCCTGTTCTGCTATCAACGCATTTGCTAAGCTCTTGTTGTAAAGATACCAAATTCCTCTTGGTACTGGGGACTGTGTCTGTCCCCACCAGGCACACACATGCCCTCCACTTTGCTGCTCCATCGGTTTCTAGAGAGGAAAGGAGAGGAAAGAGTGTCAAGTGTCAAAATGACACTTGATACTTTTTTTTTCCTAATAAAGACGACTAATTTCCAGAGGTTGACTGCTTTAGGGAGGGCGAAGGATGGCTGGGGAGGAGAAGAAAAACACAGGGAAAAAAGAAAATGTGGGGTATGTGTGGTGTGTGTGTGTGTGTGTGTGTGTGTGTGTGTGTGTGTCAAAGAAAGAAAGGGAGGGAGGGGGGGACGAAGGAGGGTGGGAGGGAGGGAAGAAACAAAATGGAGAAGAAAGCATCTTAGTTCACTAATGGCTTGAAAAGGAACACTAAGCACTCCATTCTTAGTATTTTATTGAGCAAAGATAAAAACCACCAGTAGACCATTTTAAAATTAATGATTGGCGGCAAGGGGGAAAAGTGTCCTTCACATTAATAGTGATGCATGTAGAAATTTTTATATGGTGGATGAATGACCTAAGTAATTCCCATAAAGTTAAGTCCCTGCAAACAGTCACCATCAGTAATTATGTTCTGTTTAGAACTTTGATGGTTTGTTCAAATTTTGATGACTGAAAGCCTGATTTGGTAGGGAAACAGTCAACCAAGGGAGTTTTGGAGTTTTGTTTACTGTGCTTCAATATTCTGACCAAAGTTTTCCTTGCAAGGGGAAATCTTTTCTGATTGCCAAAAGTACATAGTAGCCAGAGATATGTACTCTCACAATACCCTGTGTTGATTCCTTCATGGCATTTATTATACTTCATCCTAATTCCATCTGATCGTTCTTCTCTTAAAGACTGTAATCTCCTTGAGGGCCTGGGCTGAGCAATTTTTGTTTACCTGTATTTATTTTTCCTCTTACTATATACCTCATGGTACATAGTACAAGAACTATAAATATTTATTGAATGAACAGCTAAACAAATTTTAAAAAATGAATCACTTGCTCCCAGGTTCATCTCAATTAATTTGGATGAAATACAAGCTCACTTAATGGGAAAAATTAGTGTACTCTCGAAATGTGCTGTGAAAGCATTTGTCTCCACAGATTTGCCACATAAAAGCTGATAATACAGTATATAATTATTACATCATATTATATTATTTCTCTTAATTAATTATATTAATCTCTAAAGTCTTTAATACTTTCCAAAATTTTTTGATGATGAACAATGTTATGTTAAGCCAATACACATTATACATTTACTATAAAGGTTACAACTGATATGATGGGTTGCAAATAATACAGATCACCCTACTACTAAGTCTGAGGATGGACCCTTGAGAGTCCATAATGCCTACGAAATGTCCTGAAAATTAATGCAAAAATTTTTTTTTCATATGAATATGTGGGCTTTCTGGGAAGATCTTTATAACTTTCATCAGATTCTCAGAGGCTGTGGGCAACTATAATATGAACAAAAGTTTTAATACAAAAGATCCCATATATAATAAAGGAATCAACCAAAAAGTCAAACAAATAATGTAACTAACATGTGACAAATATCTCTGTCCCATTTGATGAACTTATTCATAGACTATCATATACATCTTGAGTTTCCTTTGAAGGCACTCAGCCCCATTTATTGTCAGTTTATCAAATGTCCAACTAGCTTGGTACACAAAAATTTAGGGTGATTATAAAATGAATAATTTTAAACGGCTCATCCTTTTTCTTTTTCTTTCCATTAATTATTTCTGGTAAATACTGAATCAATTTTTACCATTTAACAAAGGTAATGTAATGAGTTACTGCCTTAAATTAAGGCTTGTAGACATACATACACCTAGTTGAAACATTCCAGTTCCAAGAATACAGAAGTTATTGACTGTTTTTATGTTTATGCATTTTTCTGTGCCATGTATTTTGGATAGGCAAGAATAATCGATTTGATGCTCTCTAGCCATTCCCTTTTTTAAATTTGTATTAAAATAATGCTTCTACTAAAATTTTATCTGTATTCTGGTTTATTATCATTGTCTAGTTGTAGGTTTTTATCTCTATTACTAAGACATCTCAAAACTTTTGTATTATTGGTTCTATTGTGCCTATTATATTATTGGTTACCTTATTAAAAATTACACAATCTGAGGTGCTTTAACAGATTGTATTTGAATAAATATTCCATATTGATTGATACTATTTCCAAAATAAGTGTTTATATTTCTTTGCCTTATAGTTAATGCAGATGTAGTTATTTTGATGAGACATTGAAACAGAGTTAAAAATGGGCAATATCTTATCTAAATAATTTCTATACATGAAATCAACTATTAAAGTATATTTTGTTAATAAATATTTTTAAATAATTGTCCATGATCAATTGAACATTGGATGAAAGTATATCCATACTTAATAATCTTCAAGATCCCACACTAATTTAAATTATTGTAGGTAATACTAGTTCTTCAATATCAGCTTTTGTTCACTTGAAGGTCCAATGTTTTATAATAAATAGAAAAAATACATTTGAAGGACCTGGAGCCCAAGTAAAAATATTTGTCAGCTTAGTTTCAAATGAGTAGTAATGTGTGAAACCTTATTTTATTTGTTATATCTTGAATTCTAGAATGTGTTCTCAGAGTTAAGGTATAAGTACTACTTCATAGAAGACTCCAAAGAACCATGATTATTTGAGTGTGTGTGAATGTTTCATAAATTTTATAGAGAGTGCTAAGTATTAGAAGGAATATTCCCTTGATTGTATTTGTGTGGATGTACATCTATTTTCAAAGTTGCTGAAAAAAAAAATACTATTATCAAGTGATAGATTTTCTCTTCCAGCATCTAATAGTAATGATTAGCAAGGGCAATTTATGCATTGCCAATAATGATCCAAGTTAAATTGTCAATTTGCTGTCAAGTGCCTATCTTATGATGAATGTATTATGGTTTTTTTTTTTAGGTTAAACAACAAAAAGTATTAATTTTCTCACAATTCCTGAGGATGGCAGTCCTTGATTGAGGGGTCAGCTGAGTTGTTTCTCCTGAGGCCTCTCCCCATAGCTGACTGATGATATGGTCATCTTCTCACTGTTTTCACAGGGCTTTTCTCTGTATGCATGCACGTGGTGTCCTCTTCTTACAAAGACACTGGTCATATTGGAAAAGGGCCCAACCTAAAGACCTCATTTTAACTTGATGACTTTTTTAAAATTCCTGTTTCCAAATAAAGTTACATTCTGAGGCACTGCGGGTTAGGACTTCAACATATAAATTGTTGGGGGGCACAATTCAGCCCATAACAGCAGTGATTTTCCTTCAACTATATAGAAAACAAAATTGAATAGACACATAATGAATTTAAGTTTATTAAGCCATATAGGTATATTTGATAGTAATCTTTATTACAATAATAGCAATTATCCTTTATTAATAGCTAATCTCATTTAAGTTTTCAGGAAAAAAACATATATGGTTAAGTATTATTTCCCTGATTTTAAAGGTAAGGAAACTGTAGCTTAAAAATGTTAAGTAATTTGCTCATGATGCCATGACCGGAAAATGGAAAGGTCAAGATTTTATTCTATTTCCCTGGAGAACTACTTTGATAAAATTTCCTATTTTTGCTTTTGTTCCTGTTGTTTTACTTGATGTGCATTTATATCATGAAATGGTGACCACAATAATGTTATTTAAAATATGCACATTCTCACATGGTTACCTTCTTTTGTACATGTGGTGAGAACATTTAATATCTACTTTCTTAGCAAAACTTAAATCTTCAAAAGTTTTGTTAACTATAGTCACTATGCCATACTTTGGATCTCTAGAACTTATTCATCTTATAGTTGAAAGCTGGTACCTTTCATCAACATCCCCCCATTTCCTTCACCCACAGCCCCTGGTAGCCACCAGTCTACTTCTTCTATGAGCTCAACTTTTTTAGATTCCACATATAAGTGAGATTGTGCCGTATTTGTCTTTCTCTGTTGTCTTGTTTCAAGAGTGCTATGGGATAATATAACCAATTTGGAAAGCTGTTTGGCACTATATTAAAGTTGAACATAATCATGCCCTCTGATCAAGCCATCCCATGCTTGTTTTATAGCCCATAGACACTCTCAAACATGTTCATAAGGAGGCACCTAAAAAAATAGTGTATTGTCTGTGATAGTGGGAAAATAGCAAACAAATTAAACATCCTTTTAACAGGGAAATGGATATACTATGTTGTGGTGTAAATGGAGTACTATAAAGCAAACAAAATTAAGGAAATCATGTGTATGTCAAGAATATAATGCAAACAAAATAGGCAAGTGGCAGAATAATACCTTCAGTAAAATATCATTCACACAGAATTTAAAGCATGAAAAATAATATTGTACATTATTATGGTTGCATATGCAGTGATGGTAAACCCACATGAAAAAAGGAGGCACCAAATTAAAGATAATGGAAATGTGTGGAGAGTAAAAAAGAGGAACGGAAAAAGGAGAGGAACACTGGCTACTTCAGTTATTTATGTGATGAAGCAATATGACAAAGTATTAAATACTGATGAATCTGGTGGTAGGGACTTGAGTGTTCATTGTATTACTTACAAACCATTACAATACTTGCTGTCTTAAAACAATAATTTATGATGATCTATCAGTATTCATGGTTTGACCATCTTCACCTGGCAGCTCTCCTTGGCGTTTCCTTGCCCTGTTTTATTTAGGTGGTGGCTGGAGCTGCAGTCATTGAAGTTGTGACTGAGCTAGCCACTGAGGACAGCTTATGGCTTCACATTACTGGCATCTCAGCTGGGATGCTCGGGGCAGCTGGAGGGCTGGCTGGCTGGGTCTCTGTTACTCTCCCTCTCCCTTTCTGTCTCTCTCTCTCTGGCCTTCTTCCTTGGTTAGCTTTGACTTGGATGTCCTCCCAGCATGACGATCTCACGTTAGTCAGGCTTTTTCCATGGCAGCTGGTTTCCCCAAAGCAAGCATTTCAAGACTCAGGCTGAAGCTGCAAGACTTCTTAAGAACAAGTCTTGGAAGTCATAGAGCACCACCACTCCTGCATTCCACTGGTCAGATTGTGATACAAGATCAAGTCAGATCCGTGTAGAGGGGATGCACAAAGATATTATTCCAGGGAGACATCATTCATTGGGTGGCCAATATTTGAAGACTAGCTCTCATATACACTTTCCTATGTACTTGAAATATTTCATAGAAAAATTGAATAACATTTTGTAAAAGTGGTGTGATGGTTAATTTTATGTGTCGGTTTGGCTTGACCACAAAACCCAGATATTTGGTCAAATATTATTCTAGATGCTTCTGTGAAGATATTTTTTAGATGAAGTTAAATTTAAATCAGAAGTCTTAGAGTATCCTCCATAATGTAGGTGGGCCTTATCCAATCAGTTGAAGGCCTAAATAGCGAAAAACAGACCTTCCCAGAGGAAGAAGGAATTCTGCCAGGAGATCATCTTCAGGCTCCAACTGAAACTCTTCCCTGTGTTGTCAGCTTGCTGTTCTATTCTACAGATCTTGGACTTGCCAGCCTACAGTATATGTGAACCAATTCCTTAAAATAAATGAATCTCTCTTTCTCTCTTTCTTTTGCTCTTATTGGTTCTGGTTTTCTGGAGAACCCTAATCTAACACATGTGATATGAGATCAAGACTAAATGTTTATTGAATCTCTGGGGTATGAATAAAATTTAATAGCTATGTCCATTCAACAAGTTAATGTTCTTGCCTTTCAAATGTCATTGAATTGTTCCAAGAAAAGTGGTATGAAATAAAAATAGAAACCTAATCTTATCTTACAACAACGTCCTGTCATTGGTGCTCTTAGGATGGGCAGGCTTTTGTGACACAGGTAAGGACTCATGATATGTGAGCTTTAATAAATGTTAAACATGCATCAGCCATAATTTCAGTTATAAATTAATATTATATTTGAATTCTGTCTTTAATTTTTTAATCAGCCAGATAATACATGGTCATTATAGAAATTTTGGAGAATACAGAACACTAGCAAAAAAAAATGAAACAAATTATGTATAGTACAATTATCCACACAAAACACTTAAAATGTTTTTTAAAAATGGGCCTAAGTCTTTGAAGAAATACCACCATGTTCTTTATAAGCTTTGGGAAAAACAATAGTGAGTGAACATATTTGGCAATTAAATAAGCCCAAGAAGCAAAGTTGTAGAATTCATTGTATATTTTATCCAATTTTATTGTATAGATCTGCATTGCATATCTTAATCTTACCAATTTTTTACTAGTGATATGAAGAGATTCTCACTTTAAATATATTCATAAGAGGAAGAAAAAAAGTAAATTAGCCTAAAGATGTATTTATTTTCACTAATCATTCTAGACACACATATTTTGGCCTTTCAAAATGTTTAAACAGCAAAAACCTTTGAAGAAAAACATAATACCAGGTATTTATATGTCTTTTTCAGTGTTTTAAAATCCTCAGTACAGAACCTAGCACACGAATCAGCTCCCACAAGATAAATAATGAAAGTACCACAGGTGTACGCTGGCCTGCTATCAAACCAGCACAGTGTTTAGAACTAAATTTTCCATACAAACCTGTGTAGACTCAGTATGACACAGTGGTAATACATTTGGTCCTCAGAAGACTACGAAGCTAGACTGCTCTTCATTACCATCTGGTGGCTACTGCATGGAGTGGCAATAACCATCATTTTATGAGTTAAAGGAACAAAGAATCGTACTTACGAATAGAGAGAAGAACCTCACTACTCCTGGTGAATATTAAAAATGCATGAGGATAAAGATCAAAGAAGGATTTGGTACTTTCCTTACTATAAAAAAGTGTATCATAAAAAGTTACTTATTGGAAACAATTTACAATGGACAAAAGTTGAATATGTCTGATAAGTATGACTTATGAATAACATAAGACTTCCCAATCACACCTATTTGTTTTACAACAGAAAAGACAATGCAATTTTTTTCTATTAGTGATAAATTAGATGTAACCATTTTTTTCTGGATTCATTAAATCTTTCAGTCAACTGTATGTCTGCACATATCATTTGTCAAAGAATTACTTTTATTTCTTTAAAATTTTAGCTTAAATGGTGCCTCACTTAAGAAATCTGTCCTGTGGCCTCCTGGCTAAAGGTTTTGCTTATCCATCCCTACAGACTGTTGTTGAATGTCTGCTGATCATTTGAATAATGGTTTCTTTTCATAATTCTGAGTTTCTCAAGGGTGGGGATGGTGCATTATTTATTCTTGTAAGACCCAAGTTCTAGACACTTAATATGTATTTGTGTAAGGAGTGAATCCAGTAAGTTCATTGTTATTTAGGAATTTTAACAAAAGTAAACCTCTCTCATTTTAGGCTTAACAGACTGTGAAAAAGACAGAGTTATGTTTGGGGGAAAGTGAATGGTCATACTGACCTTTTAAATTTCCCACTTCCAACGCAGAATCACCAAGCCGGAAGAGAACCAGGGAAGTCACCTAGTTCGGCCACATAATTTTAAATATGAGACTGAGGCTCAGAGAGAATGTCTGACTTCTTGTTTCTACAACTAATAACTAGTAGAATCAGAATTTGAATTCCTGTCTGCTGACTCTCTATCAGTAAGATTTTTGTTCTACTGGCTTAACCGCCAACTTCTCTTAGGAGAAAACTCAGTGCTAGGGAATTGGACTTTAGTCAGATTAAATGCCACTTAGAGATCTGAATTCTATACGCAATCCATGATCCAGCCTACAAATATTTACAGACAAGTTAGGAAATAATTATTATGTGGTAGGGCAATATTATAATACATTTGAATTTTTTTAAGTGCTTGAATTTTGAGCCAGCAGTTCTAGGAATTTACAATAAGAAATTAATAAGGCATGCGTGCCAAGATTATGACCACAATGAGCAACAGGATGGCATTATTAATACTTTTAACAGAAAAGGTAGATTTTCTTATATAAATTCTGGTGTCTTTGTCTATTGAGGGATATACTCTAGAGCTGAGTAGAAGATTTTTGAGATGCTACAAGCATACCTGATTTTTAAGTGCATACTCCACCTATGCTTGAGGCCAAACCCATGTGACATTGCTCTAAAACTGAATAACACAGTCTCTTGGATTTTATAAATTTTTAATAAGGTATGTGGGTTAAAATCCAAAGCCAGCTTTCTTCTGTGAATGTGTATTTAATGCCATGTCACGAGTTTTTTTCAGCTTTAGGAATTATGCTTCTGGGGAAAAAAATGCTTTTGGTATTTGCAGATTTAACATTTACAGTTTCCATAGTTTTGGCATTTCCCACAGGTGTCTGGCATGTAGTGATCTGCAATTTCTCCTAAAGCATATATATAAATAGTAGGTGTAAGAGGCTGGAGAGCAGGCAGACCAGTCACTTTGCTGGAGACGGTGTAAGCCAATGACATGCCTGGGCCCAGGCCAAATGCCACTTTGGCTTTGTAATTCCCTGGGTTAAAGTCCCACAGGCAGACACTCTCCTGAGGTGAGGGGGAAACAAAAAGTGGTTCTCTGGGAAGATGTAATCGTCCAGTAAGATTTTCAGTTTCAGGGAAAGCTGAAAATGTAGCAAACTTGTGGTTTGTTCACAGTGTCTGAAAAAGAGCCATTTGATTGCTAAAAGGAATGTATTCATAAAGTAGAGGCTATCAGTGGTCCGTCTTAACTTCTAACTTAACTCTGTCAGCTTTCTAATAGCTCTCTGAATGTACAAGCACTGACAGTGTCCTTTTTTTTCCAGTCACTCAAAATACTACTTTTCCTTTTACAAGTTCTTTAAAACCAGGCACCAAAGGCTCTGCTGTGATTGCCAAATCTCTTTACCTAAGCAGGCAAGCTGCAGAACGTGGAGTTTAGTTAAATCATGTTTTCTTTTAACTGCCCTTTACTCTGGCTAATTTACAGCCAGTTTTCAGCATTTGAACCATCTTTTATGATTATAAAGTTTCCCTTCTTTTTCTCTTCTTTCCTTTATTTTTGCTCTTTTTAAGAAATTTATGTGAAACTTGGAAGTGTCGGAGCTGGGGAGACTTTGATATTATGTTTTTCAAGTCATCTAATAAAGATGCACTGGTTTCTATCAGCTTTCCCTTTGCTTGATATAATCAAACTATTTTTCTGACTCATTTTGATGTTCTTTGGGAATGGAATCCCTCCAGTTGAAATGTTTACAGCAGAATTATGATGGCAGATGTGCTTTTCCTTGCTCCTTCCATATTGAGTTATGACGATAGGCTTTGATTTTTGGTTGGGATTGGCTTTCAGAAGTTTCATGAGGCTGCCTGACAGACAGACCCCTCACTATATTATACTGAAAAAGTCTGATTCTTGGGAACTATACTTAACATATTATAAATATTATTTCATTATTCCAGAGTGTATATTCCCACAATGTTTACAGCACCAGAAATGAAAAATGTAAAATAATTTTCCTATAAGGATCAAAAGGATAGAAAGAACTCTTTTCTTTCATGAGTCTGGTACATTTATTACAGCTATAATTTGTCATACATCATAAATACAGAATCACTCTAAAATCCAATTGCTTCCCTGCTTTTGATTATAACGACTTGAATTATGATAAAGTATGTATCCTGGAGGTAATAAGGAATAGAGGCCAAGTACTGAAAAGCACTGTGTACAGGCTTGGAGTAAGATAACTTGGACTTTGCTTGTTACACAAACTTCTGCCTGTGTGAACCCAAGCAGGAAGATAGAGAATGTAGGACAAATAGAAAATATAGGAAGATGACAAATTTAAACCCAAATATTCCCACAGTTACTAAATATAAAAGCAAATATTGCCATTAGAATTCGACAAAAATTGCCAAGTTGAATAACACAATAAAGTTCAAGGGCATGTCACTTAAAAGAGATTAACTTTAAATGTGAGGACACATAATTTTGAGGTAAAGTATACCCCATGGTGCCATATACTAATATCAGATAGCATAAATTTTATATCCAAGAAGATAAGCGTAATTTCAATATTTTATTCTGAAAACTATGTAAACTAACCAGAATATTATTGTTATTGTTATTGTTATTATTATTATACCTCTTTTCTTTGGTGAAAAAATAGTTTCATTGTATGTTTTATTTTATTTCACCTGAATTTGTTTGCCCCTCAATTCATAGCTTTAATAAAACACCATAGGAAACATTGACAAAAAATAAGATCTCCAATCATAGTGGGGGATTTTAACATACCTCTCTCAGTAACTAATGGAACAAACACACAAAATATGCACTAAATGTAGAGATGATTTTAACAGTGTTGTTAATAAACTAGACCTTCCTGACATAGGAGTCTGCTGCAACCAACAACTGCAGAGAATATACTCTTTTCAAATGACACAGAACGTTGCCCTGGGCTACCACATGCTAGGGTTTTAAAGCAAATCAAAGTATAGAAATCATACTGAGTATATTATTGGACCATTGTGAAATTAAGCTAGAAGTTAATAACAAACAGTTAACCAGAAAATTCTTCTAAAGAATGCAGAGAAGTTGAGGGACACAGAACAAGGGTCTGGAGAGATAGGAGAGATCAAGGTCATGGGGATGCTTAAGCTGTACTTAAACATTTGCATCCTAACAGAGCACTGGGAAGCATTGAAGGATATATATTTGGGACTGATATAATCAACCTCGCATTTTAAAAAGGTCATTCTGGCTGCAGCTGTAGTGATGGGGGTTAAGGGGAGTGAGACTGAATGAAGAACGGTTTGGAGTGAGGAAAAGTCTAGAGGCAGGGAGACCAGTTAGAGGCATTTTACCATATTACAGGTGAGAGTGGTTGCCTGAACTAGAATAGTGGCATGGAAATAGGGGGTAGAAGTAAGTGGAAATATTAGAGAAATATTTAGGAGACAAGATAGACATTGTTGGCATTTGTGACAAGAAATGATTCCAAGATTTTGTTTTGGTTAAATGCTGGAGTGTGGCATCACTCACTTAATTACAGAACACAGGAGTTGTGAGACAGGGATTGGAGATAATGACTAGGAGACATTCAAGGGGTCCTACAGTCACATTAGTTCTGTCTCTGAAATGTACATTTGACATTATAAATGTAAATAAAGCCATGTGAGTAGATGAGATGGTACAAAAAAAATGAGTAGAAAGCTTATGCTAAAATCTCAAGAATGACAACTTTTAAACTGATACTGACTATCATTTGGGAAAAAATGAAACCTTTTTCCTTCCAGATTTCTGAACTTTAAAAAATACCATTATTATAATATGAGTCCTATTGTTATTCTCCTTGCCCAGGGAGAAGAATCCCACTCTGCATAACTTCCAGGTTCCTGGATGGAGTTCTCCTATTTATAGGTTTCCCTGGTCAAACTCTCTGTATGTCAACTTGTATCTTTGAGGCTTGCTCTTCGGCTCCAAAAGATGTGCCCCATCTGAGCGCACTATTCTTGATGTTAGATTTTACCAAGGTGCTTGAGATCAGTCTTCAGGGAAACCAATTTGTTGGTTATCCTTCTGAATGTCCATGTCCTCTTCCCGGTGCCTGGGTTTCTTTCTTTCATGTCTACCACAAAGCCTATTTCCACTTCGATTGTCTTCTAGGCTTTGCCACCTCATTGCTGCCAACTGGGCTATTCTTAGCCCTTTCCGCTTGACCCCAGCTGCCTCACATTTGAATAGCACACTGTTGTTTGCAGAACTGAACCAACACTGGAGCACACATCTGAAGTGAAATGACTGTTCAACAGACACCAGGACTCGTAAGTCAGCTCATAATCAGCTGAATAACAGGGCTCAAAACTAAGACACTGAACAGTGAGAATTAGGAACTAAGTCGTGCCTTTTTTAATGTTTAAGATGCAATCAGGTGATCATGTAATCAAAGCAACAAACTGTAATATAATATAGCCAAAAACTAAAGAGACCCTTTCACAGACTATTAGAGCAGAAAGAACTTTTAACATTATCTAGATCAACTCCTTGTCTCCTACTCTGGTGTTCCTTTAATGATTACATAGCAATTATTGTGTTGCCTACTAATGAAGGAAATACGCTAAGCCATGCAGAGATTACCCTGGTTTATTAGTGCCAGTAACTATGATCAATTGAAATGTTGGCTCATTTCCCTGCCACTATTTATTATGGTGAAATGATCATTCCATCCCCATATTATACTTATTATGTAGCAAAGTTCCTGTATTTTCTTCCTCAAACCTGGAATATTATTGGCTCCAAGTATTTTAATCCTGGTCCTTCCATTTCATAGTGTTTGACCTTGGAACATCACTTTACTATACTGTTCTTCATTTTCCTTATTTGCAAAATAACGACAATGATAGTGCCTATTTTATAGAATTGTTAACAAGGATTACATTTGTTAATATAAACTGAAACTGAACTAATTTGAGGAGTGCCTGGAACACAGAGAGCACTACCAAAGTATTAGCTGTATTAAAAGCTAACCCATTAGATTTTTTGAATATGGCATTTTTTTTTCAATTCATTGCCACTGGTGGAGAGAAAGTCATTTTACAGCAAGAGTATAAAGCTTAAAAGTGTTAAAAAAATTAGGGGGTTCACCCACTGGTGTGAATGAATTTTAGTCAAAGTGAAAATGAGAGCATCAGACAATTTGCAGTTTCAATGGTAGATGAAGTTCAAAGGTCAAGGCACCTAAACAATGAAAGGAAATGCAACTGAGTGGGGAAAATCAGCGAAAGAGGGTGCTGGAAGCCCAAAGACAAACTTCAAAGACTCCAGATTGTTGGGGGAGGTCACTGAGAGGAGGTGACTGCCAGTGGACCATGAAGCTGGACCTGGTAATTGGAGGCTCCTCGCCTCCTCCCCTGGTTTTGGATAGTACATTCTATCCACCATTTCCACACTAGGAGCTGTTTCAAGGACATAACCTTGAGAGAATTAGGTCTACCTGACCAAACCCAGTTAAAGTCTCTGTATAAACGCTAAGATTCTAGCAGACAGTTCCAAGATCTTCTCGCTTACAGCTTGCAAACTGCCAAAGGCAGGGGCCTGTTTGCAGACCAAGGCAATTTTTCTGGGGGCCTCACCTTACCATTGCTGCTGCAGGAAGGAATCCAAAATTGTGATCAGGGTACTTCCTTCTTGGATTGCCCATGCAGACACCACCAAGCCTGTGACTGTGAGCCTGCTCTGGGCTGAGGGGGCTGCAACAGGCATTCAGCCCAGCTGGGAACTGTCTAGGCAGCAGATATGAAGAAAACTGGCAGCCAGATGGATGTGGGCTCCAGCCAAGGACATCTACATCGTGTACTGCTTGCCTGGGGCTAAAAACTAGGTGTGGAAATGGGGAGTAAGGTCCTGGATGGGGCAGAGTGGCCATGCTTGACTGGAAGGCAGAGATGTCCCAGACAGGGGCCAGAATGTTCCCAGGGAGATGTGTTTGTGGGCACGCATAATTAATTGTTCTCCATCTCCATGGTATGTTCCCATAACTTGGGGTGATGTTTAAGAATTTGATTAATCCCTGCTTCACTTTGTATTTTTCAAACTGTTCCAACTCTGGGGCAGGTCATACGTTTATACTCTCTGGGTAAAATACATTTCTCAGTAAAGAGAAAAATTTCCCTTTTTCAGTGTTACGATTTGTATTTAAATCTGATTTGACCTGTTAGATGAATATATACAAATTTTCTCCCCAATTATTCATGAGTTACAGAATTTCATCTAAACTCCCAATCATTAAAAGTTGATTTTTAAAAAATATTTCAAAATACAACAACCAGAAAATGGGAAAGAAAAACAACCACCAGAGAACGATATAACACCGAGGTGCTCCAACACTCAGCTATATTACATCCCAACATTTTGTCAAAATTTTTTCAAAATTTGTTGAATAAAATAAATATTATAGATACAATCGAAACTCCCTGAGCATTCCACCACAACTCTCCTTCCATCTTTGAAAGTGACCATCGTACTGAATTTGGTAGTTCTCTTTCCAAGTATATTTTTGTATTATTATTACATATGTATATGAAGGAAATATTTATCATGCTTTTCGTATTTTTATTATATAACATAATCATGCAACTTACTTTTTATATTAACATGCTTTTGAGATTACTCATTTTTATGCATTGTCATGATAATTAACCCTAGCTTCTATAGCAAACAGAAAACAGCATAATAATGTAAAAGTTTATTTCTCCCTCATGGAAGGTCCAACCGATGTTGTTTACTCATAAAATCCTTAGTAGCTTTCCTCCAGGTGCTAACTGAAGGATGTGAGCTTCTTCCATGATATGTCTCCACTATCTTAGACTCATTCTGGCCTCATGTAAGTGGGAGAAAGAGGAAAGGGAAAACACACTGGATATTAACCATCTTGGTCAAAATTAACTTATATTTCTCTTGACATTCTACTACTCAGAACATGTCCCATGGTCAAGGGAGTTGACTCACTCAGTTACTGAAATGCAAAATGACAACAAATGGCCTCAGAATATTATTTAGAAAGTGTTGCCATTAATTGTCTGGTTTAATTTGTAGAGATATGTCTGATGTCTATCAATATACTATATAAACAACAGGTAGGTATGGGCTAGTTTTGCAGTTTGTTTACTCTTTGATGAACAAGTAAATACACTGAGGTTTAGCTAACCATTCATATAGCACTCGTATACTTTATTCATTCATCCATTCTTCATTTATTGCAGAGGTATATTTCATTCTGTATAAGGTACCAATATACCAGGATTTTTGCTATCATAAACATTATTCCTAAAGGACATAATCTAGCAGGGAAATTATATATTCAGCTAGCTATAGAACTATGGAAAAATGTTCCAGTAAAGGCTTTAGGCACAGCAGCTGGAGTATTAGGGAGAACTACACCTTGACATTCCTAAGGATGACATGGTCAGGGAAACACATCTGTAAATAAAACCCAGTGTATAAAAGGCTAGTTTCTGATTATACAGAAAATAGGGGCAGTTCAGAGTTAAATATCAAGACATTATAATGGGGAAAGTGTTCAGTGAAGGAAAAACAATAGAAATAATGTAACTAAGATATAGAGTCATATGGTCTATATGTCCCCAGGTATAGCATATTGCCTTCAACAAAATATGAACCAGCTGCAAAAGCCAAAAATTCTTTAAAAATTCTTCACCTGATGCCCTATGAAAATTCATGTTCTTAGGTACTGAGTGAAAAGCCATGACTATTATTTCAATTATTTTTCTTTTCCCATCATTAAAAATGTTCAAACTCTTTTAATAATGATTTAATAGAAAAATTTTAAAAACTGTAATCATTTGAATTGATCACTAACGTGACATAGTGACACTTCAGTGAATTATGAAATTGCTTAATAATTTCTGAGGAAAATCCAGAAACATTCCTTACCTTGCCTTAGGTGACAAAATTTCTATTACATAGACAATTTAATGAGCAAAATAATGTCCTTGGTTGAAATGTGAGTAGAATAAATTTTTTAACTAGGTGCTAAAATGTCCAACCTGTGATTATTAGAAAACTTAACTTTTAATAAATACCATGAACTATTTTAAAAGCAGAGATAGACAATGCGAGAATTAACGTTATTATTATTTTGACGGAAGGAAGGGATAATGAATTGTTTGGGAAGACTGATATTTGGAGTTACCTGACCTGGAATGTCATTCTGGGTCCGTAACTTACTAGATGTGTGGCCTTCTGCACATCATATAGTTTCAATGTTTTTCACCATGTCTCACCTTACATTGAGAGTGTTGGGTTAGATTGGTAAATCCCCTGCTGGTGTTAACATTCAGTAAGTGCAAAGGAGTGTTTGGCATCATGCTTTTAATATGACCTAACTCGTAGGGAGCAGTATTTTGACCCCGGTGACATTATACACATCTTCAATTACATTTTCATAACTATGATGATTTGCTGATGGTCATATTATTCTGTATTTTCTCAAACTCTTGGGAAAATTAAAAATTACATTTTCTTAAATGAATACTGCAATGCAGCATGACTTCAGAGATATATTTAGAAAATATAAGATAGACTTCCAGGAGAACTGTACTGTAACAGCCACGGCAGGAAGCCACCTAAGGGCTAATCCAAAGAAATGCATAAGAACAACTGGAAACAAGTTGGGGCATATGAAATAAGGAAGAGCAGTTATAAACAGCAAAAAATGAAAATAAAAAGCTTCAGAATCTAATGATTTATTCCTTACACACACACACACACACACACACACACACACACACACACACACACTGGCTTCTGTTTGACCATGAACTGTGGACTATTGGCAAGATAATTTATTGATAGTTTGTTGTGATTATTTCATAAATAGCACCTGACTAATCTCTCAGTCAAAATTTTGCCCACTGCTATTATTGACATGGCTTTGGAGCACTTTGTGAATTTATCTACAGAATGCTAAGGAGAAATTCAAAGTTAGGTTGGAATAACTGATTATCTCTCTCAGAACTCAAATAATTTATTTGTTAAGTTGCGATTTAATTATTTACTTTTCTCTTCCAAAACTGAACTTCTTACCACTTTCCTTACTGTTTACTCAGGTTTTCATTGTCCTGTTATAAACAATTTTCCTTGCCCTCTTTAAAAAAGAATCACTTCTTGCCTAATCAATTGTTGAATTTGTAATGTCTTGGGTTCTTAGCAATAAAACAACTGCCACAACAGAATAATGATACTGGTTTAGCTGAAAAATCTTAATGAGATTGAATCAAACTAAGTGAAACAGAAACTCCAGACCTCAAAATTCACTAATTTTAGAAAACATAATGCATTTCTCACCTGACTGTTGGACTCACTGTGTCCTCACAGTGGCTGATCCATCAGCAGTAATCGATACAGCCGATCATTTCCTGTTCCTTGATGAACTTTCTTCCCTTTGCTCTCAGGGTTACCACATTCTCCCAGTTCTCTTCCTTCCTGCTATTCAGTCTTGGTTTCTTTTTCTAGCTCCATTCTATCTACCCCAACATCAAAACGTTGAAGAGCCCCAGAGCACCTTGAATTTCTTTTTCTTCCTTTTTCTCACTATACTTGCAAGTGGATGAGGTCATGCTGCTCGTGGCATTAGCACTGTCATTAGTCTGCTCAGGCTGCCATAACAACAAACCACAGACTGGGTTGTTTAAACAACAGAAATATATTTTTCTTACAGTTCTGGAGGCCTGAAGTCCAAGACCGAGGTGTCGGCAGGTTTGATTTCCCCTAAGGCCTCTCTCCTGGGCTTGCATGTGGTCCTGTTCCTGCTGTGACCTAACATGGCCTTCCCTCCTGTGCAAGGCCTCCTGGCCTCTCTTCCTCTTCTTATCAGGATATCAGGACACCAGCCACATTGGATTAGGGCCCCACCCTTATAACTTCATTCAGCCTTAAATACCTCTTTGAAGGGCTTATCACCAAACATTGTCATATTGAGGGTAAGGCTTCAACATGTGGCCTTTGGAGGAACATAGAATCAAGTCCATAACAAATGCCATCTAAGGCTGATGCCTTTCAGGTTTATATCTCTGGCCAAGACCTTTGCTTTGAAATGGAGGGTAATTTCAGGGGAAAAACCCCGGGCAAAATACCTTTGAATCCGAAATCAGTCAAAGGGAGTAATAAAGTTTAAGAAACCCATTTATTTCTTACAAGCAGTCATCCAGTATCTCTCTTGACCAGGCTGCAGCAGAAGAATGCTCCACCCAACCTCTCTGGGTCCATATAAACCCTCCCACACCCATGTAATTACCTATTGATATGTATATGAACCATTTCCCTCCACCCCTTGAAACACCTATTGATATGCAGACGCAGTAAAGCCAGGTGAGAGATTCTGGAAATATTACAATTTTACCCACATGGCGTTATCCAAATATAACCAGTTTACAACACTGGAAATGGACTTAACCACACAAATCCCCTTTCCCAAACTATTCCTCCACATTCTTCCCATCTCAGACAATGACAATTCTGCCATCTGCTCAGTTCAGAAACTTTGGAATCATCCTTAATTCCCCTCTCCCTCACTCTCCATATTCAAATCTTCCAGAAAGCCCTGTAAACTCTAGTTTCAAAATATATCCAGACTATGAATCCACTCCTTATTCCCTACAATATTACTGCAATTTTCCCACCTGTATTAGTGACATAATTCCTTCCATCCTTGCCCTCTAGCAGTCTATATTCTAGCGTAGTTAGAATGATTCTGTTAGAAAACAAGGAAGATCATATTATTCTCCATATCAAATCCTTCCCCTGGCTCTCTGTCTTCCTGGGACTAGATTCTTTAACTTTCTGATACATCTCTGGTGGCCTTTCTGCCTGCCACTCTGCCTCAGCAGCAGTGGTCTCCTTAAACACACCAGACAGGCTCCTGCTTCAGTAGCTTTACTCTTGCTGTTCTCTGTTGGCACTGTTCTTTCTCACTAGATCCTCATGGCTCACTCCATCAGCATCTACAGCCTTTTACTCAAATGTAACCTTTTCAATGAGATCTTCCCTGACCGCAGTTTCCAAAGTTTCATTAAACACATGCTTCCCCAGATTCTATTTCTATTCACTGGTTTACTTTTTTTTTCTCCTATCACTAAATATACAGTATACTTCACATATTTACCTTGCTTATGGTCCATCTCCCTCAATAGAATATAAACTCCATGATGGCAAGGATGGATTTTTATCTGTTTGTTTTTCCAGCTCTATAATCGGTGCTTGTAATAGTGCCTGGCTCATATTAAACAACTGATAAACATTGCTAAAAGTAATTATCTATGTATTTATCCACTCATTCAACAACCATTTATTGCATATCAATTTTGTGACAGAGTTCTAGATAAGGGGTTTGCATTGGTGCGTTAAAGAAAAAGTTTCTTTTCCTCATAGAGATTCAATTTAGTGTGTTGCAAAAATTCACGTGACAGTAAAGAACATAGGTCTCAGCCACAATACTCAGCCAAGTGGAGACCCAGGATATGCTAAAGAATAGCTGATGCCACGACGAAGTGGGAAATGGAGGTGGGAGGCATCCGCGGCAGCCCACAAGGGTGGCCATAGTTTTGGCTCCTCTACAGGTGCACAAGTCAATTAAGTGTGGTCCTCTCTTAAGTGTTTCACCCTTATTATTGTTCAACTACTATCTTAGTTACTTCTTGTCTTGTGGGGGGATTCTCCATTATCTGTTCACCAACATTTGGATATTTCACTCTCTGTGCCCCACCTTTTCTGCATCAGAAGCCATGTAGTATAGTGGTTAATAATACTGGCTTTGCATTTCGACTTTGTGGATTCAACTCCTTATCTGTCACGTCTAAGCTGTGTGACCAATAGCAAGTTGCTTTTCCCATCTGTTCTTCCTTTAAAAAAAATCTGAAAAATGAATGCAGTACTACCAGCGTTTAGAGATGTTAGATATAAATGGCTTAAAATAGAAAACAGACTTAAAGCAGTATGCGGCACAAAGTAAACACTAAATAAACTGTAGCTTTTTAAAATTCCTAATTTCTACTAAAAAGTATTGGTTATTCAAAATATCTGCTATTTCCTCTTTCATCATAACCTGTCAACTTTGTGGCATTTTCTCTAACTCATAATTACTTACCTACTTTTAACCTTTTGCCTATAGCTTCACAATAATTTCTTCAGAAAAGTTTTCAATTTCTCTGCAGTTAACTTAAAAATTAGAGAAGAGTTTGCTTTATTGTTTATTTGCTTATCACTTCATTATGTGTCTCAATTTCCTCTTGTATTGATGTTTTGATCTGCTGTAGTAATCCCTAGGTCGTTCTTGCTGAAAGGATCTGTGGGGGACGAATCTTTCTCAGTCCTTTCATGTCTAAAAATGACTTTATATTGCCAACACAACTGAATGCTAGTTTGTGAAGGTATAGAATTAGCTGCTCAAAGTCATTGTCTCTCAGAATTTTTAAAACATCCCCTTATTGGTTTCTGGTACTAAATTTACTGATAAATATGACAGATTATTCTCTTTTCTATGTAGATAATACGATTTTTTTTCTCAAGAGAATTTTATATTTTTTTATTTGTCTGAGATGTTCTGAAAATTCACTAGAATCTGACTAATTAATGCTGTTTAACATTCAGTGAGCTTGTTCGGTTATAAAACTGATAACTTTTGTCATTTCTGGGACATTGCTGTTTCTTTTATTACTTGCTTCTCTCCTTTTTCTCAATTCCTTCCTTATGTAACTTCCAGATCTCTTTTCAATTACTATTTTGTCTTTTGCAATGCAATCTTGATAAGTATTTGACTTTAATACCTTAATCATTAATAATATCCTCAATTTCATCATTCAATTATCTATTGAATTTTCTTTTAAAATTTGCAGTGACATTTCAGTTTCTTAGATCCCCAGTTTTTAATTTTTGTCATTGTTCTTGACTTCTGTTTTTGCCTAACAGTTTGTCTTTTTATTGGGTATTCTTTATCCACTTAAATCTTTCACAAGCTATCAGAACTGGCTTTAAAGTAGTCTTATCCCCAAAAGGGTCCAGTTTTCTACTTGTGGAACTTATTCTTTTTCCTTGGTGATGTTGATTTTTCTTAAAGATTTGCTGGCCTTTGGTTATTTGCGCATGTTTATTTGCCAGGGCCCATATTAAACAGTATTTCATTTCTTAAACGCAAATTAGAACTATTATATGCCTATTGTATATGGAACACATTTCTGATTCCAGGAAGGGGAAGAGCCCTGCAACCACCAAATATTACTCCCCATATTTGTTCATTTTAGTATATAGCAGAAGTGACTTGCAACTGAACAGTATAATTTTTTTGCTTAAAATGTTGGATGACTTAGGTTTTATATCCAGTAGGGAGTCTAGTTTTATAAATTTAGGTATTTTTACTCAGAAAATGATCAGTTTTTTAAATTAATTTTTTATTGAAGGATCATTGGTATACAATCTTATACTGATTTCAAAGGTACAACACAATGGTTCAACAGTTACCCATATTATTAAATCATCACCCCCACTAGTGTGGTTACTATCTGTCAACAGAGAAAGATGTTACAGAATCATTGACTATATTCCTCATACTGTACTACTATCCCTGTGATCAACTTATGCTTGAGAATTTTTGTGCCCCTTTATCCCTCTCACACTCCCCACCCACCAACTCACCCCAGCCCCTCCCCCATGGTAACCACCAGTCACTTCTCAGTATCTATGAGTGTACTGCTGTTTTGTTCATTCTGTTTTGCTTTGTTTTATATTCCACAAATAAGTGAAATCATATGTATTTGTCTTTCTCTGCCTGGCTTATTTCATTGAACATAATACCCTCCAGATCCATCCATGTTGTTGCAAATGGCAAGATTTCTTTTCTTTATATGATTGTATAATATTCCATTGTATATATGTACCACATCTTCTTCATCCATTCACCTACTGATGGACACTTAGGTTGTTTCCATATCTTGGCTATTGTAAATAATGCAGCAGTAAACATAGAGGTGCATATATCTTTTCAAATCAGTGATTTTGTTTTCTTCAAGTAAATTCCTAGAAGTGGAATTACTGGGTCGAATGGTATTTCTATTTTTAGTCTTTGGAGGAACCTTCATACTGCTTTCCACAATGCTTGCACCAATTTTTATTTCCACCAACAGTGTAAGAGGGTAGAAAATGATTAATTTTTTAATTAACAAATTACACTGTCATGGTATCATTTTAGTGAGTAGTCCAAATGTCTAGGGATTTTCTTTCAAATCCCTCCTCAAACAACTGGAAAAACTTTAATAACAACAAAAGTCCTCTCACCACTGCAAACAGAATTTATGTTTGATTCACCCAAAACAGTTCCTTTTCCTTCATTGCCATCAACTACATAACTAGAAGCCTTTGCTTGTGTTTTACACCTGCCCCAACTCTCCCCAAGTTCTGAACTCCATGAATTCAAGGTCTAGCAGAAAGTTTCAACATTTTTGAAGGTCTTGTCTGATGCTCCAAGGTAGGGTAAAATGTTTTCTCATTTCTAGCATTTTTTTTTTGCGTTATATACTGGTTATTTGGATATGCTTATCCTGACAGTTTTTATCTTTTGTTGCATAACTAAAAATATTTTTGGGTAAATGAGTGAGCCCTAAGGCTCACTATGTTTAGACAGAAAAATATCCACCTGGGTAATCATCTAGCTATTTGTAACACCTTTCTGTGTCTCAGTTACTTCATCTGGAAAACAGAATTAATTACAGTATCACTACCTCATAAGTTATTATAAGCACTAAATATGCCAAGTGTTTAAAATAGTATTGCTAAAATAATAAGCCTCTAAAACCCTTAAATATTTTTAGTAATATAAAATTAGTATTTTTAATAAAAGCAATGACCTGGAATATCTCCTTTAGTGTATTTTAAAACAAGAAATCATATATTTATTTGAGTAGAATTCTCCTTAAAAAAAAAGTGCTCTATCATCATCCCAAATATAGAAATATTGGAAATAGTAACTTGAGAAGAAATTTGAAATTAGTATAAATACAGGAAAATCGTAAAATATGAATTTGTTTATTTAAGATAACACTTTATAAAATTGTTATAGCATGATGATTAAAAAGTAAAAATAAAAAGAGGTTAAAGCGTACTTGGCTATATTACATGATATAAATTTTATCTTCAAAAGTCCACATAATACTGTTTAAGTAAGAAGAGCTAAAATGGGCAAAGTGAAAAAAAGACAGTTTTCATATTAGCAGCTAAAAATCTGTTAAATAACTGGCTATTAATATACCCTGAAACACAAGACATTTTTAATGAGAAAATAATAAATCCTTAGAGAAAAATTTCATATGCAAAAAATGAAGTGAGACCATTTCCATAAACACAGTTAAAAATACTACTTAATTAGCAGGTTTACTGTAATATTAAAGTTACACAAGATTTTATGTTCTTCATAAACTAATACAGTACTTATTCTGTAAAACAAAGTGTGAAAACATGGCAAAGGAACATACGAGTATCTTAAAAAGTAACATAGCGTAGCTACCTTAAACAAAATTCAAACTGTATTAATAGTGATTGTCATAAAAATATAAATGAAAGTTTGTACCCTTTGACCCCTTATAAGAGGAACAAATTCTGGGGATCTAATGTACAGCATGATTACAGTTAATAATATTGTACTACACACTTGAAATTTGCTAAGAGAGTAGATCTTTAGTGGTCTCATCATACACACACACAAATGGTAGCTATGTGAGGTGATAGGTGTATTAATTGACTTGGTTGTGGTAAGTATTACACATTGTGTATTTATATTAAACCATATATCATAATTAAATATGCATAATATTAAGCTAAGTCAGAAAATATAATCAATTAAACAATGTCAATTCTACAGATGGATTCATAAAATAACATGTTGCATGGCAATTAGTATTACAGATTGTCCTTAGGATAGATTGTGATTAGTACATTGCTCCCAAATTGTATGAAATTGTATATCTATGGCATTTATGATACTTAATATTAAACCTTTTTAAATTAGCAAACTAATAAATAAAAATGGTACTCCATTATTTTTTTAAAGTTATATTCATTTGAATATTACTAAGGTTGAATTTTTTTAATATATTAATTGGTCACTTTCTTTTGTGAAATGCCTTTTACAATTATTTGTCCACTTATTTATTAGATTAATTTCTCTTATGGTATGTATCAACATTTAAAAAATACTAATTGCACATTTGTCTTCCCAGTTTGTCACTTATTAATTTTAATTAGTGTTCATAAAATGTTTTGAAATCCTAGAAATATGCAGAGAGTAGAATTATGAACACCCACATATTATGTTTTGGTTAATTTGCTTGAGATTTTTCTTGGATAAACTATTGTAGATTAGTTTAAATCCTGTTTTATATCCTAAAATCTAGTATCCTTCTTATCCTTGTGATCTAATTTTGCAACATCTATCTAAAATATATACATATATTCTGGGTTTTGCACTTAAATGTTTCTAACTTTACTTAATGTTATTATACTCACAAAATATCAGACTCAACTATTTGCACTTAGCTCTTTTTATTTTGTTCTGTTTTGTGTGTTTTTGCTTAATGTTTTATATTGGGATTTATCTGTGTAAAACATGTAGATATTTATCCATTTTGACTATTTTATTCCTTTGTGTAACTATGTAAATATATTTATTTATTCCCAATAGACAAACATTTAGATTGCTGTCAGATATGTCAAAAGCAACAATGTAATGAACATTCTTAGGCTGCAGAAGTGTATCTCCATGGTATGTTCCTAGTGGTGAAAATTCTGGGCAAGAGGGCACGTGCTTCTTTGACTTTACCAGATATGCCCAAACTGCTTTACAAAGATCAATTTCTATGCCTACTGAAAATAAACATTTCTCACCAATATTTGGTTTTTTATATTTTGCATATCTGGTAGGTTTGAAATGGTATATCATTGTTTTATTTGCTATTCCTTATTTAGAGTGGCTCTTTTTCCTTTTTTCTTTCTCTATTATTTACTTGTAGTAGATTTTTCTTTTCAGTAAATTCTTCATACTAATCCTTTGCTTTGGCAGTTACATTTGCTGAATGGATGGTCATCTTTAGTATCCTCCTTCTATTCCCCTAAAAGTTATCAGTAGAGGATAATAGGAGTAGGCTGACCAATGACTCTCAGGGGCAGCTTTAACAAGAATGTAAATTGAGTTGAATCTTGAAGGGGTGAATGTCTTAATTAAGAGGATGGTTTGAGGAAGAAACAAGCAACTTCACAGAAGAAGTAAGTGTAAGCTTTTTCCTGCTATAAAAAAAATCTCATCCTGTGTCTGGATCTGATGATTTGAAATGTTTCAGTTATTTACGTATCTTCTTTTATTATTTTGATTTTTTGCCAATTAGTTCCAAAAATTATTCAAGACAGTTTACACACTATATATATTCAGTGCAATATATCTCTTTTTAAATTAGCAAAGTGTGACAAAAGAAAATTAAATTTAGAATTCTAAGGCAGCAGAGAGAAATGTAATATACCAAAATGCAGGTCATTAAGAACTTACATGACAATTAAAGCTGAATTGTACCTATAATTCTGAGATTCCCAGTGGCCAAAGTAAATAGGAAAATTAATAACTCTTAGGATTCTTATTGCCCATTAAATTCAAGCTATTTAGGAAATCAAACAGCTTTTGGAGTACTAGGGTGTGGGAAAAACTTTTTCCCACAGGTCTTCATACCTAAGATAATGAGTAATATACAGTAGGCTCCATCCTCAGTAGATTTCTAATAATCGGTGTGATAATAAATATCTTATGACTTCTTGTAGTGTCTTTCCATTTAAGTGGAAGGCATAGATTAAAAACCAAATTCAGAGAAACTGATCTAAACCGAGGTGTGGTAAACTTTAGGATTCAAGTACACAAAATGACTGATAGTCTTCCTTAATTCTACATTAAAATCTTGCTCTTCAGTAGCCACTGCTAAATAAATCCTGAAAAAAGAAATTTGGGGGTTTATAACTAAGTGGAAAACAGATATTCCACTAAAAACTATACCAATTAAACACAGCACCAATCTAAATACTTCTCTTATGAATTGAATTTGGCAAGCATGTCTGACAATTTGCAACCTCCAATAGATGGGTTAATTGACAAATTTCATGTGGGAAGGGACTGTATACATTGTCTTTTCTCACTGTAGTATCACCAGCTTTTAGCATAGAGACTGACACTTCATAAATGTTCAATAAGTATTTGAGGAAAAATGAATGAACAAATGAATGAAGTAAATCTCCACATGTCTTTTCTCCAGTGCAGCTTTTGCACAGAGTTGTGCAGCATGGAGAAATTATTTGCTTCAGCAAGGACCTGAAGCATAAATAAATTTTCTTTTTTACCAGAGAGGTAGATGACATACTTTTAAGAAAAGAGGCAAGATCTGCACATGTGCAAATACTTATACAATTCTTTAGGCACCTTCCAAAAGTCTCCATGTCCTGAGCTTTCCAGCTATCTCCTGTCTCCATTATGCTTCTAAATGCTTTCAGTAGTCACCACATCCTCTCCATGCTAAACTGTCTGACATTAGCTTCTTTTGCTTGAATTATCATCATAACACTTCTTCCTACATGTTGGTTTCCCTGTCTCTGCTTCTTCTTTTTGGGGTTCATCCTTGACACCATAAAAGAGTTGGGTCTATAGATTCTGGACTGAAATGTTGGTTTCCCTGTTTATTAGCTGTTTGATATTAAACTAGTCATATTATCCTGATTTGTTCTCAGTATCACCATTTATAAAAGGAGGCTAATAATAACATCTACCACCTTTGGATTGTTAGAAGACTTCAGTGAGATTATCTGTGCAAAGTGCACAAGAACTGGGAAATAGCAAGTGATAAATGTTAATTGTTCTTATCATGATTATTCTACCAGAACATTCTGTCTAAAATCTACATCTGACCCGGACCATCCATATAAAATCTTTCAGGGATTTCCAGAAGCCTGAATCTGCATCATGGAGCATGTAACTTTCCTTTGTAGTATGGCCTCAGCTTCCCTTTGTACCTTTACCACCTACCATCCCTATCTTCCTCCTTTAGTATTCTGATCAGTCACTTCTGGATTCAGCCATCCAAACACACCATAATCTCTAGGATTTGGCATGTGTTGTTCCCTCCTTCTGGAATGCCCCTCCCTACTTGTCCTGACGAAAAGCTTTTTCTTTTTCTGGTAACCACATCTACCTCTTTTTGGTAGAATTAACAACCCTCCTGTCACTATAAAATTATCTACAGATATACTGAATTTACTTACATTTATGTGGGCCTTCCCTATTAGTCTGTGAACTTTCCTAGGCCATGAACCTTCCTTAAATCATCTCTATGTCTCAGAATGCCTAGAACATCCTAAAGATTTAACAGATGTAATATATTCTATGAAACAAATGAACAAACGCATAGCGCAGGGCTTCTGGCCTAACATGTGCTCAATGACATTTATCCACTGGTACTGACTGAATTTAGCTTAATTCAAA
Source organism: Smutsia gigantea (assembly GCA_032199065.1). Classification (NCBI taxonomy): domain Eukaryota; kingdom Metazoa; phylum Chordata; class Mammalia; order Pholidota; family Manidae; genus Smutsia; species Smutsia gigantea. The sequence goes on along the minus strand of JAVSCE010021775.1, from coordinate 33,990 downwards.
TGACTCTTGCTCTTACAGAATCCCAGTCTCCTTGCGAACAGAGATTAGACCCTCTGGGGGGGGTTCTCAGGGTCCTGTTCTGAGCTACTTACAGGAGCTAATATGCAGTTTATTTAAAGAAGAGGTTTTCCTTACTGTGGCTCTAGAAAAAGGGCCTGCCCAGAGACGCTTCCTCCTCTCTTGCCTCCTTCAACTCCCTTGCCAGAGGAGGCATGAAAGGGTGGGTGAAGAAAAGCTGGGAAGCAGTGGAAAAGTTGGCCGGCCCCTCCACCTCCCCTCCCACGAGGAGGACCACGCTAAGCAGACGTCCTAAGATGCCTCCCAAGGGGACCTGATTTTTGGAGTTCCCAAATACGGCCTGAATTTCCACTGCCCTTCCCTTCCTCGCTGGCTCCCCCTCCCATTCACTGGCGCGCGTGCACACACACACACACACACACACACACACACACACACAGGCCACCAGGGAATCGCCCCGCCTCCAGACTCCCAGTTCCAGGACCACCGTGACTGTCAACGAAAGATGCCAATCACAGGCAGCCTTAGCTAGATCCCTGGGAGTTGTTGAGTAAAAAAATCAGATTGAAGGCAGAAAGGAAGGGAACATAGCAACGTCCAATGCACGAAGAAAGCTCTTTACCCACATGCACATAGAATTCCAAGCAAGGGAGCAGCGGGGTATCTCCGACTACCCGGTGGACGCGGAGCACCACGAACAGGAACTTTAAAGGCATTGAAATCTGTTGCCTGTTCCACTAGGAATATCGTTTGCAAGGCACAAGGTGTCTTTTGGTAGTGAGCACCCTCTGCGCATGCGCAGGTCCATTCGGGAATTACTGCCCTGCCGCCGACTAAGTTGCATTCCTTGAATCTTCGCAGAAAAGACAATTCTTTAATCAGAGTTAGTAATGTGGACAGTACAAAATCGAGAGAGTTTGGGACTTCTCTCTTTCCCTGTGATGATTGCCATGGTCTGTTGTGCACACAGGTGAGCTGATGTTGAACGTCTCTTTTTTTCTTGGTGTTTTTCTTTTTTACATGCTTGCTGGATCCTTTAGGTTGTTATTTGGGGGTAGGTGTGCGTATCTATTTTTATGTCTGCTCGCAGTTTATTCTCATCCTGAATACGGTCCCTACTTCTTCCCTTCAGCGCCAATGAGCCCAGCAACATGTCATACGTGAAAGAGACAGTGGACAGATTGCTCAAAGGATATGACATTCGCTTGCGGCCGGACTTTGGAGGTAATGCTTCATCTTTTTTCAACCTGTAACCCATATCTAGTTCCCCCTCCTGTCAAACATAAATGTCCAAAAAAAAATCGTATCATTTCGTGTGCACTACGCCCCACGCCCTGGACACACACACACACACACACACACCCCGGACCCCCAGACGCAGGTGGAGGAGAAGCCCTAGGTAAAGCCGACCTTCCCCGGGTCCGACACACCCTCTGCATAGTCACCGCATCACGCGTGTGCCCACTCCCGCTTCCCCAGGCTGTCCCCTGCGCCGGGGTGGAGGATGGAGGGAGCCCCTTCAGAGTGCAATGAGCGCAGGGAAGCCCCCGCCCCTCCCCAACCTGTCGCCGCTCTGAGAATCTGTCCACAATGTGTCCCACCTCCCCGGCAGGGCCCCCTGTGGACGTCGGGATGCGGATCGATGTCGCCAGCATAGACATGGTCTCTGAAGTGAACATGGTGAGTGGCCTCCCGCCCAGCCCAGCGGCCGGGCATACGCAGATACGAAATGGGCCAGTCCGCGTGCCCTCTCTGCGTTTCTTCGGCGGTCACCGCGCCCCAGCCCCGGCAGTCGCAGTCCACGGGCGCTCCGCACTCGGGCACACACACCCTGTTGCCCCGGTTGTATTTTCCGCACACACAGGCCACTGCAGAGCTCGGGAGGAAGCGTGCTCGGCGCGATTTGGGAAGGACGCTGGCTCTCGCGCCCGCGGACCGGGTGGGGCGGAGTCTGAGGTTACTTTATCAGGGTTGCCTCTGGTGTTCCGAGGCGAGGGCGCCACCTGCCGGCGGCCTCGAGGCTTCCACGGGGGTCCTCGGACCGTGGTCAGCAGCCTCCACCTCTCCGGGCGCGGTACCCCCAGCCAGCCGGCCGAACCCACCCAGGCCCCGCTACCGAGCACGCAGAGGAGGTTTCCGTGTCCCCTCCTCCTACCAGCCTCTAGCACACTGTGTGGCAGGAGCAACAGGCTGAGACAACAGTCCATGTTTATTAACACGAAAGTGCTTCAGACAGCTTCTGGGGAGGCCTGCGCTGCTCCCATGTGGGGGTTGATGAATTTGTCTTGCTGCATCTTGTAAATTTAAGCTGAAACAGAATGGGCCGATTTATTGTTTTGCTTTACCCAAGAAACTTAAGCATGCCGAAAAGCCTGACGATTGATGAAGGGACAGGGGAGGGACTGGGTTATGATAGTAATATAGGGCAATCCTTACATTTCAAAGGGTTAACATTCTTCTATTTCCTTTTTTCTTATCCCTTTCTGAAGCTGTTGCAAAACAGATTGAAATCATAGCTGTTACTTTCTCTATTAGCTATTTCCAGCCACTGTGGGGTAGCAGTTTTCTAGTTGTTGGAGTTTCTAACTGTTGGCTTATTGTAAGGCAGGGGGAAAAGCCTGTTGCTTTTCTAGAACCAACCACCCAGGGAACTAGATCTACGGAGCAAAATGCCATTTTTAGACAGCCTGAATAATTTAAAGTCTAAAACCGTTGGGGATTTTATCACTTTATAGCTGTAAAAGGCTATTGAATTATCATTTCATTTCATTGCTAGTGTGTTGTTTTATTTTACTATGCTAAGGCTTAAAAAAATTTTTTTAAGGTTATGTCAGGGAAGAAATAAATATGCTTATAATCTATTGAATAGGATTAGAATAAGAAGAGTGACTATTTAATTTCTGTATTTTATAGTTGTAACTTTTCCTGCTTTAAATAGCTTGTCCAAAATTCTATTTTAAAATAATGTCTCTGATGGCTGTATTGAAAAGAAAAATACAATTTAAAAAAATTAATGCGCAATGAATATTTCCTGACTTGGCAAAGATTTTCAAAAGACTGAATTATTTATAGTATTCTGTTCACATATGTGTTCCAACACAAAGCAACCCAAAACACACTATTTGCAAACCCTGGGGAATGTAATAACATGTGCACATATACAAATTGTATTTAATCCATGCGATTGCAAATGGATAAATCAGACAATGAATAAGTTTAACAAGTTGTTTTTATCACATAGATAAATGATGACATTTTCCTTTTTGGTCATTTATTTTGGCACCTGTCAGTACCCACATAGATAATTTAAAAAAATAGTAGAAGACTCAGAAATCTCAGGAGGCAAAACAATGCCTTTGTCAGTGGGCCATTTTCTGTATAAAACACTCTGTTTCTCAGAATTTTAAAATATGTGTAATTCTCTTAACTATATTTACAAATGACTCTTCAGTTTAAAAAGAGAGAGAATTGAATAGGGAAGTTGCTCTTAACCAGAATAACCACCATACAGAAAAGCACTGTATAACCCGTTGTTCAACTGAATTCATATATAAGCTCAGAAAAAAGATTGACTCTAATTACAGTATCACTGGAAATAGCACCTTATGATGGAATAATACAGTCTGTTTACTCATTGCACCATGTGTATACGTATTTGATTTTTTAAAATATTCATCCAACAAATAAACCTTTGAAAAACATGTTCTACTAAAATATCTATTACCTTTCCATAGAAAAGCAATAGGTATTTTACTCTAACAGTGTAAGAGACATGATGAGAAAATAGAAAACACTAAATATTGAAAAATAATAATGCTTGATTTACTAATTCTTCCTTGTTTCTCCTTTTAATGAGAGCTACTAGTAAGACCCAAGGTTTATTTTATCTTCTCTCATCTATGACACAGCATTGAAATAAAGACATTGGAAATAACTCCAGGAAAAATGGTAACAAAGGGAAATTTTAGGATCAAGTTCTCTGTATAAACACAATCCGGATAGTTAGCCATGGCTAAGAGCATCTTTTACAATATGCTCTGATTTTTAGATAATGTAAGTAGGGTTGAAATGTCAATAGGGCATAAGACTCATTGCTTTTTATATTAGGCATGCTTCAGTACCCTGATAGGCCGGAACTTTGGGGGTTATTTAAAAAGAAATTTTCATCAAAATTAACAAAAAATAGCAAAGACTATAATAAAAATGGTTTTAAAGGAAATTCAGACTAAAATCCATTAGTAAAGCATTGCTCATTTTTATATTTTTATTCATTATCATTAAATTACCCACCCATTCCATGGCTGAGAAAATGACATGATAATTGTACATTACATTAATGGGTTTGAGAACTAGGTTCTGTTAATTTTTGTTCTTTTCCTATGCTACCATCAGTGAACTATAACTCCATATTGGTTTATAGCATTATTTGTTTTAAAGATTAATATAACATCAAGAGTATTTTCTGATTCATGTCCTTATGAATATAAGGATATAAAATGTTTTTTCCCACATTAAGAAAATAAAATAGAAAGCTGTTATAGTCAAGAATCTCTACAATCAAGAATTGCTGGTTCTGAGCAGGGAATGTAAAACCTATGAAGAATAATTCTGATGCAGAAAAAAAGCTGAACTTAGCAGCAAGACTTTTCTTTCAGGCAATAATGTTATTGATTAAATTAGGGAGGATTTTTCTTCTCCAATAATGGCATATATTGTGCATAAGATAGCAATTACGTATCGTTATTTTCAGAGCAATCATCTTAAAAAACTACTGTGATGTGCATTTATTATTATATTAAACCCTTCAAGTTTCTCTTACTTTGTGCAAAACCATATATCTTCTGCAAAATTATATACACACTCTAGACTGACTAAAGATGAAAAGAAAGCAGTTGGTACCAAAAGGAACCAGAAATTGCCTTAAAGTAACCCCTAATGTCTGCTAATATAAGCCCAGTAAAATCCATAATAGTAAGCAAACCTTCTCTTTGTTTTTTTTAATTTTATTATTTTTTTATACTGCAGCACATACAATAAAATGCACGAATCTTAGCGTACAGCTTGATGAACTCTGACGTGTGTGCACAGTCCTGTACATCATCTAGATGGTCAAGTTTTCTCTTCAAGGAGTAGATAGGACACTATGATATTAACCACCTGCAAACAAATAGTTGAACACTTGTATTGCAGATTCCTATGACTAGCAGTTCCTTCTTATCAAGGAGGTCACTTCTGATGATCAAGAAGGAATTCCGAGCCTAAAGCTCTTTGTCCCTGATCTAAAGACATGATGGTGCAAGTGGCCACTCTTATGACTTTATGTCTATCAAGTCCTGACTCAAAGTAGCTGTTCTCAGTAACAGTTAGCTCTCATGCATTCATTGTTTCTTTACTTCCTTCATGCATGGATGGGTACATCAGTGAACGCTTTTATAGGCATTACAATCAACAAAAACAACCTCAAAAAAAAAACACTAAAATGAGTCAAATGCATAAGTAATACCCAAAAGAAAAATAAACATAATTTACCAAATATCTATTGTTGTTAAGTTACACTGTTGTTTCTGTTGTTATTGTAATGTTTGTTTCCAGAAGTTTCCAGTATACACTTCAGTTATGTCTAATTACAATCATCTTCGTAACACAAAATAATACCACCTATCAGAATCCTTCTCCTCCCTACGATTTCTTTAAGTCAGTGCTTCTCAATCTTTAATGTGTGCCTGGGTTACTCTGACATCTTAAGATGTTAAAATGCAAATTCTGAATCAGAGTTTCTGGGATTGGGTCTGACATTCTGCCTTTCTAACAAGTCACAAGTGATGCTAATTGCTGGTACCACTTTCAATACATTCTTCTAAAACGTAGTGTTATTAAGAGATGAACATTTTTTCCTCTTGAATTTCTTTAGGAATGATATTATTTCAAAGTTCCAAAGTAAGTTTCAATTTAATTTCTAGGTAGTGAAACAGGTAACTGTGCTTAAAAGGGAAAATTGGTAATTGATGATAAGCAACAGGACAAAAGCAAGAGCCTGGATTGATGGGGCTTAACTTAAACTAATAAGCAGTCCTCCTAACTGTGTCAATACATACAAGTCAGCCAATCTTAAATGATGGCTCTGGTAATGTTGCCAAAGCACAGAAACTCGGACAATACTATCCTGCTGCTTTACGGAACAACAATGACTTTTCTGCTTCAGAATAGAGAACATTGAAAACTGGTTTTACCCCACCAAGGAGCTTGCAATAGCTTTGTAAAATACCCTAAACATACTCTTGCTGCTGTCAGTAAATTCTCTGAGGTTATAGTAGAATTCCTTTGCAAATAGAGCAAATAGGTCAGTACCATTTAAAGGTAGGAACAGATATCAGCAGTTAAATAAAGATAAAAATACATTTTTTCCCCTCACTTTTAGATGCTGGGTTACAAATACCATCTGAAGAAGCAGAGAGAGGAAAATCTTCCCTTTGCCTTTCTGTTTGGAGATAACAGAAAGATCTTTTTATACCCTAAGTCATATCAAAACAAGCTTATTCAGATTTTTTAAAGTTTGAGCTTACATTTGAAAGCCCATGTGCTAAAGACTATAAGGCCAGACTTGGTTTTAAAGTCTGTAATACAGTGAAAACAAGGAATAACATTTATAGAACACATCTTTGTATGAGATATGGTTATCAAGCATTTTATATTACTAGCTTCTTTAATCCTTGATTTAAGATTATGTAATTATTATCCTGGAGATATGGATGGGGACATTGAGGTGAGAGTGGGAGAAACACTTTTGTGTTGAGAGAGGTTAAATAACTTGCTCAGAAATTTTAGAGCTAGTAAACAGCAGAGGCAGAATTGGAAACCAGGCAACCTCTCATCAGCTAAGCAAGTAGAACAGCATTACTGGTATTTAGTTTAGGGACTTTGACTAAATCATTTGACTTCTCTGGGCCTCAGGTTTCTCCTTTGTAAAATGAAGATAAATAACATAATTGCTCAACCTCTTTGCAATTCAAATTATTCTATGATATAAATTTAAGGATTTTAGACTGTCAAAATTAAGATTTGTCCTCTCTATCTTAGTCCCCTGTTGCAGTCCACCTTATTCCATTGTATTCTCCTGTTAGATGTGTCAGTCAACAAGCATTTATTGAATTCCCACTGAGCGCATACTATAGTAGTCTCCTGGGAACATTGCAGTAATGACTGTGTATAATCCACGGCCTCTTGAATCACCATTTTAATTGGTCATGGCATTGTCATCCATTTGTTTTTCCCAGTTAAACACATTTCTAAGGACAGCAATAAGAAATGTTGGATCAATGGTCTTCAAAATGAGACTTGACTGATGCCTGGTTTATATTGTATTGAACATTGGCACCAAGACTAAATTGGAAGCATTTCCAGCTGATTCTCTCCACTGTATTCAAACTTCGAACATTGTTACACTTCTGCCAAACTAATAAAATTTTCAGCACTTAGTGTGAAACAGAAGGAAACCATTATTTTCCAGAATCTGAATATCCCAGAGGATTTACCCAATCCACCTAAAATCTTCCCATTGGATGGTCTGGCAACAAGGGTAAATCCAAGATGTTCATTTCAGCCCAACATCACTTAGTACTGGTTCTGGAAGTATTTGAGGCTTTTGGTCTTGGCACCCTCAAAACACACATGAATCAAGTCTTGCATTATCCAGGAAGGCAAAACATTTCAAAAGATTAATAAACGGTATTAAATCTTTCCAATTGATTTGAGTTTTAGTAACTCAGTTATTATTATATTCTTGAGAATAATCAGAAGATGAATGGATATGTATGCTTATAGTTGATTAAGCATTAGTGCAGAGTTTCCCCTGAACTTTTTCAGAGTACTGAATCCCATTTGTCATAATACCAGGATGGAGTCTCTGCATTTTAGAGTACTGTTTTCAGCAGATTGTGCATTTCATAAAATTTCTTGACTGCTATCTACTGAAGGAAGTTAATAATCATAGCATATAACAATCTCTTTATTATCTAGCCCTTGACAGAAGTGCTCAAGAAAGGTTGACTATTAATTCCTATCAGTGGTGATAACTTAGAAAAAAGGCTGGCCACAGAAAACATGAAAAATGTGTGGGTTTTCTTTTGTTAGCCCAGTTACCCAGCTCTAGAATTCTCACAGTCCTCATTTTGTTCTGCTAGTAGTTCTTTCTGCTATCCCTTCAGCAAATGCCTCATGTATTCCCCCCTCTTGCAGCCCCAATAAAACCTATCATCATATTACATATTTAAGATTAAAAGACATTTTTTTCAAGAGCATTCATTCAACTACTCTAATGAAGAAAACAGATGTGGTCTCTGTCCTTGTGGAGTTTGCAATTTTTTAAAAACAAAACAAAGCTAAAATCTCTGTTCTTTGAGCAAAGATTTTTCTCCTTTGGAATATTTTGAAACATCCATAGTTATCTTTGTCTTAGGGTGTTTTGGTTCAACACATAGCTTACAGAACACTTTTTTAAAAATCATGTCCTGAATTAGGCTCTAGGGATAGAAGTATGACTAAGACATGTTACATACCTTCAAATATTTTACAGTGTACAAGACAATGTATACACAAAGTTATTTTAAAACAATGTGGTGAGTGATATGATAGAGATGTGTATGTCAGGGTTGGAAGGGAGCACAGAGGAGTGGTTTCTCAGGTGTGGTGAAGAGTTAATACTTGAGATGAATCTCAAAGAGGAATAGAAGTTAGCACCGAGAGGCTGCAAATGAGAAGAAATTTCCAAGTAAAAGGAAGGGCATAGCATTTTCAAGTGTGCCTGAAAAACGCATGGAGAGCTCTTGGGAATGATAGGTAGTTCTCTGTTGTGAGAACGTAAAGGAAACAGGGAAGACTGTCAAGAGATAAGCCAGAGGCAAGGTAAGCTAAAGGCAAGGTGTGGGACAGTGTAATTGAATGTTCTCACTGTGTAAAAATAAGCTCTATAAACATGTATTTGTTTGTATAAGCACTGACAATTTCTGGAAGAGTACATAAGAAATAAGTAACAGTGGTTGCCTCTGGAAGTGGAACCAGGGCTAGGAGTATGTCTTGGAGTGACATTTATGTGTCCTTTATATATAAAGATACATTTATGTTATATGCTGTTTATATGCCCTTTTGAGTTGTTTGATGTTTGAAACTCTTATGTATGTTTGACATATGCACACAGAGACAGAGACAGAAGGAAATGGTAGAAATGATGCTGGAACGTGTATGCTAAGGACATGAATTAGAATCCTGAAATACAGAAAACCTGCTAAAGGTGTCAACAGTTGTTATATTTTGCATTTCAGGTAGATCGTTCTGGTAGTTATGCAGAGGATGAAAGAGAGAAGGCTAAAACTGAAGGCAATTTTTCTAGTTAAGAAGCAAAGAGGGTGTTTCAAAGTCCAGATGAGAGATGATAAATGCCTACAATTAGATAGTGGCCTTATGAATGAAAAGTTAAAATATGTATATATGCATATATATATATGTATTCAAGCAGGAGCAAACCAGAGGGATTTCATGACTGGTTCAGTGATGGAGATTAAAGAGGAAATGAGTGTAGGATACTCTCCAGGTTCCATGTTGAGTGACGGACATGGTGGCACCATCTGCCCAGGAGTGGAACACAGGAGAGGCAGCACCATCCATTTTGTTCACCACTGAAGTGGGTATGTTTTCAGAATTTAAAGAAAATGTCAGAGTATGTTGTTATAAGGTACTTGTGGGCACTCTGAGGTCGAATATTGGAGACTGGAACCATCCTGAAAAAGACAAGCTCCTCGGCGACTTGTCTAATTCTGTTCACAAGTAAGGCAAGTTCTGCAGGGAGAAACCCTGAGGCCCATAAATGTGGTGGCTGAGATGGGCCCCTGAGAAATATGGAGAAAGGGTACTGGCCAAGAAAGAGAGTGCAGTCAACTTCGGTCTCTACCAATATTGTTCTTTCTTTAGGATGACCTAGACCCGATAGAATTTCGAACATACTTTTCAAATTTCCCCAGAGAAGTGATCTTTGCACCCTGTTTAGTTGTCTTTGTAAAACATATAGGTGGGAACAAAAAAGGTGTATGGGGAAGCCACTTACACACCATCTGCTCCCTTCTCCACCATGTCCCTAAGATGATTCAGAGTCCTTCTGGAACATTGTGTTTCCATGTGAAATCCCATGAAAGCAGTGCGAGTTCTGGTAGAGAGTGCGTTCGGTGAGGAAATGAGGTGGGGTGTAAGGGACAGCACAAGGGCAGCCAGCAGCCGTCCCTGAGGAGTATGTTGTTATAAGGTACTTGTGGCCACTCTGAAGCTTAGTTGCCAGGAAATTAAAAAGTGACTCCCAAGAGCTTTGCAGAAGAACTGAAACATTTGAAAGGCCAGGCGGGGATGATTTTAAACTGGAATTAAATAGAGCCCTGTCCCCCACTTGTGGAAAGAGGACACCCATTTAAGCAAAGCACAATCATAGATTATATTTTTCAATTTAGATAAAGGAAGTAGAGAAGCAGCTGGAGAAATAGATTTAAAAAAAAAACGGTTCTTAGGTAGCTGTTAGCAATCAGCTATTCCATCCTTACCTCAAATATAAAAGAGTCTGGAGTAAGGCCCTTCAGAAACAACAGGTTAGAGGCTAGGTACCGCGCTCACTGAATTGATTAATCAGGGAAGTTGCTGGGAGTGAATCCTGCTTGAATGAGAGGGTTTCTTTGGGATCCTTCTCAAAAGCAGGGGAAGAGATCTGTTGAAAATTCTGGGTCCCTACCTGCTTCAACCCTCTGTGACTCATGGAGAGGTTTCTTTTCTTCTAATCTATTATTTTCAAGGGACTGATATACAATTCTCTAGTCAAGAGAATAGCTTTGTAGTTTCCATAGAGACAGTTCAATGACACTTATTTGAAATCCTACCTGTACCTAGAACATTTTCTCATGTCAGAGGCCATCATTTCTCCCTCCCACCACCTGTAATCCCTCTCCCACCAAACCCATCTAGATCTACTTCAAAACCCACAGGAAATCATCTTTCTCTTCTGGAGCCTTTTCTGGAGCCACACTAGAAAGAATTCTGCTGCATAAAGTGTATAGGGCATTAAACTTACCAAGACTCCAAAAAAGACAAAAGACCCAATATAATGTAATGATCATCTTTCAATCCATACAAGGTTTTTATTAACCTTGTCTTTCTCCCCTGTACTATGTGAGCTCCAGGAAGTTTAGAATTATAGTCTTTAAGTTCTCTATGTAGCTTCTGGCATATTATAGGGACTTAATAACATTTATTAGGATTCTAAAATAATTTTTCCTGTAAAAAAAGTATCAGTAATAACAGCATTTTAATTTTTTAATTAAAAAATTAATAGTTTCTCTGTCAGGTCTGCCTTATACCTTCATCTGTGATTTCCCCTTGTGCTGATCGTGGATCATGAACCGTTTCCATAGAAACAACTTTATCATATGGCACAGCCGGTTTCACAGACACAAAAATCATTTCGTGACAAATATCAATGCATATATATATATATATATATAAATATATATACAAACACACATATGTGTGTGTATATACATATACATATATATACACATACATAACTTTTCATCAGCTTTAAAAAATGATTGCTTTTCATTTGGCAAGATATCATCTCTAGGCAGGCACCTGGACTATCAATATTTCTGGAAACATATAAAAAATTATTAAAGAATAATTTGATAAATGGAAAATGAATGGCATTTAAAAAGAAGGAAAATCGAACATGAAAGGTAGCATGTGAAAAGGGGTTCGCCAGCCAATCTAGAGAGGTTTTGAACAAGATAAGTTGGATTTAAAAAGACAACGAAGGAACTTCATCAAGTTTGAAAAAATTAAGTCAAAAATATGTCTAATCAAGACCTATATCATTTAATATATATGTATATAGGATGTATCTGCATCTATGTCTTTATCTACCTACTCAATTTTGCTATGATTGTATCCTTGCCACTACATGGTATGTTTGCTTTCAAATGTCAGCTTTTGTCTGCAACTTCCACATACACACAGTCATTTGTCATAACCAGTAAATGTGTTAAATCAACTTCCACATTAAATGATGACAAAAGATACTTTCTGCAGATGTCACCACCTCTCTGCCCTCCATCCCCAACACATACACACAATTTAGCACACCCTACAGAAGCAACTGAGAGAACAGAAATCCCAGTTCAAACCGGCTATAGACTTGAGGCTGATGATATGAGAGGAAAAAAATGCACTATAGAGGTTAATTTGGTCAACTGAAAACTGTTGGCTTAAAGTGGTGAGAAATGATTTTTAGAAGTTTTTAAGTTGGGGATAGTAGGAAGAGGACAGGATGAAAAAATTGGAGAGTAGAATACTCCCAGGCTGGAAAATCATGGCCATCTGTTGGTGGATTATTAGTGCATATCTCCTATATCTATGCAAGCACCACCTTGGGAGACACCCCCATAAGCTGTGTTGTCATGAAATTAGAAGATTTCATTGCCTGGTTCTCTGAAATTATAGAAGGGAATGACTTTTAACATATTGCAGACAATACCTGTGTTCAAAATCACTGTCACAGGACATGGGTGCATCCTGATGAATTATGTTTTTGCATAGTGACTATGCAGCTTTTCCACAAACGGAAGGATTTGCATTTCTGGTTCTGCAAAATGGACAGAGATATGAGGGTCCAAACTCAAACAAAGCAATTGCCAATATTGTTTTCCATACTATTCAACCTCACTGAGTGGAGGTTTCTTTTTGTGTCACTATATGAGACTCTTGGTAGTGTAGGTAGGGAGCACCGACAGAAGGTGCTTTCAGATTAAGTGGGAAGCTACCAGCTTGAAATGTCATCATTAGATCATGGTAGCTTCAGCTTTGATTCCTGCTGAAATGCAAACAACCCCGAGACAGGCAACAATAATGTTAGTTTTCGATTCCTATATTTATACCACAGTGAATGAATGGCTGAATGAGAGAACGGGTTTGCTTAAGAGACAGAGATTTAAAAATAATATGAAGAGAGACAAGTAACAGGAGTTATTTCATACTTTTCCCCAGAATCAGTCACACTTTTCCTGACTTGGGGAGCTGATGTGAAGCAACTAGAAATAGTGAGGTATGCTGAGACAGCATTTGTGCTGTCCACACTAATTCTGTACACTCGAAAAGCATTTTGCACGATCTAACAACAGTGCCCAGTGTTTGGTAGCCCAAGATGTGAACGCAGCAAATTCACCTCCATTCTCCAGAGGCGCAGCATGCATGCTGTCTGGGCAAGATGACCATAACACTTTGAAGTTTTAATAACCTGGTAATTCTCATAGTTAAAATCAGTGTGTAGTGGGCAGCACACTGGCAACTTTTTAAGTCCAGACACTCCCCATCTGGTGTATACAACTTTGTTTTTTCACCTTAAATACATTCCCCTTGAATGTGCTTCAGTCAACTTATATTTGAATAATTTTAAATCACTTTAAAATGTCAAGATGATGTTGTATCTTTATTCATACTCTCAATATAAATCTTGCAACTTACTTAAGCCCTTTGATTCTCAGTTCCATGTAAAATGGAATAACAATTTCTCCTCTACCTATTTCAGGGAGCTGAGAGAATCAAGAGATAAATCATGTACAAATAGATATATGCTCTTTATATGTGATGTATAAAGTATAAATTATTATGTAAGTGTTAAATGGTGGCATTTTTAAAATTTTACTATTATCTCCCAGGCTTGTGATAAATTTCTCTTTAACATCAGGAGTAACATTAATTCAGATCATGCATCAAATATAATAATATTTTTGGTTGATATTGGAATATTCATCATATGGCTGAAATTTACAGTACCTCTAATTGTGAAACTATTCTCTGAGATCTGACAGAAAAAGATGGGACGAATTTTCCCTACACCTTCCCTCCTGATTCTTTTCTCTTGGTTCACTCTGAGACCCCTCAAAATTAGAGTTTCAATCTGTAACTGATCCTCTCATACCTCTTTAAATTTCATATCTGTATTAACCCCTGTTATATGGAAGAAATGAGATAGATGATTCTCCATGGGTTTAGCCTGGGGATTATGGCTCTGGAGTTGACTTCTAGTTTTAATTATAGCCCTTCCAATTACAGGATCTGTTACGTTGGCATTAATTAACTCTAGAGTGATCATATAATCTACTGTCCAAACATGCACTTTTGAGAATGAAAGGGAGTTCTGTTAATACTACCTGGGACTAGAAATGTAAACCAAAACTGTTCTGGGACAGCCAAGATTGGTTTATGGTCAAAATCACTCAAAGTCTGAATTTCTTCATCTTTATAATGGGGATAAATGATACTTTCTTCTTAGTCATTGAAGGCTAAATGAGATAATGTGTTGCCTTCTTTGCAAAAATATTGGTTATTTTTAGTTTGCTTCTTCTTCATCATCATCAATCATCATCATCACATCATCTTATTTATTGAGCACTTAACTGTGTACCTGGCACTATTGTGAGTGCTTTATATAGTAAATAGCCTAGTGGTAAGAGTGGGATGCTGTGATGTCCAGGCCAGATCACACATCCCTTTCTGGACTGAAACCCTCCAGCTGCCAGGAGTGGTGGCTGGTATCTCTCAGCTGAGTCCCTCTCCAGGAGTGCCCTGGCTGGAGAACGTCCCTGCTCATGGTCAGTCATACCTCCTTCCCTGAGACAGCCCACATGGTATGGCTGAGTGATGTTCGGGTGAGGGTGGGGTGGGGTGGGGTATAAAGACCCAGGCCACATGCTTCAATTCCAGATAATTCTGAAGGGTCATTCTAGTTCTGGAGCTCCCCTAGGGGTTAGTCACGCAGTATAGCAACTTTATCTTGAATCAGCTTCACCAGGGCTTCACCATGCCCTTTGCGCAGTCCTGAGATCATTCCCCAGTACATCTTGATAAACAGAAATTCCCATTTCAGAGTTTCCAAGGATCCTAACCTGCCCTTGGGTTCCATTCCACTGCTCCCTTTTTTCTCACATTTGAATTTCTTCTATGATTTCCACCACAGTCAACACCCATTAACTTCCCCTTAGCCTTAGCCCCTCTCTCTCCTCTCCCTATCTCTCCACCTCTCTTCTCTCTCTCTTTTTTCTCCCCATTCTTTTGCTTTCTCCGGACATCCCGTATGGAAATGTTCTGTCTGGTTCTCTCATTTACCTCCCTGGATGTATCTTGACTTTAACATTATGAATCTTCCTGTTAACACACCCATCGCCTTATGGACTACCCAGTTGTTTTGTTCTAACCAGTTCTGCCAAATAGAGTTTGCTCACCTAGGGGCCTCAAAGCTGGGGAGCAAGGCAGCCCAGGGTAGCTGCCATCTGTTTCCACCAGGATAGCTGATTTCAATCACACGCATTTAAGTCCTCTGAATCCACAGAGGGAAAGATACATCGAAAGAAAGATTCATGATGCTAAGATAAAATTAGGAAAATGAGAGAACTGAACAGAAAGTTAGAAAGCATGAAATTCCAAGAGAAGGATCAGTAGAGCCAGCAAGTGGCCAGAACAGGGTATGTGACTCCGATAAGCTTAAAGCACTGGTTCAGAATTCTTGGGCTTTGCCAGGTCTGGTACTTTAAAGGTCACAGCACAAACTGGGTCTTACAGCACACTGTGGCTCTGGTAGCTCTGTGTCTCTTGAGTCTGTATGTAAAACAACTTTGCATTGGCGGTCCAGGTGCTTTTAACTAATTGTATATGTGTACAGGGACTGAATTGCCAGAAAGCTCCCCTCCCCACCTTTTCAGCCCCATATCTGAATATGCATATCAATATTCACCCATGGGTTTGCAGCCTCCCTGGGAGGAAAGAGCATGTCTTCCTGCTATGTTTTTGTCTTTCTGTGCCCTCAGGTCAAGTCTTCCCACATCCCTTTCCTATAGCGCCATGGTTTCTATATTATTTCTGTGAAAAGAAGGGGACCCAACTTTATTCAGCACCTTCTAGGAACCAGGTTTTCTGCTTCCCATATGTTCGTTTTACACATTTTATATCTAACTGGATATCAGCTGGCATCCTTTGAGACTGAAATCAATTAATCTGAGCTCTCTACCCCATATTCCACATACTGTTAAAAGGCCAGTATTTCCCCTGGGATTTTTGTGCATGTCCAGACCCATTTTCACAGTCACTTTTGACTCTGATTTCTTGTGTCTTCTGAACTTTTATTAACATTTCAGTCTTAAGAACATGGCTCTTCTCTTCCCTGTGCTCTATACTGATCCAGATGAGGAACTCAACACTTCAAAACCACCCCAAAAAAAGCATTTGTACAAATAATAAACTGTTTTGGAAAGGGAGAGAAACAATGGCATTTTATATCACAGCAATGAAAAATAACATAATATTGAGTAATACAAATCTCTGTTTTAAAGGCCTTCATCCACTCTAAACTGAGAGTACTTGCTGAGAACCTCAACTTGCGTGATTTCTAAACTCTATTTCCAGTCTTCCTCCTCACCATAGTCCTCCATTCTCTATTCTGCCCTCAACTTCCTGTGTATTATAACTCAGAGAATTTTAGCTCTTCTCCCTTTCTTAATTCTAGACATATTTTGTATTCCCAAAGGCTCACTAACATTTCCCCTCAACAAAGGGCCTGTTATTCTGTGTCTCACCCTTTAGCATCACAGAATAACCAGTAGAGCCTTTGAAATCTAAATCTTCTCTTCCTTCCTCCCTGCCATTCTCAGCAAGTGGAGGGGGTGGCACAGAGATCTATTTTCTTGCTGGCATAAACTGTGCCCCCTGCCTGAGAAAGAAGCAGGTTCAGTGAGTTTGAATGGAGATTTCTTTCTTACCCCAACACTTGGAGACAAGGAAATTAACAAAGAGAATGCTCACAAAGACAGAGCCAGAACCCCAGGGGGGGCCATGTAACCCATGTTTTCCACCATAGGGCTTTTCCAGAACAGATCATGGCTAGATGAGTCTCCATTAACTACTAAATTAAGGAAACAGAGAGAATGAGGATGGAAGGGAAGGAAAGATGGAACAAGAGAGAGGAATTATTAGTGATACTAAAAGTGAGTTTGTGATGGAAGTTTTTCTTTCATTCATGTTGAGTGAGGAGGAAAGCATGTAGAGTCAGAAGATGGGATTAAACATTTGTTGTTAATTTGCCCTAAATGCAAAGGAGGCAATTTGGGGAAAAACTGTCTTTCTTCCAATGCTGAATATCTATGTATAGCAGGCCATTTGCAAAGCAGATATTTAACAAAAATGGTAGGCAGGTATCTATAAACTCATATTCATCAAAACGATTCTTTGCTTCCCCAAACAATTTGCACTGGCCTTTAGTTTTCCCTTTTTACCCAGAATTCTTCCCCCACCAAGAAAAAAAAAACTTGGGAATTTCTAACTAGCATCTCTTAAAATATTCATATATATACTGGCTGACTAGGGTCTTTCCTTTCTACTAACCCTCCAATAATATCTGGAGTTAAAGGATTTAGAAGTTACAAAATAACGTGCTGGTCCGATGATTTCAGTTATGGAAGTCATTCTGAAATTACATATTTTCATACCTCAATAAAGCCCACAATGCATGTATGCCTAAAACTCTAACTTTTCCTGAAGCCCACTTTGTGTTGCACCCACCCTTCTACCCAGGAACTCAACAATATCCTTGACCCAAGGCTAATAGGGCTCTGATCTGAGCCGGAACCTGTGTGAGCCTGCACTCTGCAGGGAAAGCACATGAAGAGTGACATGTGCCGTTGCTAAACTCCCCACTGAGACATAACAGCCCGTATTATTCTTTAGCTGTGAGGGATGATCAGATACCGCAAGATCTATATTGGTGAGCAGCAGTACTATGCCATATTTAGTACCAAAAAAAGTAAACGTGAAAGCTTGTAATGGCTTCAGCAGAATTCAGTGGTCTCCCAAATAGCCTAACTCTGCATTTCTGAAATACAGAAACAAGTTTATTTCAAGCAAGTTGTTTTTCCCTGAACTGTGTTCCATGACTCTCTTTTCCTTTAAAAATATAATGTTCTTCTGAAGTAAATCCTTTAGGTTTTTATTTCTGAAAAAGCAAGCTAAGTGATTGTTGTATTTCCACTGCCATCATTTAAATCAAGCCAAAAGAAACAGAGGCGTTAACATTTTTTAAATACATGTATTTTGAATGTATATTCCTCTATGAGGTGCAAAAATGAAAACCATCTCCTGTAAGTGATGTGGTAATGATAACTTGCTATTTTAACCTCAAGATGCCATCTGTATCTCATAACAGAATTTCCAATTCTGAAAGGACAGTGATGAAATGATCTGACCTTTACATATTCCTGCTTGATTTCTGTCTCAGTATTCAGTGGGAAAAATAAGAAGAGCTAAATATACCTGAGACTTTTCTATCTTTTCTACCCAGAAATGGGTCATCTAATTAGCTTCCCTACTCTCCCCACCAAGAGACAGTTGGCATGCTTCCCCCTTCCTGTTGTTGACGCCTGCCCCCATTAGAGAATCCTGGAGAGGAGAACAGCTCTTTCTTCCTGCTGGCAGGAAATCTTGTGAATTGAAAAGTAACAGATTTTAGATTTTCTGAGTCTTCATCTTGGACTCACACAAGCAAAGCACTCTTGCAAGCAAACCCGATAGGAAAAATGTTGTGTTGCCTGCTTTACAGACCATGACAAAGATGCCAGTGGAGGAAGAAAGAACCTGGGCTCTCACCAACCACCCTCTCCTCTATTCAGAGTCATTTCTTTTATGTCTTCGATCATGAGAAGATTAAGAGAAAAGCCTCTGTCCAGGGCCATACAGATGGTCCCTGAACACAGCAGATAAGGCTGACTTGAAGTGCATTTCCCTTAGAAGTTCTACAGAATTTCATCTCCTGCTAATCACCATTTGTTTCATGTGCATGGCTCTTGTCTCTTCCCTAAACTCTAAACTCTTTGAGTACCAGCTTCACACTTCATACATTTTTTCAATCCCTTGATAATACTTCTAGCAAAATAATTGGCCAAATCTACAACAGACAGAAAAACCCATTGTCTGTGAAATATGATACTGAATTAATAAAAACTTTCCTCCACATTTTGAGAAGATAGACAAATGACCTCATTAACAAGTTGTTTTTTTCCTGTCAAACATGCACATAAATGGCATGAGGGAAGTGGTTATGATGCTCTAACAATTACAGGCAAATGAGAAAGTAAGGGAGACCAGGAGGATATAGGTAGGAAAGTGAGAGTCAATGGACTTCCCTGGAAAGACCACTGACCAGAATGAGAAGACCAGCTTCTGTCTTCTGTCCCATTGCTTACCAACTGATTTTGAGAAAATCAGCCAAACTCTCTGACATGCCCTTCTTTCTTCATGTAGTGATTAGGCATGATGTTGTCTGCTTTGCATTCTTAAATAGAAAAGATGTTGGGTGAAGGACTGTGATGAGCTTCAGTAGATAAAGCCTGTCGGATATTTTTTAAATCTAAAAATCAGTTCAAGAGTATTATTATTATTATTATTATTATTAGTTTAGGGATGGCATTTCTAAAAATTTTAATTTCATAAGTTCTATTGTATATAGTAATAAAACATGATTAAAAAAATCACTAACCATAATAGAAGAAATATACTTTATTCATAATGGTAGACCCTGAATTGAAGTGAGGGGTGGGGTAAGTAAGATGATTTCTCATACATGTTTAGTTTCTAAACTTCACAAACATGCATCTTTCACACCAGCATTTCTATCAACCAGAGGAAATGAGACATTGATATTTAACAAAGTGATTTAATTACTGGTGTGAAGAAAGATATTATAGATGTATATGTAGCATGGAACCTGAAACAGAGATGGTTTGGAAGAATTTCACAATGTTCAGGGAAGAAAGATTAACCTCAAATAATTTCAGACTGCCAAACTTAATTATGGGTTGAAATTAAATGTTCTCTGTTAATGCAGTTGTCCGTTGAGTTGAGATGGAAGGAGCTCAATAGTGGCCTTCTTAGTTACCTGTTTTGGTGTAGAAGGCTCTGAAGTGGTAACCAAGCAGACACCATTTACATGGACATGTACTTTGTCTAAATATTGTTCAAAATGCTAATTACATTCCCCAAATGAAATGACTTATTATTTTGCTGATCTTGAGTTGTCAATCCACTCCCCATCACCCCCTGTAACAAAGGCAGAGATGTCGCAAAGGTGAGTGTCTCATGGCGATGGAACTGGGCACCCAAACAGACACTGTTACCTCTAGTTAGGAAAATTAGCAGCCTTAGACCAGGAGACCGTTGAGCAAAATTGTCTTTTCACTCTTACTTTCTCTTATTTAAGCTTTACCCTTCCTGTCTTTCTCTGGGCACCTAGTGTCTTCATGTTCTTTATACCTATTTCTCTATTAAAGAATTACAAAGCTTAACTTCAAGATTGGATATGAAATCTATTTGTAATCATATTCAACCCATTGAAAAAGCTTATTCTATAAGTCTTATGGGAATTTGACTCTAGAAAATGCAAAGGCTTTAGTCCAGGAATGGGTTTTTAATAGCAAAATTTCTAACCTTGATGAGCCCTAGGCCTAAGCATTCAAACCATGGATGAACATGCATTAAACATCCTCTATGTGGATGGCATCTGTGATACTCTGCTAATAACCGAGATCCCAACTATTATTCTATCCATGACCCAGTCTGGGAAACAATGGTGGCATTCTTTTTTCATTCCACCTAATTTCTACATTTATTGAAAAATGGAGCTTAAATTGATTAGACACAAAGCCAGAGAAACATAGGTGGAACCATTCTCTCAGAGGTCTTCAAATCTGTCTCCTTTTTCTTTAGTGAAGAAAATATAAGATTAATTATTTTCATTCTGTTCTTTTGACAACCCACCCTCTCTAACTCAGCTTAGAAAGCATTTCTTCAAAATCAGTGTTTTTGCCTCACTTGAGTTTGCCGAGATTAATAGATACTATATTTCTCAACTTTTCTTACCTGGGTTTGTGCTAAGATTTCTCAGGCTCTAATATGTCAGGGGATTGGGTGAAGTAGGAAGGAGTCTCTTAGTCACATAAAAAGATAGATATGCTAGCCAGCCCTTTTCCCTTGTATCACCCAAGTCAAACATGGGTGAGTAGGAGAATCAGAGGAACACATATAAAAATAGATACATTTGTTGGGATGAGTGCCTTAGAAGACTCAAGTCTGGGTATAAAGTGGTAGGAAGGAAGGTTGCTGCTCAAATCAATTCATAGAAGTACTGAAAGGAAATTAAAGGATTTCAGTTGACAACTTGATGTGATCTTTACTACTTCCATATTAGCTCAAATGAGCAGGAGAAAGGGAGAAAAAGGGTGAGGCAGAGACAGACAGAGAAATTGTAAGACCATAAGTCATGGTCCAAATTATAGTTATTTGTTCTACTTTTACATTGCCTATCACAATAAGGGAGAGGCAAAATGTACTGAGAAACCTAGATCTTCATCATTACAATTCTGATTAAGCCTTCAATCTCATAGGCAAGGACATAACTCTCTTAATGATTGTGGCATACAAATTTTTCTATTAAATAGCAGACATTTGTGAGTTTTTTAATATCATGTGATCCACTGAATTATTAAGATTTTTATTATTTAAAAAGAAATTCTGCAGAGTATTGAGGCTAGAAGCAAAACAAAGGATTAAATATGAAATTTTACACAAAATTAGAAGCCAAAAGGGAAAGAATCTGGATATGACAATTCTAGCACATTTAATGCTTAAAGATGAGTTCTCGTGTACCCTAAGACAGTTGGAATTTTTTCTGATAAAGTAGCTTATATAGTGCTCATCCAGTACAGCTGAGGTCCAAAGCACAATAAATCTAGCTATGTAATCTGTCACCATCTACTACATCTATTTTGGCTACTACATCATAATGAATTTTCCAGAACCGATACATATTTTCTCCTCATCTCTTAAGATGAGCTGTGAATCTGAGACAATGCCTGAGAAGAGTGTTATGCTTGGCGCAAATACGGATAGCAATTGGCTGTGGTCTGACTCAGCAAGGTACAATCACCGACATGGAACAGTCACCAGTGTCAAAGCTATGTAGGGCTTTCTTACACAAGTATGCCACCTAATGGGGATCTTACACAGAGTATCGAGGACAGGCACAAAATTAAGTCGGTTCCTGATAAGGAATGACTTTAGCTACAGTGGAAAAGTGACAAAGTAGCAATAATGAGCATAACTCTGAGCAAGAGACTGGAGTCTGGAGACCACACAACACACAACACAGTTGCCCCATGAAAATATGCAATAGTAAAAATTGCCACCTGGAAAAGCTGCACATGAGCTGTAGTTGTGGAAGGCAGGTGATTCATTCAGAACATTGTTTTTTATAGCCTGTGAGGCTAAAGAGGGCCAAGGATTCATGCAGATAGTACCTACATTCTATTTACAGAACAAAGCATTCATTTCTGTGCAGAAGGGTCCATCATCACTAAGGAAGTTCTTATTAACTACTGATCTGTACATAGAGGCACGCCATTGAACAAATATGCAAATAAAATCTATTGGGAAAAAAAAGTCTGTATGGTTTCCTCCATAAGTGGCAGTCATGTTTGACTAAATAACCTGAATTCTTGCAGGCATAAACAAGTCTTTTTAAAAATAAACAAATGCCTTGTACACAGGGAACTAGCAATAGAAGTAATTTAGTTGAACATGCAGAAAGCCTTTGACAAGGTAGACCTCATGAGATATGTCACTAAGGCACTTTCAAGATGTTGGATATACATGCACCCATGTTGGGAGATGAGATTCACGTGTTCAGGAGGGGTCTGGATTAGCCAGGGATGTTCAAACTGTGCCCCCTTGGACTTTGACAGATGTGCCCTGAGGGCTCTGTGTGGCCAAGGGCACTGATGGAAGGCCTTGCTTCCACAGGGCAGTTTGATGTTTGTTTTACATATTGCAGTTCCTAGTAAAGGTTCATCCAAAGGGCTTAAAAAGCAGCCTATTAACTTACCTTTGCAACCCTTCTACCTTTATGAAGAATTTTTTAATTGTTGTTCTTGTCTAACCCTATGGATATAAAGTTTTATTACTAAGGAACTTGGATAGTGTTTTGAAACAGAAAATTGGATTTAAATCAGGAAACAAACATAGTGACAAGTGACATGTTCTCTAGTCAGAAAATGAATCAAATGATGATGCGTACTAAGGACCAGTGCTGAGGGCCATCTTATTGGTTAATTAATTAATTAACTTGTATTCAGTGAGGAGATTGCAATACCCAGTTTTGCAGCTAGGTCTAACTCATCTTGGAGAAAAATGTCAATTTGGTTGGCACAGATACCACTATAATATTCATGCTAAGGGAAATTGAGGACTGCCAGCTGCTAATTCAGTCTTAGAGATAACTTCTCTACACTATGGCAAGTTCAGGACTACTCCAAATAGGAGTCCCTTCATAGCCTGTCAGCTCAAGGCCAGGGCTGTTTTATGCACCTGTAGCTGACTGAGGTGAGAAAACCTATTGTTTCCTGGATTTGCTTGGTGGTATGAGACATCCTGTGTTAAGACTGTCCTTTGACTTCTCTATTCCTATGACAAGTTCATAGATGTTACTTCTATTAATATAGTTTCCCAGTGACTGAGGAAAAATGAATAGCTTAGACCTAAAGGCTATTTAATAGCAGAGACTTTTGTGTAGTTCTGAAGATAATTTATTAGTGCAAATAAAGACCTAAAGTAAAAATTATTAAAAATTCCATGTTAAGTAAAATCTATAGGACTTTGAGCCTAGGGTTCTCTCTGACAATCAAATCTGAGTTGTGGAATGACAAGTAATTCATCTAAAATATATGTGTTAGAGATTGCACCCAGTTTATGATTTTAAATATAACCCATGGGCTGGTGGCTTTCACACATTAAATCCCTTATTCAACTTCCTGCTAGTCATTTCCAATGGTAAAATGACCAATTCTCAAACAAAATATTCCAAAGCTGGGTTTATAGCCTTTTTTTCAAATCAGCATTTCTAATAGTCTCAATTTCTGTTAATGGAACTGTATAAGCACCAAATTATGGAGTCATCTTTGACCCCTCACTATGTTCTTTCTACTATCTTATACTGTCCCCAAATAAAGACACTTAAATGGCAACTCTCTGAGGCCAGCCCTTCAGAAAACAGTTCACTCAGTCTTTATATACTTTATAATTTATGGATTTTATTCATCAGAACAGGCTTCAAAGAATAAATATGACCTCTAATGATGAACTTCCTAACATATATTCCACATGGGTGACAATCTATAAACCATACACAACTTAATACAGAAAGTAAGGGAACTGGAATGTAAATACAGGCCTTTCAGACTCTGAATGTAAGACCATTGTAAGGTCCAAGTAAACAGCATGTGTCATCCATAAGGGGGAGGTGGGAGAAACCCCCTAGGAATATCTAAGTTTGTCAGGTGTTTGCCTTATAACTGCAGAACGAAGACAACCCTTCGAACACTTCTACATTTGCACTGGTGAGAAATATTTGTTTTTCTATCAGGAATTAACTTCCACATGTCATTTTCAGTTATAGTAAATGTAAGGAAAGAATTATCAAGAGAGTTTGCAGTTCAGTAGAAAGCATACCAGGAAATTTCTCCTTCTGACTTTATATGTAGTTTTAAAACCTAATATGGTCTCTCCTGAAGCCAGTGACATGCTTGGTACTTCTGAGAGTTTCCTATTTTAACACTTATCTCTACAAGGGGCAGATTGGCAGGCTGATCTTAGTGGATTCAGCAGGTTTAATTAATTTCAAGTATGAAAATGGCCTTAGAATGAGTTATGCAAGCTGCACAAGAAAGATGACACTCGATGATGAATGGGCAGTGTTGACCCGCCCCATATCCTCATTCGTTCTTCGTTACATTCTTCATAGATAGTTGGATAAATCATACAGTTGCTCATCTTAAGCATTTTTCTGCTAAGAGTGTGTGTCCAGTTCCAGGATTTTATGGTTTCAATTGAAGAATTAATGTCCCATGGTAAATGTATAATAAACATATTTTATCTTCTATACCATCATTATGAAACACAAGATTACTAAAAAATAGCTATCCAGCCCATTTATTTAAAAATATTTTGCTTGGAATATAATAATGTTTCATATGCTCCTATTTTTCAAAAGGCTTTGACTTTTGATATCCATACATCTGTAATTGAACTGCCAACTCTCCCAGGGCAAAACTTGTCTCTGAAAAAATGGACTTTTTCCTTATTTTTCCCTACCCCATTCATTCTGAGGAAGCCAACAGAGGTGAACCACACGTATAATGCTTTTTGTTATTGGATTATTGATTTCTGTGAAAATAACTCAGTCAAGGGTTTGAATAGGCAAAATAAACAGCTGACTAAAATTGTTATTTTTTGTTTGCTAGACTCAGACAGTGAGGGAAAAGGGAACAAGTTGGGATTCTGAGGCAGTTGGGCTTTCTTAGTAAATCCTATAAGAAAATAACTTGCTTTTCTGCTTCTGACTGAGCAGATTAACTGCAGTTACTCAGTGTTCTGAGGAATACACTGAACTAAAAGAAATGAGTCATGTCAGGGAGCAAGGCAAAGCCCCAAATGCTTTTGCTTCCTGTAGAAGCTACACAGAAAGCATTTAAGTCAATGCAGGAAGATGTCTCATCTTCAAAGTAATTCCTCTGAGGAGGTGGTTTTCACAGAATCCAATTTACCAGCCCTTGGTTTCTCCCCCAAATGCTCATCACTGTGTGACTACCTTGTGAATACTTTCTTTTGTTTCATCCTGTAGTGCGTGCTGCTTTTCCTTAGGTGAATTTGTCACGTGAACCTTGTTTCCATTTCTCTGCTCTCAACTCTCAAATGGTAATATCCATTCTTACTTTTCATCCCCATGTTGAGTTCTGCACCCTGTAATAGTGACAGATATAATGCTGCCAAGGTAGATCACAGTCCTATTTATCTTCTCCTTGGAGACCTTATTACATTATGTAGCATCATGAGGTCTTTTCATTTATGCTGCTTTGTCTCTTATTGGGTCCTGAAGTCCTGGCGAGCACACTTCCAATCTGATGGGACACAGCTGATAGCATTTGAACTGCATCACATTAAGGGGCACTTGTAAGCCATTTACACCAAAGTCTACTAAGAACAGAGTAAAAACCAGACAGGGTCACTTTCTCAAAAGGATTTTTCCAGTCCTGAGCTATTCCCCTCAGATTTTCGGTGACTCCTTTAGGTCAAGCTTGAAGCAATGTCTTTTTTGACGAACCAGAGATTAATTTATTGTGTGGTTCTTCTGCTGACACAGTGGAAACCTGTTTCCACCAGAAAAATACTATGCTTTTCTCTAGAAAATTTGGCCTACTTAGAATGTTCCCTGATGATATATATATTTTAAATGCGAATTTCTGAAAATTTGGTATGACAGATAAGGCCATTTATTCTAGTTATGTGACATGACTTCATTTGAATATTCAAAAAAATTGTAGGATGATATGATACTTTACTTTTCTACTTTTCTTCCTCAAAGCAGAATTTTCTAACTTTTTCTATAGCAGTCAGATTTCCTTCCTAACCTTTAATTCTCCTAGAAATCTTATAATGGAAAGATTCCAAAGTCAGGAGACTTGGTGTTCTCTTGGTGAACAATGTGCTCTTGAGTATGTCTCTTCAACTCTTCCTGCCTTGCTTTCCTCACCTATCGGTGGTCTTATCCAGTGTATGTCTTTAAATGCCAACAACACTACATTGAGGACTGAAATTTATGTGACCAATATCTCCGACTGCATGTGTGGAAAACATCTCAGATTTTCTACATACAAAATCTTGAATTTACTCCAGACCTGCTCTTTCCTCAGCATTTTCCATTTCAAAACACAGCATCACCATTGACTCAGTTACCTTGGCCGAAATCCTTAGAATCTCCTATAACTCTCTTACGCTTCACGTCCAACCCATCAACAAATCCTGAAGGCCTGTCTTCAGATACATCCCAAACCTGGCGACTCTCCCCATGTTCATGACCACCAGCCACATCCAAGCCATTATCATCTCTCTGAATCACCACGACAGCCTCCTGACTGGTCTCCTGGCTTCCGGTCTTGCCACCTTCAAATCCACTCTCCATATAGAACCAAAAGGTTATTTCCGAAACACAGGTTACATTGCTTATTTATTTAAAATGCTCTAATGGCTTCCTCTGTTACTTAGAATAAAACCCAGAGACCTTATACTAGCTTCTGAGGCCCTAAGTGACCTCCCCAGTACCTCCTCAAGTTCACAGCCCATCCTTCTGTCTGGTACTCACTTCGTTCAAGCTGTACTGGTCTCCACTCATGTAGACATTGAACTTACCGAGCACGCTTCCCAGTGGGGCTGACCAGTGCTGTGAGCCTGCACTTACATATGGGGGATACTTTTTAGGTCAGAAAATACAAACATTAGATATAAAAGTGAATATTTAAAATAAGAAAATAAATGACAGCAATTTACAAATGTGAATAAGCTGACAAATATCATGACAATATTTTAATTAAATGATTGCATTCTTTGCCTTGGCACATTGGATGCAGGCGTCTATTTGGAATCCCACACTGGGAAACCAGCGGCAGCTTAAGTAAAAAGGGATTGCAAACCACAGAAACCCACCACAACCAACCTATTTGAGTTAGTTTCCTTGTGACCCCAACAGTGCTACTTGCCCCCTCCAGCGCTACCTGCAGGAAAGAGGAAAACGTGGTGGAAGCCAAAGTAGGAATGGAAAGAGGCCGCCAACAACCAAATGTGGTTAAAACTTCTTATTGTGCAAATCTCAGAGAAAATAAGTGACCCTGAGGCTAGGGTGCTTCCCAGGGCCTTGGCAGAAGTCTGACTGAGTGGGGGCTGGGGTGGAGGGGGCCTTCAAGTGTCAGCTTCATTAGCTTCAAGGTGAGTCTGCCTCAGGCCTGTGCATTTGCATTTTCCCTTCCTGGAGTGGTCTGTGCCCAGGTGGTTCTCTATTCAGAGGTTCCTTCCTCAACGAGGACTTTCTTGTCTAGTCTAACTAAAGCAGCATGCCTTGTCACTCTTCTCCCCTTTTCCTTATTTTTCATCGCATTTATCAATCTAATATCGTATTGTTTATCTACTTATTTATTCATTTATTGTTTGCTTCCCTTGCTAGACTGGTAGCACCATGATAACAAGGACATGGTTTTGCTTACTGATGCAGCCCCAGAGTTTTTGGTATGTAGTAGGTGTTCAATAAATATCTGTTGAATCAAATAATGGATGCATTATCACTCAAAATGTCTTTGAAGGCCAATGGGATTAAGATATTTGAAAGTGATATCAGAACAGAGAGGTCTCATTGTTATAAAGACATTAGTGATTCAGTTTTGGCATCTCAAGAAGCCTGCTTCCACACAGAAATGATATTTAATTGGGAAATACACAGGAAGGACTTTGGCAGTGCGAGGAGAGATTTGGCTGGGTTTTAATTATGAATTTGTTAAAATTGGCTTGTGCTCTGTGAAGTGGTTTGAATACTGTTCCCACGGTTTTACCTCACCACTGGGAAAAACTGGTGGCATTTTAAATGGCAGTAGATGTTGGAAAGACAAATGGCATATAAAAACCCACACACCAGTGTGCAACACTGTCTCAAACCAATAACAACAATTCTTAATAAAAACAATGTTTCATCTCTTGCATAATAAAGGTTTCTTCCCTTGAACCCAAATGTGCATTGCCTGTTTCGTGCAGACACGTGATTTTTTTTTTTTTTTGCCTCTTTAGCAGAAGTGGGAAAACTGTCTCCTTGTTGAAGCTATAATTTCTCAGTTCTCCCGGGTTAGCGAGGCCGCTCGTCACTCACAATGATAGCTCCATTCACAAACTGACATCATAAAAACATGAAGGAAGAAAAAGAAAGTACAGTTGTGCAAAGAACTTTAAGACAAGAGAAAAATAAACCCTTAGGATTCTTCAGAGTAGAATCTAAAGAGCAGTGCATGGCAACGTCTTGAAATGTCTCTGCTTTAAATTCCTCTCTGTAGGAGAACTCCAAGTCGGTGGGCGCAATAAAAGCTTGCCATGTGTCAGATTAGCCAAGCACTATGAATAAGTCCCACAAAGTGAACAACTGATGGCTGTTCTCCTTTTGTATCCATGGGCTAGAAAATGAGGAATAACAGGATGGCGGCTATCCAAAGAAGGCAAAAGGGAAACCATTGATAAACCTGGAACCACAGAATTTCTGAAGTCTGGAACAACTAGGTTAACCTTCATAAAATTGATGTTGAAAAAGCAGCGTTTATTTATTCAATTTTTAACTTTTTAAAATTTGGCTTTTTAAAAATATATATGGGAGGAAGGGAGAAAGAATAGGTTCCAAATCATATGTTAGTTCTGTGTGTCTACTCTGTGTTAGGGCTACTATGTTAGGTGGTTGAGACTTGTATCAAAGTGTCTTCTGTTTTGAGTCAACCAACTGAATAAATGCAATGTAAGATGTGTGGCCCTAAGAGTGGTTGCTTAGATGTCCAGAACAAAGCCCTGGATTCAGGAAGGTGAAATAATTAACAACAGGGAAAGAGATGCCAAGTTCTGGCATCCTGCAAAAGTGAGGATTTCTCCAAGCCTGCCTTTTTTTTTTTATCTCTCTGGATTTTGATTACTCTTCTCCTTTCTAAAATTTGCCTTCTTACTTCCCATCCTCATTTTTGGAGTACTCATAGATTTAGATCAATGCTGAACCAGGAAATCTTATGTGAAGTAGAACTCCACTCCACTCAAACCAGTATTTTCTTCTTCCATTACCCATGTTAAAAGCATCACCAGGTGGATTAAAGATGGCGGCATGAGAGGTGAGACACAGGCTTCCTCCTAAAACCGCATATAATACGAAAATATAATTAATATAACTAATCCTGAAAGAGCAACAGGAAAAAGGACTGTGCCAGACTGCAGACACCTGGACAAAAGAGCAGACCTCACAGAACAGGGTAACGTACCAAAGCTGTGGCCCGGTGGGAACCCCACCCCAGCTCAACAGTGGGAGGAAGAGAAACGGAGCAGGAAAGGAGTGGAGGCCTGGGACTGCGGAGTACCTAACTCCGGAGATCTGCTCTGGGAGCAAAAACCAACATTTCGTGGTGCTTGCATGATACTTTTGTGATTATGGGGGTGGAAAGCTAAGACAGGTAGAATTCCTGGAGAGACTGAGATTCCAGCTCCTTGTGGAAAGCAGGGATCCATATTGGATGCTCTGGGACAAAAGAAAGGCGGGCATTCTGAGAGACTTCCTAACAAGGAAACCCTTAGCAAGAGGGCTGCTAAAGGGGCAAGAATTGCACAGAGCTTACTGCTCAGGAGAAAGGACAGGTAGACAAAATTGTCCAGGTGCACTCTGCCCAGCAGGTTGGGAGTTTTCCCATATAGACTCTCATATTTAAGGAGGAAAAAGAAATCTTCTTCCTTAGATGATCTTCAGATGCTCCAGCTCCCTGGCTGGCTACACAGCTCTAAGGACCCCCTCCATGATACGCAGCCTACTGTGCCTTTCTCCCCGCCAGCACCACCAGCTCCCAAACTGACAAACCCTACCCTGGCGTTAGCCCAGCCAGAGGGAAGATCTGTCTACAGCAACTACAAATGCAAAGCATAGAGGTTTATACCTGTGTGCTCGGCCCACTGGTTCAGGTACTGGAGACAGGCATAGCAGCCAGGAAGCAGGAAGCAGCCTTTTCCTCACCCCAGGCACCAATACCACTCCTCTGTGACACCCAACATTCCTTGAGAGGCTGGGAAGCTCTAGGGAGTAGAACTTCTGGGCACTAGAGGGTGCTTTATACAAATATGAAACATCAAAGGAACCTGATTCAGAGTAAAATTATTAATACAACTCCTGAGAAAGATTTAAATGACATTGACCTCATGACTCTTCCTGAAAGGGAGCTCAAAATAAAAATCATTAACATGCTCATGGAGGTACAGAAAGATATTCAAGAACTCAAATGAATTCTGGTCAGAGATCCAATCATTGAAGAGCTCAATGGAGGGTATTAAAAGCAGATTGGATATGGTGGAGGAGACAATAAATGAAATAGAAACTAGAGAAGAGGAATACAAAGAAGCTGAGGCACAGAGAGAAAAAAGGATCTCTGAGAATGAAAGAATATTGAGAGAATTGTGTGACCAATCCAAACAGAACAATATTCCATTATAGGGGTACCAGAAGAAGAAGAGACAGAAAAGGGATAGAAAGTGTCTTTGAGGAGATAATTGCTGATAACTTCCCCAATCCGGGGAGGCAGATAGTCTCTGAGGCCATGGAGATGCACAGATCTCCCAACACAAGGGACCCAAGGAAGACAACACCAAGACCTATAGTAATTAAAATGGCAAAGATCAAGGATAAGCACAGAGTATTAAAAGCAGCCAGAGAGAGAAATAAGATCACATACAAAGAAAAGCCCATCATGCTATCATCAGACTTCTCAACAGAAACCTTACAGGCCATAAGGGAGTGGCATGATGTATTTAATGCAACGAAGCAGAAGAGCCTTGAACCAATAATGCTTTATATGGCAAGATTATCATTTAAATTTGAAGGCGGGATTAAACAATTTCCAGATAAGCAAAAGCTGAGAGAATTTACCTCCCACAAACCATCTCTACAGTGTATTTTGGAGGGACTACTATAGATGAAAGTGTTCCTAAGTTTTAATAGCTGTCACCAGAGATAATAAAACCACAGTAAAGAAAGTAGAAGAGCTAATTACTAAGCAAATGCAAAATTAAATTAACTATCCCCAAAGTCAATCAAGGGATAGACAAAGAGAACAGAATATGATACCTAATACAT
The DNA here is from genome assembly GCA_032199065.1 of Smutsia gigantea. Lineage (NCBI taxonomy): Eukaryota > Metazoa > Chordata > Mammalia > Pholidota > Manidae > Smutsia > Smutsia gigantea. Next base: position 2,120 of record JAVSCE010021775.1, on the reverse strand, counting down.
AAAGAATAGAGGAGGAAGAAAAAGGAGGAAGAAATAAAGGAACCTTTAGATTGTGCTTGTAATAGCATCTTAAGTGAGTTAAGTTAGAGTCTTAGAGAGTTAGGAAGTTAACCTTGATACTTTGGTAACCACGAATATAAAGTCTGCAATGCCAATAAGTACATACCTATCGATAATCACCCTAAATGTAAATGGACTGAATGCACCAGTCAAAAGACAACGAGCCACTGAATGGATAAAAAAACAAGACCCATCTTTATGCTGCCTACAGAGACTCACTTTAAACTCAAAGACATACACAGGCTAAAAGTGAAAGGATGGAAAAAGATATTTCATGCAACTAATAGGGAGAAGAAAGCAGGAGTTGCAGTACTTGTATCAGATAAAATATATTTCAAACAAAGAAAAACACAAGAGACAAAGAAGGATATTATATAATGATCAAAGGGTTAATCCAACAAGAAGATATACCCATTATAAATATCTGTGTGCCGAACAAAGGAGCATCCACATATGTGAAACAAATACTAACAGAAGTAAAAGGAGAAATACAATGCAATACATTCATTCTAGGAGACTTCAACACTCCACTCACTCTGAAGGACAGATCAACCAGACAGAAAATAAGTATGGAGACAGAGGCACTGAACAACACAATAGAAAAGATGGACCTAACAGACATCTACAGAACTCTACACTCAAAAGCAGCAGAATACACTTTCTTCTCAAGTGCACATGGAACATTAGTAAGAATAAACCATATACTAGGCCACAAAAAGAGCCTCGGTAAATTAAAAAAGATTGAAATTGTACCAATCAGTTTCTCAGACCACAAAGGCATGAAACTAGAAATAAATTATGCAAAGAAAATGAAAAATCCCACAAACACATGGAGGCTTCACAACATGCTCCTAAATAACCAATAGATCACTGACCAAATAAAAACAGAGATCAAGCAATATATGGAGACAAATAACAACAATAATTCAACACCGCAAAATCTGTGGGATGCAGCGAAGGCCATGCTAAGAGGAAAGTGTTTGCAATACAGGCCCACCTTAGGAAAGAAGAAAAATCACATATGAGCAGTCTAAACTCAGAATTAACAAAACTAGAAAAAGAAGAACAAATGAGGCCCAAAGTCAGTATAAGGAGGGACATAATAAAGATTACAGAAAAATAAATAAAATGGAGAAGAATAAAACAATAGAAAGAATCAATGAAAGCAAGAACTTGTTCTTTGAGAAAATAAACAAAATAGATAAACCCCTAGCCAGATGTATCAAGAAAAAAAGAGAGTCTACACACATAAACAGAATCATAAATGAGAAAGGAAATATCACTATAGATACCACAGAAATTCAAAGAATTATTAGAGAATACTATCAAAAATTATATGAAAACAAACTGGATAACCTAGAAGAAATGGACAACTTTCTAGAAAAATACAACCTTCCAAGGCTGACCCAGAAACAAACAGAAAATATGAACAGACCAATTACCAGCAATGAAATTGAATTGGTAATCAAAATCCTACCTAAGAACAAAATTCCTGGACCAGGGGGCTTCACCACTGAATTTTATCAAGCATTTAGTGAAGAGCTAATACCCATCCTCCTTGAAGTTTTCCAAAGAGTAGAAGAACAGGGAATACTTCCAAACTCATTCTATGAGGCCAGCATCACACTAATACGAAAACAAGGCAAAGACACCACAAAAAAAGAAAATTACAGACCAATATCCCTGATCAACATAGATGCAAAAATACTCAACAAAATATTAGCAAAACAATTTAAAAAATACATCAAAAAGATCATCCATCATGATCAAGTGGGATATATCCCAGGAATGCAAGATGGTACAACAGTCAAAAATCCATCAACATCATCCACCACATCAACAAAAAGAAGGACAAAAACCACGTGATCATCTCCATAGATGCTGAAAAAGCATTTGCCAAATTCAACATCCATTCATGATAAAAACTCTCAACAAAATGGGTATAGAGGGCAAGTACCTCAACATAGTAAAGGCTATATGTGACAAACCCACAGCCAACATTATACTTAACAGTGAGAAGCTGAAACTTTTTCCTTTAAGATCGGGAACAAGACAAGAAT